>JAAGEH010000032.1:5581980-5748563 GCA_011751065.1 Lasiurus cinereus | reverse complement strand
ACACACACACATATACACACACACACACACTGAGTGGCCAGATTATTATGCATTCAGAGATCGTAATAATCGGGCCACTCAGTGTATAGGTCTTACAGACCATCTGCTACATGCTGATGACTTGTTCATTTTGAACTCTAGCCCTGACCTTTCCCCCTGAACTTTACTCTTATATATATGGGCTACCTGTCTCTATCTAATGGGCATCTCAGACTTCATATATTCTACCCAAGACTCTAGATCTATGTTATCCAATATGGTAGTGCCAGGTAGCTCCTTACATTCATCAAGTTCACCCATTTTCAGAACTTCTTCCTCCCACTCATTACTTGGATAGCTCTTTGCTATCATCCTGAGAGGCCCTCTTAGAGTCCATTCAAAGATTAAATAAAATTTTAAAGTCAGTTCTTCAGTTGCACTAGCCACATTTCAAGTGCACAATACCCCCATGACTAGTGGCTACCATATCAGATATTGCACATAAAGTGCATTACTAGTGGCTACCATATCATATATCACAGAAAAAAAATGCATTATTATCATTGCAGAAAGTTCTGGTGCTCACTGCTAGCCTAGTTCTTTTGAGCCCTCCAAACCTATTTTTCACCAGGGACTCCTTTCAAATACTGTCACTGCCATCTACTTGTTTCTCAAATCAAAAATCTAGGAGACAATCTTGATACCTCTCTTTCCTGCATGCCCCATATCAGCATCATCTTGTCTACTGAATCTCCAATACATACCCCATGTCTATCCACGTCTCTCTGACTCCAATGTCCCAGGCTGAGCCACCATCCTCTGACACCTGGATCACTGCAGTATCTCCTCAACAATCTGCCTGCTTCCAATCTTGCCTTGATAGCCATTCTGCACACAGCAGCCAGAGCGATCTCCACAAAATGTAAGTCAGTCACCTGTCCTCTGACTGAAAACCCTCAATGATTTCTTATAAAATGTAGAATAAATCCATTCTGTTTAAATCTTAGCTTCCATAATATCTTCATCCATGTGGGCTATCATAAATCAGGGTGCTTATAAATAACTGAAATTTATCTTTCATTAGTTCTGAAACCTGGAAGTCCCAGATCAGAGTGCAAGCATGATTGTATTCTGAGCTTCCTCCCAGGTTATAGATTGCCAACTTCTCATTGTATCCTTACATGGAAGAAATAGGGCAAGCTAGCTCTCTGGTCTCTTCTTTTTAAGGGCACTAATCACACTGATGAGGCCTCTACCCTTATTACCTGATTACCTACTAAGTTCCCACCACCCAATACCATCACATTGCGGGTTACATTTCAACATATGAATTTGGGGGTGACAAAAACATTCAGTCCATAGCATATGTCCCTTCTTGATCTAGGCCTTGCTTTCTGTCAACCATTCTACCCATTGTCCAGCAAACTCCAGTCATTCTGACCTTTTTGGTCCCCACATGCCCTAAGTTCTATGCTGTCCTTAGGACAAACTCGCCCATTTTCAGAACCTCTTCCCCTAAACTGTTACTTGGATAACTCTTTCCTGTCATTCCGAGAGGCCCTCCTGGAGTCCATTTAAAGTGGCAGCACCAGATACTCATCTCAGGTTTAAGTTCTCTGCACAGCATGTAGAACTCCTTCAGAGTTCCACATATACCTATTTGTTTCTCTTCCTTTCCCACTGGAATATAAATCATAGATATTGGGGATTCTATATGAATAATATATGTCTTGGCTTCTTGGAAAACAAAAAAACTAAAAATGATTTGTAATTATCTTTTTTTCCCTGGGATGTGAACAGGTGCTTTGACATGGAAGAGATTAGCTATTTTCTCTTGAAATCTTGATCATGTTAATTATTTCCTCACAAAGCCTTTAACCCTTTTCTCATGAGTAAAATTTCCTTATCAGGCCTCAGCAAGCAAGTTTCCCAAACAAAAGTAAAGACTTTAGTTCTTTTTTATCCATCATTTTGGCATAACCACACTTTTCCTGGCCAGTCTGGAGGGTAGCTGGCTGGGAACTGAAGGGTGTAGTTGGAAAGCAGGAAGAGAAGATGATTCTAAGGAATCACTGAAGCCCCACCAAAAGCAATGCAAGTTGTTGCATGGGTGGATGGAAACCTATGCATACTGCAGAGCTAGCCAACATAGTTTTGTGGGAATAAATTTGCTTTTCTGAGCATACCTAAGGGTGTCAGGAAGTCTGCAGGACTGAGAATATAAAAGCAGTGGGCCTCTAGGATGGCACTGCAGACCTTCATTGGAAGATAACATATACACCGTGAAAATGACCTTGTTCCTAGATGTCCCTCACCCCACACCCACATACTCTCAGTAGCCTCTCTTTCAGAAATGGGTTATCTCACATATCAAGTGGCTTAGAATTTACTATCGTCTAATGCAGTCCATTCAGGCACCACTGCTTGGTTTTCAGAATCCTTCAGGATTTGACTTCACCAGTTGCATTTTCCAGATAAGTCTGGCTTCTTTGCTATCTTGTTTATACTTGCTTTCACCTCTTCTCCCTACCTGTCATGTTCTCCCTCCTAATACTTATCTTCAGGACTCAGCTGACATTTTTATGTAACCCCAGTGAGGACTGTGCTGGACTCAGAGACACAAAGGAAATTAAGGTGCCTCCTTCAGGAAGCCTCCTCTAACCACTGATTTCTTCCTTCTTCAGTGGCCTGTGGTCATCCTCTGGGGTCACAATTTGGAAAGTCATTAGTCACTGTGGTCTATATTATCAACCTGAGCTTCTTTTGTAGCCCCCAAATATAGACCAATACTGCATGCCAAGCAGTGGGCTTACAGAAAGAAGGTGCTCACTGAACTGTTTCATTAACTGCATTTCTCTAAAGAGAGTCAGTTCCCCAAAAACTCCTTTTATGATCATTCACATTACTAGGCCTTACTTGCCTTTGGGCTTTTCCCCACTTGACTAAATACTTATTGCTTCACCTTTAAGACAGCCCATACTCAGCCCTAGCTGAGTAGCTCAGTTGGTTAGCATGTCATCCTAATATGCCAAGGTTGTGGGTTCAAGCCCCTATTAAAGCAGATACAAGAATCAATCAATGAATTCGTAATTAAATGGAACAACAAATTCTCTCTCTCTCTCTCTCTCTCTCTCTCTCTCTCTCTCTCTCTCTCTCTCTCTCTCTCCCTTCCTTGCTCCTTCCCTCTCTTTCTCTCTCTTCCTCTTTCTGCCCCCTCAATCAATCAGACAGTTCATACTCACCTTCTCCTGCCCAGTGCCCTGGACCCTTCTAGATGCCCTTCTGTGGGCTTCCAAATCGCTTTCACTGCCCCACCCCCGATGCTGGAACCCTCTACTTCTCTGTGTACCTTAAACCACTGCCTCTCTTCCTGGCTGTGGGCTTCTTGGAAACAGGGACAACATATTGTCTGGCTTGATAGAGGATTATTTGACTTGGTGAATTTAAAAAATACAGAGGGCAAAAAAGTTTTTCCCCAATGAACCTCAAAACTATATTAAAAGAGACTGTATAATCAAAGGTACATTGCACGAACATGGAAGGTCCTTCATGTTGCCCAGTGTATTCGTTTGCTCAGATGACCATAACAAAATACCACACAACAGAGGACTTAAACAACAGAAATTTATTTTCTCACCTTTCTGGCAGCTGGAAATCCAAGATCAAGGTTTCAGCAGGTTTGGTTTCTCCTCAGGCCCCTCTCCTTGGCTTGTAGATGGCTGCCTTCTCACTGTCTTCATGTGGTCTTTCCTCTGTGTGCATGCATCCCTGGTGTCTCTCTCTCATAAAGACACTACTCATATTGGAGCCATCTGACCTTATTTAACCTTAATTACCTCTTAAAGGCTCTATCTCCAAATATGTTATAATTTCAACATATGAAATTAGGGGAGAATGCAATTCAGCCCCTAACACCCCAGATACTGAGAAGACAAAATAGCCAGAATCAAAGCATACTGAAACACAAGGAGTTAAATTGATCTGGTCCATTAAAAGAAGAGGCATGTGTTTGTGTTTTGGAAATTTCTGAACAGATTGAGGCCTGGAAGATATTGTGAAACAGAATTCTAAGAATAAAGATATTTTTATTATTAAAGTAGGATTTATTGAAGGAGAAAAATATTGAAGGCAGAGGTTCCATGAGATAAAGCTTTAATCTTCCCAGAGTGTATGGGGAGTCCTCCCAGGAGCAGAGTGTACGGATGCCAAAGCCAAATGGAGTAATGAAGATTAAGGATAGGAGCCTGGGAGACAGGCAGGACCACTGCCCTGCATGGGAAGAGGGAGATACCAGGACTGCCAAGCTGGGACTTGATTGAGAGAAAGACTGAGAAGATAGATTATTTCTCTCTATAGGGTGAGTGAAAAAAATGTACATATCTGTGATCTTGGCCTTGAGGTTTCACATTTAAAAATGCTTTGCTTGTAACCTCTCTTAATCACAACCTGCATATTTCAAGAGTACCTTCCCCTTAGGACTAAATAAATGCAAATAGGGAAGATGGTTCTTAGCAAACACACATTTATAACCAGCCTAGCTCTGGGGCACATTACAACCATATTGCTTTTGTATTCGTGTCACCCGTTTTTTTTTTTTTTCCTGTTTAGTGGCCTAGGTATCTGAGCCTTTGTGAATTTTAAGGCATGTTTGCTGTAACACTGCTTTTTTATTATCCCAGCATCACTGCTAGTAATTCTCAGACTAAAAAAAAATTAAGATACCTAGGAATAAACCTAACTAAAGAGGTAAAAGACCTATATGCAGAAAACTACAGGACACTGAAAAAAGAGATAGAGGAAGATGTTAACAGATGGAAGAGCATACCATGCTCATGGACTGGGAGAATCAACATCATTAAAATGTCCATATTACCCAAAGTAATCTACAGATTCAATGCACTACCCATTAAAATACCAACGACATATTTCACAGACCTAGAAAGAATTCTTCATAGATTCATTTGGAACAAAAAAAGACCATGAATAGCTACAGCAATTCTGAGAAAGAAGAATAAAGTAGGTGGGATCTCAATACCAGATTTCAAGCTATACTACAAAACAACTGTTCTCTAAACAGCCTGGTACTGGCACAAGAACAGACATATAGACCAATGGAATAGAATAGAGAACCCAGACATCCACCCAAACCACTATGCTCAACTAATATTTGACAAAGGAAGCATGAACATTCAATGGAGCCAAGATAGCCTCTTCAATAAATGGTGTTGGGAAAATTGACAGATACATGCAAAAAAATGAAACTGGACCACCAACTTATACCAAATACAAAAATAAACTCAAAATGGATACAGGACTTAAACATTAGAAGGGAAACCATAAAAATACTAGAGGAACCCACAGGCAGCACAATCTCAGATATATGCTGAAAGAACTTCTTCACTGATACTGCTCCAAAGGCAATTGAAGCTAAAGAAAAAATAAACAAATGGGACTACATCAAAATAAAAAGCTTTTGCACAGCAAAAGAAACCATCAACAAAACAACAAGAAAGACCACTGTATGGGAGAACATATTTGCAAATGTTATCACTGATAAAGGTTTAATCTCCAAAATCTACAGCCAACTTCTACAACTTAATAAAAGGAAGATGAAGGATCCAATAAAAAAATGGGCAACGGACCTAAATAGAACCTTTTCGAAAGACGACAGAAGGAAGGCCAAGAGACACATGAAAACATGTTCAAAGTCATTAATCATCTGAGAGATGCAAGTCAAAATGACAATGCGATACCATCTTACACCTGTCAGAATGGCAATCATCAACAAATCAACAAACGACAAGTGTTGGCGAGGATGCAGAGAAAAAGGAACCCTTGTGCACTGTTGGTGGGAATGCAGACTGGTGCAGCCACTGTGGAGAACAGTATGGAGTTTCCTCAAAAAACTAAAAATGGATCTCCCATTTGACCCTGTAATACCACTCTTAGGAATTTATCCTAAGAAATCACAAACACCAATCAAAAAGGATTTATGCACCCCTATGTTCATAGCAGCACAATTTATAATAGCTACAATTTGGAAACAGCCTAGGTGCCCGTCAGCAGATGAGTGGATCAGAAAACTGTGGTACATCTACACAATGGAATTCTATGCTGCCATTAAAAAGAAGGAATTCTTACCATTTGCAGCAACCTGGATGGAACTGGAGAGCCTTATGCTTAGTGAAATAAGCCAGTCAATGAAGGAGAAGCATCACATGATCTCACTCATTTGTGGATAATAAAAAACATTATAAACTGATGAACAAAAGGATAAATACAGAGGCAGTAAAGCTTCAAACAGACTGTGAAATTACAGCAGGAAGATTAAAGTTAGGTGAGGTAGATAAGAGATCAATCAAAGGACTTGTATGCATGCATATAAGCATAACCAATGAACATAGACACTGGGGAGTTAGGGTATGCCTGGGAGGGAGGAGGGGCAATGGGGAGATATGTGTAAAAAATTAATAAAATAAATAAATAAATAAAATAAATAATTCTTAGACCATTCTGAATGAAATTAACAGCACAGTACTGTACTATTTGGCCCTGTAGGGGAGCAAAACATTTTACTCAACCCATTTAAGGTCCTTAGTGGGGTCTGATAATTAAGCTAATGAAAACATATTAACAGGAGAAAAATATACACATTATATTGAGTTTTTACATATACTTGGGAGCTTCACAAGAGAATGAAGACCTGAAGAAGTGACTAGAGCAAGCAGCTTTATACTTTATGGACAGATAATACATTTGTGAATAATTGATAAGACAAAGGTATTTGAAGCAGGAGTAGTAATTGATGAAGAAGTAACTAGAAGATAATGAGTTAATAAGGTTTGTTTGCCAGTTTTTCTGATTTTTGATTCTGGGCTGGTAAAAGTCTGTCTCTAATACAAAGGCAATTTATTTATTGCCTTAACACAGGTGGTGATGAGTCAGGGAGTTTTTTCTGCTTCTTAATTGTCTTTAGCTCAGAATAATTTTTATGCCAAAGAGTTATATTTTGGGATGACATATACTGGTTTCCTTCAGTATTGATTTTATTATATGTAATTTCTAGAAAAGTAGATTTTGGATCTCAGTTTTCATTATTGGTACAAGGACTGTCTTGTAGTGAATGTGTGGGTGATATTTTTATAAGACATAAAATATTTTAAGTTAAAATTGGCAGTAACTTTTAAAGTAAGAAGATGATACCTATTAAAATTAGATGAGGGGGAGAATCCAAGATGGCGGCATAGGTAAACACCTACAGTGCTGCCTCGCACAAAAATTGCAAAACTACAACTAAAAGACAGAACAGACATCATCCAGAACCACAGGAAAGCTGGCTGAGTGGAAATTCTACAACTAGAAAGAAAGAGAGGGGCTCACAGAGACCCAGAGGAGCTGCAAAAAGCTGAGGTACAGGGACGCGTGCGTGGAGAGAGCGAGTGCCAGAGTACCTGGCTGGCTTTCTCTGGTGGGAGGGAGACGGAGACTCTCAACAGCATTGAACCCCTTATCCTACGACACTAAACCCCAGATCCAGCCGAAACTCATACTAGGGCAGCTTGGACTGTGAAAAGGGAGAAGTGCACGGAAATTTAGGGGAGTTGCAAAAGATCAGAAGTCTGGTGACACGCACGCTACTGCATGCAGAGGACCAACTGCTGATTGTGCCACTGGCTTTCTCGAGTGGGCGGGAGACAGACCCTCCCAAGTGCATCACTTTTAACTTCACTAAACCCCAGTTTCTGGCGAAACTCTGGGGACCCAGACTCATGGTTCCAAAGCACAGGGGAGCCGGAGGAGCAGCAGTCTAGAGACACTGCGAGAGCATGTCTGCACACAGGAACTGATCCAGCGATTACCCAGTCATGTGAGACTCAGGGGCCGTGGAGGGCAGGGCCGACTGGAAGGCAAGGCAGTCCCTTAAGCCCTGAGACTCCAACCATCCCAAGATCAACAGAGCGGCTTTTGCAGTTTTGCAAGTCTGGTATCGTAAGGTTGAATCCAACAATGAAGTTTTCCCGGCATAGTGAAAATGCTGAGACAAGGGAAGGGATCACAAACAAAAGAAATGGAGGAAAACAAATGACTGGATATAGAGTCCAAAACCATGCTTATAAGAGTTTTCAAGAATATCCTAGAAAAGTTGGATAAAGTTAGCGAGAGCCAAGAGGAGATAAAAAAGAACCAACTAGAGATGAAAAAGATCCAACTAGAGATGGAAAAGGACTAACTAGAAATTAAACATACACTGACTGAAATAAAAAATATTATACAGAGACCTAACAGCAGACTAAAGAAAGGCAAGAATCAAGTCAAAATTTGAAATATAAAGAACCAGAAAACATTCAACTGGAAAAGCAAGAAGAGAAAAGAATCCAAAAATGTGAAGATAATGTAAAGAGCCTCTGGAACAGCTTCAAGTGTACCAACATCAAAATTGTGGGGGTGACAGAGGAAGAGAGAGAGCAAGATACTGAAAACCTATTTAAAGAAATAATGACTAAAAACTTCCCACATCTGGTAAAAGAAATAGACTTACAAGTCCAGGAAGCACACAGAACCCCATATAAAAGGAATCCAAAGAGGACCACACCAAGACACATCATAATTAAAATACCAAGAGCAAAAGACAAAGAGAGAATATTAAAAGCAGCAAGAGAAAAACAGTTCATTACCTACAAGGGAGCACCCATACGTCTGTCAGCTGATTTCTCAACAGAAACGATGCAGGCCAGAGGGGAGTGGCAAGAATTATTCAACGTGTTGAATAGCAAGAACCTACAACTAAGAATACTCTATCCAGCAAAACTATTATTCAGAATTGAAGGGCAGATAAAGAGCTTCACAGATAAGAAAAAGCTAAAGGAGTTCATCAACTCCAAACCAGTATTATATGAAATGCTGAAAGGTACTCTTTTAGAAGAGGAAGAAGAAAAAGGTAAAAGATAAACAATTATGAACAACAAATACGTATCTATCAACAAGTGAATCTAAAAATTAAGTGAATTAAAAATTTGCTCCACAGAATCAACTGGTGAATATAATAGAATCAGGAGCACAGAAAGGGAGTGGACTGATAATTCTTAGGGGGAAAGGGGTGAGGGGTGTACAGGGAGAGACTGGACAAAATCATACACATATGGATGAGGTCAACGGGAGGAAGGTAAGGGTAGAGGGAATGGTGGGAGCCGGATGGAGGGGAGCTATGGAGGGGAAAAAAGAGAAACAAATGTAATAATCTGAATAATAAAGATTTAATTTAAAAAAATAAAAATAAAATTAGATGAGGAAGTTCAAGTGCATGTAACAACAAAATAATTTGCAAAGGCAGGTTGTTCTAAATCAATGTCCAAGTTTGAATTGATAAGAGTAGAGAATTTTTCAGTCATGTTTGTGTCTTCTCCCTTAATCTTTGCACATCTTCATTCCCCACAGCTAAGCCCCTCTTCCAATAGCTACATCCATTCATTTGAATTATTGCTACTTTATTATGGTTCTAGTTCTTTTTCTCTATCACCAGATCCTTAATCCTTCTAAATAGATTCTGATGCTTTCATTTATTTTTCATTGAGCACTCCATGCACAGAAGAAGCTTGCCATAGCAGGATTAGAGAGTAACCTGTACTTCAGATCAGCAGCCAATCAACCATGGTCTCTATGCCTAGAAATAAGACATACCCTTCAACACAAGTTCAAACTTATTTCCTCATTAGTGATTCTTGGATTCTGGTTGTTCACAAGCGGTTTTGAAAATTAGTGGTTGTCTAGTTAACTTAGGCTGCTTTAACAAAATACTAGAGGCTGGGTGCCTTAAACAATAGAAATGTCCTTATCATAGTTTTGGAGTCTGGGGAGTCCAAGATTGAGGTGCTGGAGTATTTGGTTCCTGTTAAAGGCAAGGTGATGCAAGCAACCACCTTCTCACTTGTCCTCACATAGTAGAGAGAGAGTACTGGTCTCTCTTCCTCTTCTTATAAAGTCACTATAACCGTCATAGGGAGCCCACCCTCATAACTTAATCTAAACTTAATCACCCCCAAAGCACCCCACCTCCAAATGCCATCAATTTAGGAATTAGGGCTTTAACACATGAATTTGCAAGGAGATAAACATTCAGACCTTTACAATGAATAGCATAAAGTGACTTGAATAAAGTGAAAAGCATAAAGTGATTTGCAAATTCAAGGTATTTTTAATAGTACTTGTTACATTTTTTATTGGCAAGTTTTTAAACATTTCCCCAGTGCCTTGGTTTCTAAGGAAACAAATGTTTTTCTGAGCAATGTTCAGAAAAATAAAGATCTGGTTCAATTTGAAATGTAACAAGGGAAATAACAAATGTGCAGAGCATTGGGACTCTATGACAATATATACTGCAGCAGAATCTTACACTTCCACTCTGAAGCTCCAATTCTTACTGTATTGCTGCCCTATTACAGTGTATAAATATTATTATGTACTAGAATATATAAACATCTTATAGATTGCATAGCAGAAAAGGGAGCTTTGAGAGAATGGGAAGCAGGAAAGGTCAGTTTTGAGGGAGAAAGATGACCTGGCAGTGTGGGCCTTGCAGCACTAAGGATGGGGTGGGATGAAGAAAGGGTGAACAATCTTCCCTGAAGTGCTCCAGCAGCTTTCAAAACAGAGGAGTGAGTAGCAGGCATAGGAGTGGTAAGAAAGCACTGGAACACTCGTACACCATGCATGACTGGAGAGTGCCCTGATGTTAGAGAATGAGGAGACGCACATGCAAAATAGACTTTCCTCCTTCATAGCTAATGCTGCCTTGATTGGCACCAGCCATGCACAGTAGCTGGCATATAATGTTGAATGAATAGTCAAATAAGTGATTAAGTCAAATGAATGTATCCAGTCACCCTGCCCCTGGCAGCAGTACATCTCCTGCCCTACATCCTCAAGCTCTGTAGAGTTTCAGACATTGAAACTCATTGGAAGAAGGTTCTAGAAAAAATGAAGACTGGCAGGACGTGGTGTCAGTTGCCAAGAGGGGACATTTTGGGATTTTGGTTTACTTAAGGAGGGATTATTTAAACAATATAATCACCAAAATGTAGTTTCTCCCCAGTTGTTTCAATTTCTTTTCACTCTTTTTATTGCTTTTTATTTCTCCTGAACATCTTTCCTTTCTTATCTAGATTGCTTAGTTTGCTTTGGAAACAAGACATTATTCAAGTGCAATATCTCTTGGAATGACCCTAGATAACACATAGGCCCTTATTGCTGCAATTGTGTTTAAGTATCTGTGGCTTAGTTATTGCACATTAACGGCCATGACTTGTAAAAAATGAATCATAGCCTTGAGTGTTTGTGAATGTGTGTGTGTGGTGTGTCCAGAGCATGCCTTTACTCTAATAAAGCTGTAGAAGTTATTTATGAAACTTAGTATTTATGCCCTTAATATTTTTTAAAAAATCTTTTTCATTTTGATTTTGAAAAATTTGTTTCTATTTTTATAGAAAAAAATAGTGTTAATATAACCCTTGAAGCTAATTTCTAAGATGGCTTAATTATTTGAAAGAAGTACTGTTTTCTTAGCAAAATATATATTCTAAGAATTAGAAGGCTAAGATGTTAGTTGATTTGTTTCTATTCAGAATTGTATAGTTCTGTTAAACTATACAGAATTGTATAACTCAGAATTGTTAAACTCAGAGTAGCATCAAATATCAAAAAGAAAGGATCTATAGAAGTTGTTCACCAGGCTTTTTGACCTTTTTCAAAAAGGCCTTTCTTTGTCGAGTCCTCTATTTTTTTAACGGATAGTTTTTATTGTTGACAGTATTAGAGAGGTCTCCGTTTACCCCTCTTTACCCCATCTTCCTCCCCCCTCCCCCCTCCCCCAGATCTTTAATAATATGAAAAAATATTTAATGCAATCTGGAATTCAAAGCAAATTAACATAAAATATTATCACCAAAGGGTGGAGGGGAAACAAAACAAAGCAATGTAATCTATAATAATAAAAGCATAGTATGCTAATTAGACTGGACAGCCAAAGGACTTTCCAGATGTCATTTGGGACATCCTTCAGGATGAAGCTGCAGTGGCAGGGACTGAAGCAGAGGCAATTAGGGGCAATCAGGCAGGCAGGTGAGCACTTAGGGGTGATCAGGCAAACTGGCAAGCAGAGTGGTTAGGGGTGATCAGGCAGGCAGGCAAGCAGTTAGGGGCATCAGGCAGGCAGGCAGAGTGGTTAGGGATGATCAGGCAGGCAGGCGAGTAGTTAGGAGTGATCAGGTAGGCAGCCAAAGTGGTTAGGAGTGATCAGGCAGGCAGACAAGCAGTTAGGGGCATCAGGCAGGCAAGAAGAGTGGTTAGGATTGATCAGGCAGGCAGGCGAGTGGTTAGGAGCATCAGGCAAGCAGAGTGGTTAGGGGTGATCAGGCAGGCAGGCAAGTAGTTAGGGGCATCAGACAGGCAGGCAGAGTGGTTAGGGGTGATGAAGCAGGCAGGCAGAGTAGTTAGGGTTGATCAGGCAGGCAGGTGAGTGGTTAGGGGCATCAGGCAGGCAAGCAGAGTGGTTAGGAGTGATCAGGCAGGCAGGTGATAAGTTAGAGGCAATTAGGCAGGCGAGTGGTTAAAAGCAATGATGCAGGCAGGCAGAGTGGTTAGGGGTAATCAGGCAGGCAGGTAGGTGAGCAGTTAGGAGCCAGTGATCCCAGATTGCAAGAGGGATATCTGGCTGCTGGTTTAGCCCAATCCCTGTGTAGTCAGACATTCCCTGGGGGGTCCCAGATTGCAAGAGGGTGCAGGCAGGGCTGAGGGACCTCCGCCATGCACAAATTTTGTGCACTGGGCCTCTTGTAGAATATAATTTTCTCTCCCTCCACACCCCCCCCTCCGCTTTTTTTTTGTAAATCACATGTGGCTTTCAGGCTCTGATACCAGTCTCCGAGAACAGCCCCCTAACCTCTGTTAGAAATAATTGACTAGATTAACACCCTAATTTTACAGATAAAAAGACTGAGGTTTAAAGACTCAATGAATGCTCATGCACTCAGCATATTAGAAGCATAACTCAGTCAAAAAGCCCAGACATCCTGTTGGCTGCTCCATGCTTTGCCCACAGCACCCCTACCTGGGTCCTTTAAGGATACTGTCTGTGTGAAGGAGATATCTTAGCCAGTATTATCTCTCTATATTTGATGATACTGACATTTCTGAAGGTTTACATTGTCACAGCAGCAAGAGGGCAGAGGCCAGGAGAGACCTGCCAAGGCTGACTAGTCTGTGGGCCCTGGCTTATTTTTATTTCATTTATTTCACTCTGGACATTTGTACCACCATAACATAGAAACACTTGCTTGGTAGAGCTTCTGGGGAATAGAAAGGACAAAAATCTAACTCTGAAAATGGATTCATTTATGAAATAAAATTTGGGTCTTTTACCATATTGAAAGCCTTTATTCATGGTTATCCCTGAATAATTCAACAGATTCTCTCAAAATTTTCATTTGTTCTTTTTTTTTTAACAGTGTATCCGGTGGAGAATTGTTTGATCGAATAGTGGAGAAGGGATTTTACACAGAGAAAGATGCTAGCACTCTGATCCGCCAGGTGTTGGATGCTGTCTACTATCTCCATAGAATGGGCATCGTCCACAGGGACCTCAAGGTGAGGCCATCACTTAGCAACATCCTTCAGCTGCTCTCCAACTCATAATGCACCTGTCCAAGAGGATTGATTCCAGAAGGGGGATGAGGTTGCCTTTATGTAGATGTGGGTGGAATAATGGTGGGCATTTGTGTACTATTAGTCATCTGGGCCTTTGTGACTTAGAAGTAGCTTGAAGGAGGATGAAGATGAGTGGGGCTGGCCATTGCCTGGGAGATTTTATAGTCATGCTGCCAAAGGGCAACCAAGAGGTACATTATGTATTGATTGAAGTTTATCTAAAAGGTAATTTTGCTCAAGATGTATAGGATACAAAGACACTTCTTCCAGTGCAGTTCTCTAGTCTTCTCCTTATTGCATTTCTGTCTCAGCACAACATGCTATATAAGAGAGAGAGAGAGAGAGAGAGAGAGAGAGAGAGAGAGAGAGAGAGAGAGAGAGAGAGAGAGAGATGGTAGAGAGCAGGAGAGGAAAGAGAAGGGAAATGGAAGGTTATCAGGAAAGATAGCTTGAATGAACTAAAATTATGGCCTCTATAATGTCCTGGGTTTCTTTCTCATCATTTCCTTGTGGGGCTTTGAATCTTTACCCTTCACTCAATAGCACTGACCTGGGCCATATTTGGGCACCTTGGAAATACGTTCCTCCCCAGGTCTATGTCAATACCAAAGGGCAGATAATGAACATATCATTTTGAGGAACAGTAGCATTGTTGACCCAAAGCTGTAATGTGGCTTCATCTACAGCAGTACCAGGTCTAATACTCAGCGCTCACTGCACCCTTCCAGGTAGAAAATCCACCCCAACACGCATACCCACCACTCATATCATAAACACAGGGATTATATTACACTGAAGCCATATATATGGCTATTGGAAATCTAAACCAGTTTAAATAATAAATTCTAACCAGGAGTGAAAATGGAATTTCAATATCTCCCATTATCTGGTACCAGGAGTCAAGGTATAAAATGGTGTAGCTTTTCCTTTCATAAGCACTCACTGTAAAGTTTTCTCTTCTTTTCTTCATGTTACCATTTTCCATTGACTATGCTAGTGGCTCCTAAACGTCAGTCTGTATCAGAATTGTCTGAAGGGCTTGGAAAAACACAGATTGTTGGCCCCACTCCAGACATTCTGCCTCTGTAAATTTGCAGTGGGGCCGGAGAACTTGCATTTGTAAGGAGAATCTAGGTGATACTGATATTGGCTTGAGAACCACTCTTGGAAAACCACTGGATGACAGTATTTGAGAATGTTGATCAAGTTCTTACCTGTCACCCTTTGCAGGCTTTTTCTTCTTCTTCCTTTTTTTTGTTTTGTTTTGTTTTGTTTTGTTTTATTAGTTCTCACCCAAGGATATTTTTTTCCATTGCTTTTTTAGAGAGAGTGGAAGAAAGGAATGGGGGTGGGAGGTGGGGTGAGGAGAGAAACATCAATGTGAGAGAAATATATCAATTGCCTCCCACAAGCACCCTAACCAGAGCCAGGGATCGAACCTGCAACCCTGATCATACGTGCCCCTGATGTGAAATTAAACCTAAGACCCTTCCATGCACAGACTGACACTCTCTAACCACTGACCAACTAGCCAGGGCCTTTGCAGGCTCCTAGACAAATGAAATGGGCTGTGAGCACTATGAGCTAATCTTAAGACCTAGAGATCCTTTAAAGGGCTAAGTAAGAGCTAGATAGAGAAGATGATTTGGGGGCACTTCTATACCAGTCAGCAGTGCTTTCTCTGCTCTCTTATGCCTCACCAAACACAGAATCTATGCTTCCAGTACACAGCAGGCAGCCATCTCTGAAAAAGTTAGTATAGTGACTATGAGGATGTGATGTGATGGGCTGGTTATCTATACTTAATAGAAATAATTTCTAAGGCATTTCCCAGAGGGACAATGTTTATTTCCCCCAGAGAAAGGCAGATTGGCTGTATGGAAGATATTATTTTTCACTCCCCACTTAACACTTTGGTAAAACACTTGGAACTTTAGGATCACCTACTAGGCTTGTAATTGTGGAAGGAACATTGCTATCTTTGGGCCTTTTTGTGATCTTTTCAACAACATGAAGGAATTTGATCTATCTGGAGGAAGTTAATGTTAAATTTTCATAAACATCTGAGAAAATTAAAACTATATTATTTAGACTGCAGCAATGGAAAAGATGATCAGGTTAATTTAAAACTAAGGCACAGCCTTGGCTCGGTTGGTTGGAACATCATCCTGTACACCAAAAGATTGCAGGTTCCATTCCCAGTCAGGGCACATATGGGAGACAACTGATCAATGTTTCTCTCTCACATCTATGTTTCTCTAAATCTCCCTCTTCCCTTCTTTCTAAAAACAACAACAACAACAAACAAACAAAAAATCCTCAGGTGAAGATTAAAAAACAAACAAACAAACAAAAACTATGGAATATTCTGGGATATTTCCCCACCCCACATCTAAATATACTTTCTCCTTCCTCCAGAAAGGTATTCTTGTATCTTCTTGCCTCAGAGCACTACTAGATGTAATCAGTTGTTCTTTTTTCAAAATAAGGGACTGAGACAGGAAATGTCCACTACTGCCTCCTCAGATTAGGGTAGGGCTTCTCAGCTCTGCTCTAGTGACACAAGGACCTGGATCCTTCCTTGTGGTGGGGCTGTCCTGTGCATTGTGGGATGTGTAGCAACACCCTCGACCTCTATCGACCAGATGCTAGTACCACTCCTGGAGTTGTGACAACCAAAAATACCTCTAAGCATTGCCAACTGTCCCCTAGGGTACACAGTTGGCCCCAGTTGAGAATCATAATATTGAATTAAGAAGATGATTGATTGTGTATAACATTAACTTTATAGGAAGTGTTGACTCAGATATTTTAATAGCTTGTCATGTGAATATTAAAGGGTTGGCTTGACAATTGGCCACCAATTATCTTGCAAATATGCTATAAAATATAGTAAGCTAATTTTTCAGTTGAGTCCTGAGCCTCCTAGACCTCCAGAATAATTGAGAGATCTCCTCACCTCCTATCCGCCCCCTCCCACAGCCCTCCTAATGCTCACTGGGGTCTCCATTCAGATTATCCTGGGTCTGCCCTCCCACTTTCTTCCCTGTCCCCTAACAAAAAGCCCTATTTTCTTTACCAGTCTTGAGCCCATTATGCTGTTGACTTCACTGTGAATGACCAGTACATTGAATCCTTCTTAAGGATAATTGTCCTTCAAAAGAGCACTTCATTGATCCAAGTGAATCTTCTGTAGGAGGAATGTTTAAGAAACATTTTGGGCCCTTTAGTAATCCCACCTGGACAAAGCCTGGTCCAGGAGCAGGAGCTCACTGACTTTACAGCTGCACAAGTGCTGGGACAAGAAAGATTGTAACTCAAGAACTTAAAAACAGAAAGCTTCTCTCTGCATCCAGATGAATCCTTACTGTTTATCAGTAACCCCTAAGCATTCAGAGAGAACATGAAAAACCATATGCACTTTTATTTTATTTTATTTTTATTAAATCTTTATTGTTCAGATTATTACATTTGTTTCTCTTTTTTCCCCTCCATAGCACCCCTCCACCCAGCTCCCACCTGTCCCTGTGCCCTTCCCTCCCTCCCATTGATCTCATCCATAGATGTATGATTTTTGTCCGGTCTCTCCCTGTACACCCCTCACCCCTTTACCCCTGAGAATTATCAGTCCACTCCCTTTCTGTGGTCCTGATTCTATTATATTCACCAGTTTATTCTGTTGATCAAATTTTTAATTCACTTAATTTTTAGATTCACTTGTTGATAGTTATGTATTCGTTGTTCATAATTTTTTGTCTTTTGCCTTTTTCTTCTTCCTCTTCTAAAAGAGTATCTTCAGCATTTCATATAATACTGGTTTGGAATTGATGAACTCTTTTAGCTTTTTCTTCTCTGTGAAGCTCTTTATCTGCCCTTCAATTCTGAATGATAGCTTTGCTGGATAGATTATTCTTGGTTGTAGGTTCTTGCTATTCATCACGTTGAATATTTCTTGCCACTCCCATCTGGCCTGCATTGTTTCTGTTGAGAAATCAGCTGACAGTCTTATGGGTGCTCCCTTGTAGGTAATGAACTGTTTTTCTCTTGCTGCTTTTAATATTCTCTCTTTGTCTTTTGCTCTTGGTATTTTAATTATGATGTGTCTTGGTGTGGTCCTCTTTGGATTCCTTTTATATGGGGTTCTGTGTGCTTCCTGGACTTGTAAGTCTATTTCTTTTACCAGATGTGGGAAGTTTTCAGTCATTATTTCTTTAAATAGGTTTTCAGTATCTTGCTCTCTCTCTTCTTCTGGCACCCCCACAATTCTGATGTTGGTACGCTTGAAGCTGTCCCAGAGGCTCCTTACATTATCTTCACATTTTTGGATTCTTTTCTCGTCTTGCTTTTCCAGTTGAATGTTTTCTGCTTCTTTATATTTCAAATTTTTGACTTGATTCTTGCCTTTCTCTAATCTGCTGTTAGGACTCTGTATAATATTTTTTATTTCAGTCAGTGTATGTTCAATTTCTATTTGGTCCTTTATCATCTCTAGTTGGACCTTTTCCATCTCTAGTTGGCTTTTTTGCATCTCTAGTTGGTCCTTTTTCATCTCCTCTTGGCTCTCACTAATTTTATCCAATTTTTCTAGCATATTCTTTAAAAAAGCTTATAAGCGTGGTTTTGAACTCTCTATCCAGTTGTTTTTTTTTTCCTCCATTTCTTTTGTTTGTGATCCCTTCCCTTGTCTTGGCATTTTCACTATGCCAGGGAAACTTCTGTGTTGAATTTAGCCTTATGATACCAGACTTGCAAAACCCAAGAAGCCTCTGTTGAGCTTGGGATGGGTGGAGTCTCAGGGCTTAAGGGACCACCTTGCCTTCCAGTCGGCCCCACCCGCCACGGCCCCTGAGTCTCACATGACTGGGTAATCCCTGGAGCGGTCCTTGTGTGCGTGCACGCCCGCAGTGCCTCTAACCTCTGCCTTTCCGGATTCCCTGCGCACCAGGACCACAGGAGTCTAGGTACCCAGGGTTTCGCCCAAAACAGGGGCTTAGTGGAGTCAGAAGTGGCACAGTTGGGAGGGTCTGTCTCCCGCCCAGTCGGGAAAGCCAGCGGCACAATCAGCAATCTGACCTCCACAGGCAGTGCCGTGCACGCCACCAGTCCTCTGATCTTTTTTGACTCCCCTAAATTTCTGTGCACTTCTCCCTTTTCACAGTCCAAACTCCCCCCGTATGGGTTTTGGCTGGATCTGGGGTTTAGTGTCGTAAGATAAGGGGTTCAATGCTGTTGGGAGTCTCCGTTTCCCTCCCGCCAGAGAAAGCCAGCCAGGTACTCCGGCACCCGCTCTCTCAGCGCGCGCGTCTCCGTACCTCAGCTTTTTGCAGCTCCTCTGGGTTTCTGTGAGTCCCTCTCTTTCCTTCTAGTTGTAGAATTTCCACTCAGCCAGCTTTCCTGTGGTTCTGGATGATGTCCGTTCTGTCTTTTAGTTGTAGTTTTGAAATTGTTGTGCGAGGCAGCAGTGTAGGTGTTTACCTATGCCGCCTTCTTGGATTCTCCCATATGCACTTTTAATTAGATAATTGTCCCTATTTTCTAAGCATTATTCTTATTTTGATTACTGATTGGCTCACTTTACTCTCTTTTAAAACGCATCTCAAAATCATACACTGATTTTCTTCTGATCTCATATTTACCCACAGAATTAATGTCTTGGTGACTGTTCAATGTCACCAAATTTCTTTTTATGTTATTATTTTGGGTAAAGGATAGAGGGGAAAAATTGGGATTCTGTTAAAAAAAAAAAGTCTTCTGACTCTTGTTAAATGGTAAGGAAAATTTTACTCAAGACTGTTGCAAAAGGGTATTCCAATATCAAAATAGGGAAAAGAATCCAACCAAACTCCAAATTCAGTAAGGAAAGGGGGGAAGGGCGACACTTATGCCATTGAGCAGAGTGAGGGGTCATGGATAGATAGTTTCGAAGAGGAGACATCATGGTTAGGAAGATTCTTGCTAAGGCCAGGCCAAACGCTTACACACTGACAGACAAAGGAGACTGACCAAACTTGAATGGACACTCCTGACTAGATCCTGACCTTGGGTTTACCCTGAGTCAATTGGCTCTGCCCACTTAGTTCAGTCTTAGTGAGAATCCTGGCAATTTAGCAGAAATCCCCACCCTTCATATCTGATCAGATGCCTTGCTCCCTGCCCTCCATATCCAACTACCCTGCAGCCAGAGTCCCCCTTATCCTTGATGTTGCCTCTTAGTTACTTTTTGTCCACTGACCCCTACCCTGTCCTTTGGCTGTAAATCTCCACTTGTCCTTATTGTATTCATGGTTGAGGTCAGTCCCTCTCACCTATTGCAAATCCCACTGCAGCAATCTCCCTGAATAGTCTTCCTAACCATCATTAACAGGTGTCTGAATAATTTTTTTAACATCAAAAGTTGGGGATGAAGAACTTGACCAGATATCAAGAGAGAGGGATTCTCTCTGACCTGACTTAGCAGGATTCTGGCAAGACTGGGCTATGCAGGCCTAGTGAGGACAAGGCGGGACACAGAAGGCCAAGGTCAAGGACTGGTCAAGGAGAAGGCTCAGACAAGACTGACTAAGGTTTGGTCAAGAAAAGTCTTGGTCAGTTCTCACAATTTCTGCACAGCAGCGATTGCACCTCTGAATCCTCCTCCCCTAAAATAATTCTAAAATCCAGAATCCTGGGCCAACCTCACATCCACCGAAGAACAGTATCCCCAGCCATTTAGTACCCTCACTGCTGATCTGCTGCACAACTAGGCTAAAAAACACTTTTCTAAATAAGTCAAGTCACTCTATAAAACAGTAGTTCCTCAAATGTAATACTTAGGAACCAAATACTATTCACCACAAACCACTGACAAGAGAGAATATTGCCTCACTCCTGGGGTTGGGAGGAAACCCAGATCTGAAATGATATGTATGGGCAAGTGAGTTCCTCAATGCAGAGTCTTCTGCATTCCCTTAAGGTTTGGTACAAATGAGGGACATGATTATATTCAGTTGGAATAGTTCCAGAGTTTTCTAGGTGGAGGGACATAACTGGATGAGAACAGAGATGCAGTCCTTGATATTATCTCCCTAAGTGACAACATCATTAATTGAACAACTTTTCCAGAATAGATAAAAAAAAAAATTGAGTGCCCCTGTGTTCAGGCTCTCAATGTGGCAGTGCAGGGACCGCTCTGAGGCTGACACACCTCTCTCAGTCTCCACAAGTCCTGCCCCCATTCTTTGCCAGGAACCTGGAGATTCCTGGATTTTACTCAAAATGCTGTGCTATGTGAATGAGGCTTCATTGTCTCCCCCTACCAACTTCTGTTGTACAGCAAGGCAAACAGCAGCTCAGGGTACTTCAGGACACATGGCTGGGAAATGCTAGATCTTCCAACTCCCTTTCATTCCCTGGTGACATCCCTCTGCTGGCCAGGGAGTGGGACAAGCAGGTGTCAGCTGGCTCAGGAAAGGGAAAAGTGAGCACATCTGCAGAACTAGGAGATGGGTAGGCAGCTGGGCATTGCCCAGGGCAGGGGAGGGGAGGGAGGGAGCGACCCATGGGTTAGAGAAAGGTTACTAACAAGGGTCTGGTAAAAGAACAAAATAGCACCTGCAAAAGAGATTTTATTTCTGGGTCCCCCCTTTCTCTTAACCCAGGAAATGAAATGAGAAGTCTGAGAGCCCCAGCATACTAGTGCTAATATAAAAATAGAAAGGCCTTTTAGAGAGAGAGGCAATGCATGTTTATTTGAGACCAACGAAAATATTTGGGTATCATTAATCCAGGCAGAAGCCCAGATCGTGTTCTGATTTGGAGACAGAGGCTATGGAAAGGGAATAACTCTTATCAGTAGAAGGAAGGTGTTGGTGAAGGTAACATAACTTAGGGATATTCATTCTAAATAGTTTTTAATTTTTAGTCCATTAGTCATAAGAACTGCTTTCTTGTTATCATTGTATACAGTGCTTTTGAGAAACAACATTTCCCTAGGTCCAGGCCAGAGGTTATTATGCCCTGTTGGTACCATTCCAAGGTCTGAGACATAAGCTCTACAGGTCAGTCCCTCTGGCATGGCAGCTCTGCTTACCTTCTTGTTTTCACTGGATTGTCTCCAAGCAGGGTTAATTTTTTAAGTAGGGAAAATACTAATAATAATGGGGCAGGGGACTAACATTTATTGAAAACCAGTAAATGCCCTTTTCAGTGCTTCATTAAAGACCATTTTTCTTAATGCATTCATTACACCTAAAAGTCAAGTATATTTTTGAATAGTGAATAGATTTTGTGGTTTGGTGGATTCATAATTAACCAGCTCTAAACACAGTTTGTAAATATTTTTCTTATTTTCTTTTTAGCCTGAAAATCTCTTGTACTACAGTCAAGATGAGGAGTCCAAAATAATGATCAGTGACTTTGGATTGTCAAAGATGGAGAGCAAAGGAGACGTGATGTCCACGGCCTGCGGGACCCCCGGCTACGTTGGTGAGGACAGTATGTGTGTGCCCCTGCATGCCACCCTTATCAGTCTTCTTAAGCATTGAGGCTGGCACAGGATCACAGCTGCCTGCACTTCCCTTGAGGGAAGAATAAAAAGAAGGAGACACACTGGAAGGAGCTGCAAGGGAAGGGATTTCACGTGGAACCTTTTAAGGGTTGGGGAGAAATCCTGTTGTTTAACTTGGGTGAGGGCCTGACTGGAGGCCAGGAGTTGATTTGGATGGATTCCCAGATCCTAATATACCAGAAATGTTCATGTGTTTATGTTTTCAAATGCTGTGCAGTGAGATACCGAAATAACAATAAGGTGCAGGCACAAATAAAGCATTTAGAATGTTGCGTTAGAAGCAGCTGGGAGCAAAATGTGGATAGGAGGACTCTGGTTGGAACCTTAATGAAGTCACTCTCTTGAATTCGCCAGTCTTGATATGCACCAGAGAAATCAAGAATGAAAGTTTTCCTTAAAATGAGAAGCCCAGTTTTTTTTTGCGCTAAACATGGGGATGCCAAGGAGGCTACTGACAGATAATAACACCTGGGCCCTAAGATTCACCTCTGTCTTCTGGGACCCAGAGAAAAGCTATTGGAATTCTTTGTGAAGTTTTTGAGCCTTTCATTTACAGGAATATATTCCTTCATTTAGCAAATGTATATTAAAGTGCCTGCTATGTATCAGATACTGTTCTAGGCACTGGGGTGATGGCAGTGAATAAGCCTGTCCTCATACAGCTTACATTGTAGTTGGGAGTAACAGACAGTAAACAAAGAAACAAACAAATAAACAGTGTTGTTTCAGATTATGGTAAGTGCTACGAATAAAAGAAAATAAAACATGTGATAGAATAACAAGGGTGCAGAGGGATTGGAAATGGGTTAAGGGGATGGGGAGGAGACTTGGGCAGCCAGCCATGGCAATTTAGGGGACATAACATTCCAGGTAGAGGCATGAGCGTGTGCAAAAGCCCTAAGTGGGAAAAAGCCCAGGGAGAGTGTACAGGCTAGAATGTCTGAAAATAGTTAAAACTGAGGTTGGAAAAGACTTTTAGAAAACAGAGATTAAGACTGATATCCTATGCAAACCATGATGGTTTTTCTTAATGAGAACAGGAAGCCTGCCCTGGAAGAGAGGAGGAAATATTATACAACTAACATCATTCCTGTTTGTCTTTGTTAGCACCACATCATCTTCCTCAGAAGGCTGAGGAAAATAGGCCCGGGTCTCTAAGTGGGCCTCCGGGCCTAGAGCTTGTGGGAAATGTCAGGGCCCAGCCTTACAAGTATTTGCATGATAGTGGCTGTTATGTCAGAGCTGTTGCATTTTTAAAAGAACTCACTGGAGAGGAGACAAGAGCAGGCTGAGGGAATAATATGAGAGATAAGGAGATTTAGAAGGAAGGGATAAAAGTGGTGGGAATGTGGCAGGGGAAGAGAAGGTGTGCTCAGTGCTGCTTGGCTCTTGACTGGTGCAGGTGAGGATTGAGTCTCTGGGTTGTGTGTATGCACTAGACAGAGAACAGGTTGTTCTGATCCTATTTAAGAGGCCAGCACGGGCCTTGATGGAGATAATGGCATAGTGAGCCATCTCTGTTCTAGTAAAATAAAGTGATAATTGCAGGAATAGGCTGGGCCCCATAGGGGACACTGGAAGTTGTGGCTGTGTCACATGTGTAAATGCATGTGTATGCCTGGGTGGGGCGGTGGGCAGACATATAAGCATGTATGGTGTACGTGTGGAATTTCTCCAGTTCAGTCCAAGCCATCAGGCAAGTTGCTAATCGAAACAAATGAATAAGCTTATTCTCATTTCTCTGAGAAGATGGGGAGGAAGAAAGTTCCGACACAGACATTAGAAAATGAGAAGGTCTATGAGCTCATGGTGTCCAGGGCCCTTGCCAGGTGGCTCTGTTTCTTCAGCAGGCTGGTGCCCAGGCACTCTGAGCTAAGAAGCTGCAGAAGGTGTGGTGGCTGTACGGTGTCCCCTTTTGGGAAGTTACCACTGGGGCTATGATTTAATGTTCTGACAAAGAATGTCCATATTTACATATGCATCACATTGCTCTCATATTTGGCTCTGATGTTAGAAAGCTTTAGCACTTTCTAAATTGGTTTTTGCTTCTTTGCATCTTGGCAGAGCCCACAGAAGGATAGATTCTCTGGGTGTCTTAAGTGGCTGCCATTGTCTGGTCTGGTTCTGTTTAGATATCAGACACTGTTGAGTCTGGGAATTGGAAACAATGTTTAGATGTGGCCCTTATTCTTACTACCTGAAATGAAGGCAAGTGGAGCTCTGGAGTAATCCTCTTACCAGATATCAAGTTCTCTGTGAGTGGGGAGGGGAAGAGGAGAATTGTAGGAATACAGCAATTCTATTTCTTCATGTTGTTTTTTTTAAATATATTTTATTGATTTTTTACAGAGAGGAAGGGAGAGAGACAGAAATTCAGAAATATCGATGAGAGTGAGACATCGATCAGCCGCCTTCTGCACATCCCACTGTGGAGATGTGCCCGCAAGCAAGGTACATGCCCCCAGCCGGAATCGAACCTGGGACCTTTCAGTCTGCAAACCGATGCTCTATCCACTGAGCCAAACCGGTCTCGGCCTATTTCTTCATGTTTAAGCACTGAGACTCCTAGAAGACCTTTTAGAATGAGGAAGAGGACACATAAGGAGGCTCCTGTCTATGTATACATACCTCGGGCAGTGGGTTGTGTTTCATCCCCATGACAAACTCCTATGCAAAGCCCTGCTTAGATATGACCTCCTTGTGATTGCTTTCTCAACACCCATCTTCCTCTTTGCCATCCCAGTTCTTTTCCTGACCCTTTCTCATCATGGCTCTGATTACACTGCCTCAGGGTTCATTTTCATTTGTGTCTCTCCCACCATGCTGTGGGTTTTTCTAGAGCAGGGACTGTGTCTTATTCATCTTGGCACAGATGCTTGTTGACTAGCTAAAAGCCCTAAGGTTCTGAAAATCAGCAATTTTTTTTCCTTTCTCTCCTTCCTTTGTATTTATTCAGCCTGGATTTATTGAATCCTTATTATGCACCCTACACAGTGGTTTGGTGTTAGGAATACAAATATGAATAAAACATATTTATTCACAGTCAGTATTACTGTGAGAGACAGAGGGCAACCAGGTGCATTGAATAATGTATGGTAAGCACTACATTATTCAACCATTCAAGAATTATTTATTTAGTGCCTACCATCTGTTCTAGGCTTTGGGGATACATCAGTAGAAAGAAAACAAACAGATAAAGGTTCTACCCTCATGGCACTTACATTTGAGTAGGAGAGAGACAGATGATAAGCAAACAGCTATGTATGTATGTTAATTAGTACCTTAGGTGGTGATAAGTACTCTGGAAAAAAATAAAGCAGTCAAGAGATGAGCAAGTGTGTGTGTGTGTGTGTGTGTGTGTGTGTAGGTGATTGTAGTTTTAATTATGCTGATGAGGGCAGCTCTCACCTAAGACGGTAATGATGTGGTAAAGACTTGACCCAAGTGAAGAAGCTGGCTGTGCTGTTATTTGGAGGAAGAGTATTTTAGTGGTGCTTCAAAGACCCTGAGGCATAGAGAATGGAATGAGCAGAGAGGCGAATAGGGCATATAAAGTCAGAAAAGCAATGGGAAGGGCAAGTGGAGACCAGGACTACAGGTCATTGTAAAAATTGTGGCTTTTGCTCAGGTGGCAGGAAGCTGTTAGAAGGTTCTGAGGTAAAGCATGGCATGATCTGACTTTTACCAGGTTCCCTCTAAGGTACAAGCTGGCAAAGTGGATGTGGTGAAAAGTTGCCAGATTCCACATATAATTTGAAGATAGTATCATCATGATTTTTTAAAAATATATTTTATTGGTTTTTTACAGAGAGGAAGGGAGAAGGATAGAGAGTTAGGAACATCATTGAGAGAAACATCGATCAGCTGACTCCTGTACACCTCCTACTGTGGATGTGCCCGCAACCAAGGTACACGCCCTTGATCAGAATTGAATCCACAGGCCGATGCTCTATCCACTGAGCCAAACCAGTCAGGGCTATCATCATGATTTGAAAAGTTGAAAGAGAAATCCAGGGTAATTCCAAGGATTTTTGGTGTGAGTGCCTGAAGGGGCATAGTTGCCTTGAATTGAGATGCCCCTGAGAGGAGCAAGTTGTAGAAATATTATCAGGGGTTTGGGTTTTGATTGGTTAAAGTCTCCAAGGTCAAGGAGGCTGCTGGAATATGAATGAGTCTGGAATTCTGGAGAGAAATCCAGCCTGCAATCCTGCAGTCTTCTCATTACACATGGCAGTTAAGTTCTGTGAAGTCCCGTGAACACTGAGTTAGTGAAGACTGAGCCAAGGCTCTGAGGGCAAGACAGGGTTAGGTTCCTGTGGACCTCTGATAACATTTTCAGCAACTGATGGATATGTACCCTTGTTTTATGTGTGCTTCTGTTCAATGACACCTTATTTAATATTATTGTTGATTTATTAACATTGAACTCATGGCCAACAGCACATGACTCGTGCCTGAACAAACTTTGTCAGACACATGTGTTTTCTCCATAAGGCACATCCAGGCCTCCCTGTGCTTAAGAACTCTACCCAGCACTTTGGCAACCAAGGTACATTTGGGGCCCATTTGAAATAGTGAAGTCAACAGAACACACAACAATGTGAAAAATGTGGTTCTAATTAGACCATGAAAACAATACTTGTTTACAATGTGAGAACCAAAACAAGAGGGCAGAGCATTGCCACTTTTGATCTCTCCTGGGAATGTGCACCACAGACAACGAAAAGGTTTGGCCACTCTGCTCATGTCCACAAATGACCACAAAAGCATCACGTATGAATTTGGGGGCTAGAAGTAAATTTTAGTGAATAGGCAAATTAAAATATATGGAATCCATGAGTAATGAGAATGGGCTGTTTTGAGGAGCTGATGTTCTTTGGATGCAGTTTAAAGCCAGGAACCTGGATAAGATTGCGGGCTGGATAGGTATAGATGGAAGAGAGGAAAGGCCCCAGGGCTGAGTCATGGGACTCCAGGGTCCATGGAATCAGCAGCAGATGAAGTAAAAAGAGAAGCAGGGAGTGTGGCATATGGCATGCTTCAAGTTGGAAAAAGTACCATGTGTCAGTTGTTGCTACTAAGTCAAGTAAGATAAAGACTGAATAAGTATTCATCATTAATTTTTGGGGACCTTGAATTATAACTTTAGAGGCCCCATGCATGAATTTGTGCATAGGTGGGGTCCAGCTGGCCTGCCCCAATGGGGGGCTTTTGGGGTTGAAGGAGGTGATTGAGGGCGGGGCCAGCTAGGGGCGTGGGGCCAAGGGCAGTTGGCCAGCTGGTCCTGCCCTCTGGTCAAACTCTTGGTTGAGGGGACAATTTGCATATTTAACCTTTTATTATGTAGGAATATGACTAATTAAGTCTGCAAGAGCCTAGCCATCAGAGCAATGCCAGGGGGAAGGTGAAACAGGTCTTTGCAAGAAGACCCCAACATGTCAATCCTGAGGATGGACACAGCCAACTTCACCTGCCAGGGGATCTTGAACAAAGAAGCCAAAACCTCATTCCTGCTGGGCAGTTTCCCATTTGACCAGAGTAGAACCCAGCCATATGGCATCTGTGAGGCAGTAGGGAGAGAGTGTTGTTCTCCCCTCTGACTTGGGGGACACTGCCCCACTAGCCCAAGCTAGGAGTAGAGGGTTACTGGCTGCTTTTAACTTTAATTCAGACTCCTTCTGGGTAGAAGTGTTGGTTTCAATTTGTGAAAACTGTTGTTTTGTTGTCATTATTACCTAAATGACTATTCAATTGAATAGTTAATTTTGGCAACATCAAGATTATTGCTTCAGTTTAAATTAGCTCTCTAATAATGAAGATATACTAAAAAAAAAAAAAGTGGTGGGCTGTTTATCCCAAGTATCCCAATGAACATAGTGTCATAGAAGAAGGCAAAGGAATCTGAGCACATGGACTTCACCCTTTGCCCATAGCAGCTGCTCAGATAGTACAAACCCTTTATAAGGAGCTATGGCCCTTGAAGAATGTCACTTCAGCAGGAGATGTGGGCACTTCTCCATCCATAAGTGTTGAGTTCCTACCACAGGCAGCACAGAGAGCTTCTCCGCTGGATGATAGCAAGTGGGCAACACAGATCCACACAAGCATGTTTTCAGTGTCAAATCACTGACATAGTTTAGAAGCAACATCCCAGATACAGGTGAGATACATCAGCAAGGGCTGGAACAACCAGAGGAAAACTGTGAAGGAAGCAGGATTTGAAAGAAAGGTAGAACTCAGGGGAAGATGAGGAGAGTTACATATGCAGGCCAGCAGGAGAATGAAGGGCCAAGCCATGTTTCTTATATGGTCTGGGAGAAATGAACAGGCTCATGGGGCTTGGAGAGAGGGCATGCATAAGTACTCGGAGATAATTTAGGGGAAATGATGGGGCCACTTGGTGGAAATCAGCTCATCAGGAAAGCATGGTGGCCATCATTGTGGTATTGACCTGGATTTAGATCCGTGTAATTAAGTTGGGTAGAACATTCCCCTCGGCGTCACCAATAAGGGAGAGAGGCAGAGCTAAGAAACTTAGGAAAGTGACTGCTCTGCAAACTCTAATTAAAACATCCAAATAGAATCCCTGAATAGAAATAGTAAGTCACAGAAAATACCCTGCAGTCAAGTAATTAGGAGATGAAAGACAACACGCCTACTCTTGTATGGTAGAGGAAAGCCTGTTGACTAATTTCTTGATACTGCTATTGGCACACTTATGTGATTTCTCAGATTCTGTGGGTCTAGTTCTCCTGTTTTCCGAAAGAAATTAAGGTATTTTCAAAGAAGCCTTTGCCTATTAATTAAGTGACTAAGTGCCTTGCCAGCGGAAGCGAGCCTGTGCTCTCTCACCAGTGAGGAGGTTCAGGAACCGAAACTGCACTTGGAAAAGAGGGAGGAGGCTGGGGCACACAGGCTTCACTTCTCTGTCCTGTGTTTGAGTTACATGAGACTTTCAGTTTTCATTGAGCTTTATTGAGTGATATTGCCTGTCTCTGTTCCCATCTTCACTCAGAACAGACAAGAACACATGGATTAAATTGATTAACACCACCCATTTCCATCCTCTTCAGCAACCTAAGTCAGGGTAGTTCCTTTCGTCTTTTTTCATGGTTACTCTCTTCCCTTTAACCTTCACTCTTATGTGTAGCTGTTTTCCCCCACAGAACTTTTCATTTGTTCACTTAAAAATCACATGATAGTACCCGGCTATAAGCCTTACATCATTGTTCTCATTCTCTCAGACTGTTAGTGTTGAGACAGGATTTTATGTAACTGACAAATTGGCATACAGGGCACAGATAGGTGGGCAGAGGACTCAGATAATTTTCTCTTCTCTCTCTGCAGTGTTTCAGTGACAGCCAGCCTAGGAACTTTATCACACCTTGCTATAACCAGGCTCCATTGGTTAGAGGGGTGGGGTGGGGCAGAGGGGGTGCATGTAGAGCCTGGTGCTTTTATTACCCTTAACACAATGAGCATGGATGGGGACAGAGCTCACTATCAGAGTGTGGGCAAAGTAACCCAACCCTGCCTTGGAGGAGTCCTCACTCCACAAGTCCAGTCCCACTCACTCACTCCTAACATTTTTAAAGCATTTCTCATCTTTTTAGAATTCCTTAATGCTCCATTGAAATCTTTGATATTGGGATGGAATCTCATAGTTTCTAAACTGTTACCATTTTGTTATGGAAGAGGAAGAAACACAGTATTTTTTATAACTTTTATTTTTCTTTTAGTGATTAAAAACCAAAACATTGGAATTCTCTACCTGTCTTCTTAGTTTTGAAGTGTAGCTTCCTTATCAGATTTCAGAAGATAGGGCGGGGCTTAGCAAAGCAGTCCTTCCATTGTGGTCACAGTGGTTAAGGCGGAGGCTGAATCTTGGGAAAACCTGTAAAGGACGTGTCTCAGGATTCTCTGTTGCCACGTTGTTCAGAAACGCGTTGTTCAGAAACGCCTACTCAGAACATTCTCTTTCCTCATCCCACTGAATTCCAGGTCTCTCCCACACTTTCACACACCATTTTCCACTCCCATTTTCCACTCCTTTCCCCTCCCCATTCCATAGCCTCATTCCCCACCACAATTTGGCTTTGGTAGCATTTGAATAGTAATCCAGCTCCGATCAGAATGGTAATTATAAACCAGGATGGTGCTTTAATAGGGACTTTTCATGCTTGTGGTAAAATCCAAGAGCTACTAGGAAGATCACAGTGAGCTGCTCTTTTTGAAGTATTTTTAATGCATTACAACTCCAAGGGCAGGATGTGAGAGAGAACGGAGCTATCAAGACTTCCACCCATAACTTTGCGTTGAAAGTAAACCACAGGCAAGGAGTGATCCTGTGTTTGAGCTGTATTTCTGTTTGCCAAAGTGTGGGTTACAATATCCTAAACCCAGGTGAAGCAACACCTTTTTAAGATGCTCACAGTGAAGCCTCTCATTGATCTGTTTTGTTTTTTTGTAATATTCCTGCTGCTAAAAATTCTATTGACAGGAAGTAGATCTGACTAAGCACATTCAATATTACCTCCTAATGCAGTTCTTATGAAGGCCCAATTCTCCTCTGAAATATATGCCTGAATTTTATTTTTTGTGATCTTAAGAATAGGTCACAGCAGGGTGGAGCTGTTTCTTCTCACCCCCTATGGACACTCCTCAGGGACAGGACACTGTCTAGGATACAAGTGTCTAGCCCTGGACACAATCCCTGGTGGCATTCCTCAGCACGAGGGGAAGCACAGCTTCCATTTGAGCTCTTTCCCACAAAGGCCTGACTCCAGGACAAAAGTTCAGGTGCTCTTTAAGACAAGAAACTGAGGTGTGGAAAGAGAATGAGTTGTCTGAGGTCCACTGGCACAGACCAGGCTGTAATTCTGTTCTCTGAGTCAGTGCTGGCTGAGGTGACAGAGGTGATGCCCTCCATCTGTGGACAGTCTTAGAGTGTTACTACACTTGATCTTAGCCAAAAGGCCAAGAAGCAATTAGTTTTAGAGTGTTAAGGCACTTTCATGGAAGTTCAGGCACCCGCTAGACACCTGTTTCTCTGCCAGGCTCCTCCTGTGAAGACCCCATCACATTTACCAGCCTGCCTGCCAGAAGAAAACTTGAATCCAGCTCCCCTACACCCCCCCCCCCCCCCCGCCCTGCATCCCTTAGGGTTGGGGATCGTTTATGAGTCACTTGGGAAAAGCCATAATATTGAAAGAAGCCTTTACTTCCTCTGGCCCTGACTGATTTCCATCTCTTAAGGCCTTTTCCATCTCTTAAGGCCTCTTCCTCCTCACTGTGAATGCATGAAGTCCGAGTCAAAGGCCTTTCTCCTTTGCCTCTTCAGGGAGGCGAGGCCAGACAGCAAGAGAAACAGATGAACCTTAGACTAAGCCATGGGCTAGCAAGTCGCCTGTGCCAGCCTCTTCTTGCTCACATCATCGACTGTGTGGCAGGTTGGACCTTTTAAACCCAGAAATTAATTCAAAGACAAAGCTGCTGTTACCCTTGGAGGCCACTCAACTCTATCTCAGCAGGTAGGGGAATTGGCAGGAGTTTTACACACTGCAAAGACTTAGGGACAAAATTAGAATATGCCCATTTTTATAAGCATCTTCTGGAACAATTTTTTCTTACCTCCTTTTAAAAAAGAATTATATCTGGGGTCAATGGAACAAGATTGGTCAGAGCTGGGCATTGCATCCTTATAGCTATTGAAAAGATGGGAGGGGATCAGGGTGATGGAGAAGGAAGTCTTAATGACATCTGGCCTGGAGGTAAGAGAGTGTGGGGTGGGGACTGGGGGAGGAGGGGACAGCGGGCACCAGAGAGAAAATATGGAAGGAATAGTCTTCCTCTTGCCTTAATAAATGCAATCCACAAAGGCACCATGGCAAGCCAGAGTTCCACAGGCATCACAGGAATCTCTAACATTGCAACAAATTGTCCTGTTTCCAAAGCATTGTCTGTCAGCATGAGGAGCAGGCAATTCCTGGGGTCTAGAATGGTGCCTGGATAGAGGACTGTGTAGACAGGTTGGTGACTAAGTGAACAGAAGGATCAATAACTAAATGAACAAAAGGACAAGCTGGAATGGAGGCATGCATAGGGGGTTCTAAGGATCCTTCCAACTCGTATTCAAGTTCTCATGCCCTGCCCTTCAATCCCACATGGGCCGAGCTCAGTCCTGACTTCTGAAGGCTTTAATCAAAAGGGTGAAAAATCTTAATTTATGAATCATTTCAATATGTTGAGTTAGAATCAAGTGAAAAAAACAACACAAATGATAATCAAGGATCTCTATCTGTCCAACCTTTTTTTTTTTAATATAATTTATTGATTTTTTTTTTACACAGAGGAAGGGAGAGGGATAGAAAGTCAGAAACATCGATGAGAGAGAGACATCGATCAGCCGCCTCCTGCAGGCCCCCCACTGGAGTTGTGCCCGTAAGCAAGGCACATGCCCCCGACTGGAATCGAACCTGGGGACCTTTCAGTCCGCAGGCTGACGCTCTATCCACTGAGCCAAACTGGTCTCGGCCAACCTTATTTCTAGACAGTAATAAAAACCTGAGTTCTGCTTTTGCTTCTATGGTTTTACCAACTTTTCTTCCTTACATAATAACTACCATTAATTATATCTATAATTTGTTATGTGCTTATTATTTCCTATAAGCCACATGATAAGTTTAAAAGTTGGGCTTTATTAATGCTCCATTTTACAGATGAGCAAACTGGAGGTTTAGAGAGATTAAATGACTTGGCCAAGTCACAAATACAGTAAGTGATGGATCCTAGGTTTCCTTCACTGAAAAGGCAATGTGCCTAACTGTTTAAAACTTCTTAAATCCAGGCAACTGATGTTGTTTTAAGTGAAAGTAACCTAAATTTCACATTTTTACCTCTCATTTAATTCTACAGTGATCTTTTATATCCCTCCTACTGCTTCATCTTTACACCTACTACTTTATTATTAGAATACATGAGGCATATTTTCACAGCTCCACCAGCCACAGCAATGTGCTCTCCTCTCCCCTCCCCACCCCCACCTCGCATCTTACCCATTCTTTCCATTTGTACTGTCTCCATCATTTGACTGTTGGAAGTAATATATTATTTCCTTGGATATCTTCAGAATTTTGTTTAGAGTAAGTTTAGTATTTCCAGAGTTTTATTTAGAGTGAGTTAAGCTTAAAAATCAATCACACCTCTCCGAACTTGCCATGATCTTATCTGTCTCACTGTCTTGGCCTGATCACTGTCCTCAGGAAGCAGCGCAAGCTGGATTACTCTTGCAGCTTGTGTCTGCACTGAGTGCCCAGACAGCAGTGACATGGATGCAGGGATCAGGTCTGCCTTCTTCACCCCATAAACCCATTGCCTGACATGGGATCCAACTCTTTAAATGCTGGCCTAGGTGGAGAAACAATTTCCATTGTTCCTGAGCAACAGTTTCACTTTCTGGCACGGAGGGCTGTTCCTGCCACCCTGGAAATTGTGTCTCTGTCCCTTGCCCACTGGAAGTGGTTATCTTTGAAGTACTGAGAGAAGTGGTACTCAGACATCCATAGAGGAGAACAAATTGCCTTGAACATGAGTTTCTGAGCTTGGTAGCAGAATGGGATCTCAATTTCCTTGTCTCTCAGCAGAAACTGCTCTTCAGCCTACCTTGAGAGGCAAGGAAATTTCCTCTTCTCCTCTATAAGAGCCTGAGGGTGGATTATTGTGGCATCACCTTCATCCCTCCAAGATAGCCACTCTCCCCCTTTCCAGTTTGACTTAGTTAAGCCATTTCCTCTCATTTAGTAAGGAAAATGGGTGATTTGTTTTAAAAAACAAGATACAAGTTTCTGAAATTTTTAATTTTCTTCTTGTAATCACTGATATATTTCCCTTTACCAGGAATCCTTGCTCTAAATTACGATAGTACAGCTTGGTTTATAGAATAAGTGTCCTATCAAGTAGAATTTCCCGCTGAATTTCCCGAAGGTTGGACCTGCAACCTACATTGCATGTGTCCTTTTCAACACCTCCTGGATGGGTCTTTCTACTTCCTTTGATGGACTGCTGTAGGTAGTGGTGAGTCTCACAGCAGTAAATGCCATTATTTTCTATTTTAAACCTGCTGTTTCCCTGAAGAGTGTGAGTTAAGCCTGGGGCTGAGAAGGGCAACTTCTGTCCATGGGTTGCTTCTGCTCCTGGAGGCTCTTCTGAGGCTGCATGGTTTCTGTGAAGATTAACTTCTATTTTCTGGTGTAAACAAAACAAGCCAATGGGATGCTGTTCCTATCAGGAATAGCCAAGGAAACATAATTAATAGCCCCCAGAGATTTGACCAGGAAGAAGGTTTTAAGAGATCATTTAACAAAGTATCTTTTCTGCCCTTTAACCCTAAAACTAAAAATTCTGAGATCCTGTTGAAAGGTTTTATGGAGAGTAGCATGAATGTCAAACGTATCTGAACACAAAGCACAGGGGCTAATTCTGTCTTTAATCCCCAAATTCATGTCAGAAATCATTTGTTTAAAGACAGATATTTAGTGATTGATCTTAAACCTAATACAGGCACTTCCCAATAGACAGTTGAATTTCAAAATTAATTTGTTGCCCATTCTCTTATTTTATTCTTTTTTTTTTCTCTACCTTCTCACTAAAAATATTTGAGGCAGCTAAGTGTATTTGTAAATCACTTGTATGGAGTTTGGAAAATGTTTTCTTATAGAAATAGTGATGTGTGTATTGAGTATGTTGGATTCAGTTGAGTAACCATTTGTTGAACAATCACAATGAGATTCACACAGCTGTGAATGGATGCATAAGATACTGTAGGAGCTTACAAGAATGCTAGTGTATTATAGGATTTTGCTAAATGGACCTGGGAACCCAACTACCCTGCCCAACACATATCATCCAGGTAGAGCTGCCTCCCCCTCAGTGCTACTTTCTCCTCCTCTACAAGGCTGGCTTTGGCCAAGTTTAATGGATAATCAGAAGGTTGGACCTGCCCTAGCCTGTTTGGCTCAGCGGATGGAGCGTTGAATTGCAGACCAAAGGGTCAGGGGGCACGTACCTTGGTTGCAGGCTCCCCCCGCCACCTCAGCTGGGTGCTGGTCAGGGCATGTGCAGGAGGCAACCAATCAATGTGTCTCTCTCTGTCTTTCCTTCTCCCTTTCACTCTCCTTAAAAATCAATAGAAAAATATCCTTGGGTGAGGATTAACAAAAAAAAAAAAAAGGAGAAGGTTGGACCTGCTACCTACATTGCATGTGTCCTTTTCAACACCTCCTGGGTGGGTCTCTCTACTTCCTTTGATGGACACTGACAGCCCCCAGGGATTGGGCATTGAAATGCACTCAAGGAATCTCTGTGTGCCCTCTCTACAAGTGTCTTTTCCTTTTGCCATAGAGGTTCCAGGAGCCCCAGGCCTTTCCTGCTCTGCCTGAGGGCTAAGGGCAATGCAAACCAGCCACAGTGCCTTTTAATGACTATTCTTTGTCCATAGCTCCAATTAAGTTACTTAAATTAAAAGCCTCCCTCTATTAGAAGGTGTGGGGGTGGTGAGAGTCATTGCCAGCCTCCTACTACACAGGAATTCTGCTGGGTACAATTAGAAGAGAAAATTGTTTCTCCTTGATTAAGAAGTTCTGTAGCACCTGCATGCAGTGTTGAGGCAGAGGTGAAACTGTGGTGGGGCTCAGTGTCCATCAAAGGAAGTAGAGAGACCCACCCAGAAGTATTGAAAAGGACACATGCAATGTAGGTAGCAGGTCCAACCTTCTCCTTTTTTTTTCTGTTAATCCTCACCCAAGGATATTTTTCTATTGATTTTTAGGGAGAGTGAAAGGGAGAAGTAAAGACAGAGAGAAACATTGATATGAGAGGGACACGCCCTGACCAGCACCCGGCTGAGGTGGCGGGGGGAGCCTGCCTCCAAGGTACGTGCCCCCTGACCCTTTGGTCAGCAGTTCAACGCTCCATCTGCTGAGCCAAACAGGCTAGGGCAGGTCCAACCTTCTGATTATCCATTAAACTTGGCCAAAGCCAGCCTTGTAGAGGAGGAGAAAGTAGCGCTGAGGGGGAGGCAGCTCTACCTGGATGATATGTGTTGGGCAGGGTAGTTGGGTTCCCAGGTCCATTTAGCAAAATCCTATAATACACTAGCCTTCTTGTAAGCTCCTACAGTACCTTATGCATCCATTCACAGCTGTGTGAATCTCATTGTGATTGTTCAACAAATGGTTATTCAACTGAATCCAACCTCCTAGGCCTGGAAACTCATTCTGAAAGTTTATAAATTGGAGGCTATGACTTTTGAGAATTACAGCAGAAATCCTGCCAATGGTATAAGATGGATGACACAATATAAGGGAGTTTAGCTGGTTCTGAAAGTGGAAACTAAAGATCAGATCTGATCTAAAAAGATCAGAGTGAGAAGTGGACTCTCCCAGTGGGACATGCTATGAAAGGGATCAAGAAAACAGTAGGAGATGGGCCAACACCTCGTGATTAGACACCTGGGAAAATATCAGAACCAACTACAGAACACAGAATGGGAGAGAAAATAGCCTGGCTCTTCTCAGGGGTTCCTTATGACTTAGTCACCATATCAGTTTGTCTAAGGATTTGAACATCGCCTGAAAAAAAATTTTTTAAGAATTACTATGAGATGAAAAGTAGCTACTCAAAGTGACATAGGTAAGCTTGTTCAAACAATGTCCCAAAGAAAATTTGGTTCCAGGAATCACAAATAAAATTAGACTTAAAACCATTTGTATGTGTGCTGTGATATAATATTTAAAACATTTTAAGTTGGCGAAAATAATATTTCCAAAGCAATTGGCATTGTCTTTTGTGTCATTATACTATACCTTCTGCTTCACCCTCTATATGTCCAGTGCAATTAAGACCTCACCAGAAAACAAATGGTTCACTTGCTTCTATTTAGTTAAAAAATATTTCTGGTTTATTGTTGACATAATCCAGATAAAACACAACACTAAAAAGAACATGCATACAGACTTCCATTCCCAATATGTGACCTGATATTCATTAATAATGTAGAACTTTCCCCCTAGCATCCATGTACTGACCCTGGCATCATTTTGTCAGTGGCCCCTTTTGTCAATTGCCATAATGGAAGAATCTGAGAAAAATCCAGAAATCTTTTTTTTTCTTAAACCACATATCTGATGTTAAAAACTTTAACATTTAAGTCCATATTTTGAAAGTATGTGTCATCTACAGCTTCAAGAATCTTAACATCTCAAGTGACATTCAAGGTCCGAGTTGCATAAAAATCAGCTATTTGCTTTTCAGGTCTGTGCAGTGCCTTGCACAGCTCTCTAAAAGGATGAATCTGCCAAAGTGTAGGTGACATGCTTGCTGTGTGCCCCCTGGATGTGCAGGCTTCTGGAAGGAAACCATGTCTTTTGTGCTTTGAGTTTCTGAACAATAGATGGTGGCCAGTTCTTTCCTCTTTCTAACGATGATGGCAGCAAGGAGGAAGACGAAAAGGAGGATGTTCTTTTAAAGAATCATGGGAACTGTGAAGAAGGACTACTGGAAAGAACACAGCATTAGATCCTCCTTGGAATGAGACCTGGATTGCAGGGGCCAAGTCTGTTTTCTCCTCTGCACATCATGGCTAGTGGGTGGGCCCAGTCTTTGCTCATTAACTATGGGATCAGCTGTCCCAGGTGCTGACAGCTTCCTTCTCCACATTTCTTGTCCACCTTCCTGTTGCCTGTGGCACCTAGTACATGGCGTGAGTCTGTGCTTGAAATCTTGTGCAAACTTCCTCATGCTTCTGCGCTCTGACATCTGTTCTGTGGGTGTCTGGGCCAGGCTGGCCCTCCTTCTCCCTAAAGAGCCCTGCAGACATCAGCTTGGCTCTTTCTCATGACACTTGCCATCAGCTCTGCCAGGAGGTGAAGCTGGGTCTGATGTAGCCTTCTCTCACTCCTTTGAACTTTTTATCAGGCCACGAGGAAGGCCCGGAGGCTCAGACATGTAACCCTTGCAGAGATCTGGTCACCTCCCACCACCTCCCATGTGGCTACTCAGACCAGAATCAGCAGCTCAGAGAGAGCAAACCTCCTAAATCAGCAAGTCATTTACTGGGGGAATGACTCCCTTTTGTCAGCTGCTACAATAGAAGTGTCTGAGAAATATGCTCTGAACAATTACAGGGAAAAGGATGTCGTGATGCAGCCAGCTCCCAGGTATCTGAAGGCCACTTCTCCAGTTTGCGGGCTTCCTTTCTTTATAGTCTCATCTCTCCTTTTGCCTCTGTTTTCAGGGTGAGTGTTGCAAGGAAAGAACATACACCTTTATTTATTTTGCTCTTATTAAAAGCAAATAGTCTGATCGGAAGTCTGAAGGAATTGGGGCTGAAACCTGAAATTAGATTTAGGGATTACCTGTGGATTGCATTCCTTGCCATCATAACTGGAAACACTCCACAGTAGCTTGTCTACTTCCCTATTCATGCTCAGGAAGATTTATCTTCAACAGAATGAAAGAGGATTTTGCTGTTAGTTTCTCTGCACAGAATTTTTCCTACAGACTGAAGAAACTCTGACCTTAGCAATCAGTGCATCCAAGCGGAAACAACCGAGACAGGGTGAGACTGACTAGTTCATAGCTACTGTGTAGTGTCAGAAAATGAACTCTGAGGCTCCTTTTTTCTCTTTGTCAGGGGCAGATAAGAGTAATTGTTAGAGCTGCTGACAGGCTTGCAGTAGGAAATGTTTATGAGTGGCTAGCATGAGGCCTGTCATGGTAGGCACTTAGGGCAGGGCCCTCGGAGAGGAAGAAGGTGTGTTGCCAGCCCTCCTGCTGGATGCTTTGGGAAGTGCTGACCTCTCAGTCCCTCTATGCCCTCACCTGTAATGTAGGGATCATGATGTTAACGATAATTAAGTTGTTCCCGCTAAAGACAAATGTGTAGAACATACAGTTCAGCCCAGAATGAGTGCCTTATAAGCAATAGCAATTTTGGTTTTACTATACTCTTAATTTTTCTGGAAATCTATTCTAGAGACACTTCAAATAGGTAAAAAGAAGAGTTTGCTTGTGAAGAGTTACTTTCTTTTCTTGTATTTACTTACTCTGCACAGATATGTATAGCAGACACTGCAGATGCCAGACACTGGGTGGGTCTCCAGCATTGGGCTGTGCCACAGGGCCTGGAACAGGAAGTATGGGGAAAATGCAAAAAAAGACCAGCCCTTGGACTCCTGATGGACAATGGGTTAGAACCAAGAAAGTGTGATGAAATAGCATTTTCTCTGATTCACCAAGAAAATAAAATGACAATACTGACAGATAACCTACCCAAAATCTTAGAGAATGAACCAAGAGCAGGCCCAATGCAGGGTTTCCAAAACCTAAAAAGACTCTATGTGGGGGCCAGAAGTGCCTCCTTGAGTTGAACTGATTTGAGGGGAGGTCACATCCCAGGCCCTAAATAGAACATATCTTTCTCTGGCTCTGTTTGGTCTGAACTGTAGTGCCTAGCTCAGCACTCACATAAAATAGCCACCAATTAAGTATTTGTTGATTGATTGCATTTGGTTGATAACCTCTAGTCACACACACATGCTCATGCCTCCATTTTTTTTTCTTGTTAGAAAAACCAACAAATAAAACAGGTCATATATCTCTACTCACTTTTAGAACCACATATAGTTCAGCCCAAGGAGAAGACAGAAAAAAAACAAACCTAAAAAGTGTCATGTGCCAGACCTTTAACTTGTCCGTCTTGTGTCTCTGTGATTTCACAGCTCCCGAGGTCCTCGCCCAGAAACCTTACAGCAAAGCTGTTGACTGCTGGTCCATTGGGGTGATTGCCTATATCTTGTAAGTATTGCTTGCCACTTTGGCTTCTTTTTTCCCTTTTTTAAATTGTGGCAAAATAGACATAAACAAAATTTACTATTTAACCAGTTTAAGAATACAGTTCAGCAGTATTAATTATATTCATATTGTTGTACAATCATCACCACCATCCATCTCCAGAACTTTTTCATCTTCCCAAATTGAAACTCTGTCCTCATGAAACAATATCTCCCCATTTCCCCGCCCACCCTCAACCTTGGCAACCACATTTCTACTTTCTGCCTTTAGGAATCTGACTGCACTAGATTCCTCGTGTAAATGGAATCATCCAGTATTTGTCCTTTTGTGTCCAGATTATTTCACTTAAAATAATGTCCTCAAGGTTTATCCATGTTGTAGCATGTCAGAGCTATTTTTTTGAGGCTGAATAACATTCCATTTTGTGTACATACTAGATTTCACTTATCCATTCAAATGTTGCTATAAACACAGGTGTACTACTTTCAATACTTTTGGGTGTATACCTAGAAGTGAAAGGCTGGATCATATGGTAAATATATGTTTAAATTTTTGAGGAAAAAATTTACTGTTTCCCAAAGCAGCCCCACCATGTTACACCTGCAATAGCAATGTGTAAGTGTTCCAATTTCTCCACATCTTGTCAGCATTTGTTGTTTTCCACTTTCTGATAATAGCCATACTCATAGGTGCAAAGTAGTACCTCATGTGGCTTTGATTTGCATTTCTGTTACAGCTACTGATATTGGGCATCCTTTCATGTGTCACCTTGGCTTTCTGGGGATGGACATCACTATGAAAATACTAGGGAGTCCCTAAAAGAAACCACAATGAGAAAAAGTGTAATGGAAACCAAAAGTTTGCCTGTGGATTCCTCATTTCTTCTCAGCTCACTTATTGCCACTCTCCAGGAAATGCAGTTTGAGGTCATAGGCTCATTGCAGTTATTTCATGATGATCAATTTTGGTTTTTATTTTTATGTTTTATTTTGTTTAAATCTACTATAAAGTTGTTTTTAAGTTAGTTTCTTTTACCAACACCTATTATTAAACATACTTTTATGATGGGTTTAGGCTATCTAGTTTATGTAATTGATAGAAAATTAACTCTTTCTCCTCATTGTCCCCAAGAAAGGGAACATTTCCTAACAGACAGATCCCACTGCACACAGTGAAAGACTGTAATCAGTAGGAGACTGTGATCAGAGAAAGGTCTGAATGGGTGTGGCATCCTTAAGGAATGCTGGGAACACACACACACACATACACACACATACACACATACGCGCGCGCGCGCACGGGCCTCATTACCTGAGAAGAAAATGATCTTTCTATAGCATATATTCAGCTGGGCAGCTTTTGTAGACGACTAAAATAAGAGAATAGAGGGTGGTGGAGGAACAAGTTTAGAGGGTAGGTAAGATCAAGAATGTCATTCTGGGCATGTTAAACTTGAGACCCCGTTGAGATATCTGTCTACTAGTGTATGCACATGTGGAGGTCAGAGGTCTAGGGAAGAGATACTGGCGTATGGGTCTGGCTATGATTTGAACAGTTCTACTTCCAAATCCTTATAATTACAGTATATGATAAATTATTTGACTGGATTCAAGTATAGTATTAAGCAAAGAAAAACTATTTTTCATTATTTCTATTTTAAGTATAAACTTGCCAGTTGCCTGGTCATGACTAGCTTCACTCAAGGGCTTCATCACAGGTTCATTTCATCTTAGATTGTGTCAGCACTGAAATGGCAGCCTGGGCTTCTGTTTGCTTTGCTGCCTTCCAGAGCCCTGAGTCTCTCAAGCAGAGAATGAATGGAGTTTGGATGCCTCAGTTATACCTTCCAAGATGTTTAGATCTTTGAATGATAGACTATATCCTAGATATAATTTGCTACACAATATGGCTATGCTTGAAGATCCACTAGTCTCAAATTTATCATTATCAGTGTCAACAACTAGCATGTCTTAAATGCCTTTGGTGAAGCACCATCCCAGGTATGTCTAGAAGGCTGGAGAAAACTAGCATAAGCAAAGAGGAGAGAAGAGAGCATTCTGACCAGGGGAGAGATGCAGGCACAGGGATGGGTGCCTGTGGCATGTTCAAAGGCTGGTATAAATGTTCTGAAAAAGGGCTGTGGTCGGTGTTCTGGACACAAAGGAGGCTCTGAGTTGAGTCAATACGATAAGTTAGAACTCGTGGGTATCGGTCTCATACTCGTGCTACTTCCCACTGACCCACTGTGCCTGGACTCCCCATTCCCATCCTTCATTGAAGAGTGACCAGCACTCAACACCCCAGGGAAGCCAGGCATCCCATGTGCTTCCTGCCAAGCTCTTCATTCTTCACATCACCTGTATGGAGAGGTTAGTGCCTGGAGGGAGTTTGGAGTGCATTTTCATTTGACAAGCTGAGATATGAAATTGCAGCAAAGGTGGTTGTGACAGGCCATGCCACCAAATTTTCTCCTCTCCACATGCTGTGCAAACATTCCTCATTTTGCTAGTGCAGAGACTTGATGAATTGGTTCTCTATTGATCTCCTTGCTCATTTCTATGTTAACCATCATTTGGGAGGAGAAATTTTTTTTTTTATCAGGGATACTCATTTTTTAAAGCACATGGAATGGGTCCTTGTCCTGCCAGGAATCCCCTGTGGGGATCAGGACTTGCAAAAACATCTCTGCCTGCAGAGCTTAAGCTACTGGGAAGGGCTGAATATGGCATGGCTGGATGCCCTGGTGAACATGCTAGTGTCCAGTCTGATGGGGTTGCTCAGCCAAGACAAGTTCCAAGGAAATAAATGTGCCCACTCAAGATGAGATTAGTATTTCATTGGCCAAACTTGATTTTGTGATTGCCTGCAAACTGCTTTCTTCTCACAGCTCCCAGGAGAGAGTTTAATCATCACTTGCCTAAATTATGCTCAGGAATACAATGTGCCATGGAGAAAGGCAGTGAACTTTTGCTGATACAAACACTGAGGAAGGTCCTGAGGAGATTAGGCATTAGACTGTTGGGAAGGCTGGATGGTCAGGGTATACTTGCCATGGGTGATGAGAGCACTTACCCATGCTGTGAACTAGACCTATATGCCCAAAAGAAGCTCCAGATAAAATACTATGGTAGCCCCTTATTTTTTGACTGGCCTCCTATATTGTTCAGTTTTTAAAACTAGGTCACATAAATAGTGATTGGCCAGTACACGCAAAAAAATTAGTTTTGTTAAGAGTGGAACTAAGAATGCCTGATCACCATGCTATGTCCATTTTCTGAGATAAAGGATGGCCTTCACCAAGGTAGTCACCATTACTTTAACACATTTACAGTTGACTTTTTATAGATATGCTAGTGGCCTGGTGCACTAAATTCATGCACGGGGATGGAGAGGTGTCTTTCAACCTGGCCTGCACGCTCTCCAATCAGGGACATCCCTCTCACAATCTGAGACCACTGGCTCTGAACTACTCACCTGCCTGATTGATCCTAACCACTCTGCCTGCTTGACTGCTTGCCCCCAACTGCCCCCCCCCGCACCAGCCTTCTCACCCCCAGCTGCCTCCCATTGCTTGCCTGATCACCCCCAACTGCCCTCGGCCTGATCACCCGTAATCACCTCTACCTCAGCCCCACAACCATGGCTTTGTCCAGAAGAATGTCTAGGTCTTCTGCTCTGATTAGCATATTACCCTTTTATTAATATAGATAGAGGCCTAGTGCACAGGTGGGGCTGGCTGATCTGCCCTGAAGGGGGTCCTGGATCAGAGTGGGGGTCTCCTTGGGGAATGGGGCCGGCCTGGGCGAGGGGTCTGGGATGGTTTGCAGGCTGGCCATGTCCCAATCAGGGTGGCAGTCCCTGTGGGGCATAGAGCAGGCCTAAGCGAGGGACTGAGGGCCAAATGCAGGCCAGCCATGCCCCCAATTTTGTCTGGATGGACATCTGGAAGGTCTCTGCATCTAATTTGCATATTACTCTTTTATTAGTATAGATATGTCACCAGAGGAGGACAGGACCCCAGCTTTAGTAGGAAAGAAGGTGGTGTGATGACCCAGCCCCAAGGAAATGACCAAGCCTGGGTATTATGATGGTCGTTACTACCATCGGTGTGAGGAGTTTACCACTAATAAGAATAGTCAGCTAGAATTGCCCCAGGCAGCAACCATCTCACTATATTCATAAGCTTTGCCAAGTGGGACACATGCTTCATTCAGCTGCATGGATCTGTGGTCTGGACTTTGGATTTAGAAGTTTAGAAACTAAATGAGATGTATATTCATTTTGCTTAGATGCTCCCAGTGAATTGATTCAAACTAGTCAAACTCAAAAGAGATTTGAAAGAAACAACCAGAGTGTCAGTTCACAAAATCATAACAAGATTTGTGTCCTGTGAGGTGATTGGAGATGCATGTCATCACCCTCACAATTTGCCTGATAGGAAACATTCCGTGAGAAAGCAAATTAAAACCAGAAGTTTCCCTTAAGAACAAGGAGGCAGAGCAGGGGCATCGATGCCTCAGCAGTTTCCAGGAGACCTGTAGTGGTCTCAGGTCACCCTTCTCACCAAAGGGCATTACTATCCATCGACACAGCTCCTCCTTTTGGCTCATCAGAGTGGCCACAGCTGATCAGTTCTTAACACCCTGCCACCTCCCATTTCTTTCCTGCCTAAAGTCCAACCACCACCCCACTTTTCCTTATTCTAGCTTCAGCATGTTTATTTCAGCAGGCATACTTCCACATTAACTGATGTGGTTTCACTGACTGCATTTCAATATGGCTACTTTCCAAGGGTTTTCAGAAAGATGTCTGATTGCCCTCCACATTCTGTACTGAGTGGGCCCTGTGGTGGCTCACTGCCTTTCTTAGCACCAGTCTCAGACACAAGTGCTTCTTGATCAGCTTTCAGCTTCATTTGTGGCCTGGGATCCTCTCTCCACTGCTTGGTTCACCTAGAACCCCTTTGGAAATAGTCTAACATAAAATACTCTTTGGTTTGAAAAAGTAGGTGCAAAGCTATGCACAGTGATGATGGAGAGAATTTTACAAACTGTGCAATTAAGATAAAGAAAGTCTGTAGTTTAGATGATGGTAGGAGCAACTTCCTTCCAGTGACTTCAGGAAATGTGAAATCCACCAACATGTGGGACTTTGTCTTTGCAAAAACCCTGGGGTAGAGAGGGTACCTGGAGGGGGTAGCAGGAAGGAGCTATCTCATCTACATCACTTTTATACTCTGAATGGGTACAGCTTCAGGCTGGATGGAAGCATTTCACTCCCTCTGCTCTCTTGCATTCATCCCAGCATAATCTCCTGGAAGCTGCCCTCTAGTAGTAGCTAACTGCTTCAGAATATTTATCCTGGAGAAGGGAAGGCAGGGGACTGACATTCACTCACATAACTGACATGTATTGAGCCTAATATGTGTTGGGCAAAATGATGGAGCTGTAGGATGGATTCATTACCTCCTGGTCTTGGAGCAGCTTACTGTCTGCTGGAGGCAACTGTCAGTAAACACAAAAGTTACATCCATTCTTGCCAGCTGTCACTAAGTTGGGAGGGAACGGCTGGGATGGCTCCCAGGGCAGGGCCATGAACCCTGTCTGGCTTGGAGGAGGACGGCCTGAGAGGTGACCGTGATCTGAGTCTTGAAGGACTGTCTTGCAAAGCCATTGTACAGGAATATTGATAGCTTACCCTTCAAGTCCTGATTATGTAAGGATATGACACGCTTGCTGTGTTTGAGAAAAGATGTACTAATTCATCTGAAACCTGATTTTAAAAATATAGCTTGGAAGATTCGATACAATTTGGACATTTGATATCTAAAACTTAGTAATGGGGAAAATAGAAATCTCTGAATTATCAGATTGTTAATTCACTGGTGTCATACTGAGCCAACATAAGAATCAAAAGAGGCCTTATTATTTTTTAAATGTGTACCCTCTGGAATGTACATCAGCACACAGAGGCAGGAGGGAAGTAGTGCATTGAAAGTGTAAATACCCAAAAAGTGCACAGAGAGAGAAAGGACCTGTTCACCAGGGACTATAGTAGCAAATCATGAGTTCATACCACTGAGTCTGAGCTAGATTTGTGCATAGACATGGTGGTGGGAAAGGGGAAAGTTCCACTTCACACCAGTGAGTCAGGAATGCTGGAGGTGGTGGGAGAACTTAGGAAGGTTGGACCAGAAGCACATGAGCCAGGCTAGATGGCCTTCTGACATCTGCTTTGCTGGCCATGCTCTAAGGGCTTACCTTCTGGTCATCCTGCATGTGGGACAGTAAATGGAGGCAGGGGACAAGTGAAAACAACTGAAGGTCAAGGTCAATGGGATGGAGGTGCCAAAGCATTTCCCAAATGCAGGTGTTATTCTGCACAAACTCCAAACTGCTTACCAATCAGATCATGACAGACATAGGAAGAGGGACGGAGGGAGAGAAGAAAGGAAGGAAGCTTGTGGGGAGATAGGGAGAGAGAAAGAGCCCAACAATCAAGAAAGCAATGAATAGATGCACAGGCCGAACTGGAAATCTGCCCAGTTTGGAAAGGGCTCATGTTATTCATCTCCAGGCTGGATACCGGCGCCCTTCATGGCTTTGGTATGAAATACATTACTTGTGAGAATAATTTTAGCTGCTGAAAGTTTGCTGTGTTTTTCCTGACACAGCATTCCTGGTGGTTGGAAGCTCTCCGCACTTCTACTCCTCCTCCCTGCTGTGCCCGCTGTGCCCACTGTGCCACTGGTAGCGTGAGCAGAGCAGAAAGTGCTCTTGTCCAAACTGCCTTCAGGCATGTCTCACCCACAGGAGGAGATGGACACCTCTGTGTCATCCCCCAGACTTCCCAGAGGTACTGTCCATGTGGTTAGTGCAAGATTATAAAAGTTATGCACTTGGAAGTGAGGCCATGGGTCATATACAGCTGGTTTGAACAATGTATTGTCTAGTCCACTGGTCGGCAAATTGGAGCTCTTTGGCCTCTTGAGTGTGACTCTTCCACAAAATACCATGGCCTGGGCAAGTCTATTTTAAAGAAGTGGCATTAGGAGAAATTGAGGTTTAAAAAATTTAGCTCTCAAAAGAAATTTCAATCGTTGTTCTGTTGATATTTGGCTCTGTTGACTAATGAGTTTGCTGACCACTGGTCTAGTACAACCCTGTACCATGTGCAGAATTTGGTTTTAACTATTTTGCTCCAAGGAGGTATGCTGCTTCTCACACTTGGGGAAGTGTTTGGTCTTCTTCCACTCCCTTCCTGCTCCCAGCCTTCAGCTCCAATTGTGTATAAACTTTCTAAAGGATGTGTTTCCTTTTTCTCCTCCAACAGTCTTTCCTTTCTCTAGTAGATCTTTCCTTGATCTGCTTACTCATTCTCAGCTTTGAAGGTGCTGTCCAGATCTCAGGGGCTGGCATGGGACAGTTACCCATTGCAGTTCATCGGCAGCACTTAGCTGATGTCACCTGCACATGGTTTTCATATGGGAACCATTCCCTGATCACTTCCCAGTTTGCCAGGAGAAAGCTCTGCAGTGCATCTACTCAGACATATAGGTTGCTGATTGGATGACATTTTTTTTTAATGATTCATGTCTCATTGGTCCCTCTGGTCTAAAAATCTGAGTAACATGTTGAAACCTGTTTTGCTCAATAAGTGGGCCTTGCAACTAAGCATGAGAGACTTATCAGCTTAAAAAGCTTTGCTTTATTTTATTATTTTTGAAAGTCTGTTATATTATCCAGAGTCAGATGCAAATTCTAATTTCCTTAGCACAGACCCTAGATAGTCATTAAACATTAGAATACTACCAAGTGCCAAGAAGGGAGGGCAAATGTGCTGCCCAGGGTTGTTGTGTATTGATCAGACTCTAGTTTTCAAAGGAGGAGCGCCCACATCTGATTGATTTTGTGAACATTTTTCTGAGACTCTACGACTGGACTGGTCTTTTCAGGGCTTATGTAGTTGGCAATACATAGAGGTTTGTTATTTCAGAGCCCTGGTACCCTGGGCTAATTGCATAAAAATTACTCTTTCTTCATAAATGTGACTTTGAGTAAATGTTCTCAGAAAATCTTCAGCTTTCTTAGAATTGAAGGCTTCTAGGCTCAAACTTGGAAATGTTGGAGCACAAAGATCAAAACTTAAATGCAAGTGTCCAGTATATTCTGTCCTCCAGTCACGACACAGCACACAAAACAATGGCCAGAGGTGGCATCGCTCTTCCCAACTTCCTTAGCAGGTAGAAGTGTAGGTCAGGATGTATGCGGGGGGCGGGGGGGGGGGGGACGGGGCGGTGAATTCTGAGACTGCATAGGATTTGAATATGTGTGGCTTCATTCTCATGTCCAGCATGTAGGAGATTGGACCGAGTCCCTAGGACTCATCTCCTCCTCCCCGTCATGTTGTTCTTCCTGATGGGGAGCAGTATCCCACTCAGAATGTTTCGGCTGAAGGACCCTGAAAAGGATTAGATGGCATTGATGGGATGGATAAGATGAAGGAGCTGGCATTTGCCACTTCATGTATTATGTCTATTCTCTCTAAGTGTCCCCATCCATTGGTCTGTCTGTGCATCGCTGTGTCTTTTATATACAATATGCATTATTATGCAGCATGTGTTTATACATTGCAATATCTCTCTATAAAGTGGGTACTCCTTTCCTTAGTTCCTAGAAGAAGTAGTCTAAGGCAGGATAATAGTTTCCCCAGGGCCGCTTGCTGGTGGTTGTGGGTCCCAGATCTGAATCCGTGGTGCCCTTTCTCTGAAGTTCAGGCTGAGGAGCACACTGGAACCTCAGAGAGCAGAACCTCCTCCCCTTAAAAATCATTTCCCCTTCAGGGCCCTCCATCCAATTAGATTAAACTGCAGATTCCAGGTTGCCATTTTTTATGGTTATTCAATTATCAGTGTGAACTGTCGCATTCAAATCCTTTCAATATGAAATATTTAAAATAAGTTTTGGCACTTTATAAGCACATTGCAGGTATTTAGGGAATTCACTCACATATATTATTGGTACCTAGCTACACTGGGTCAATGAGGTGCACCTGAGCTCCTTACCAGTCCCACGGAGGCCCAGGAGATTGACTGGGGGTTCCTATCTTCTGGGTTCCCTTGCAGCTCCATGTGAGAGCTGAGTGCCGAACTAAGGCTACAGGAAGTGATCCATTGGGGTTTGGTTCAGTATAGTCTTGAGTTCACTTGTCTCCAGCCCTCTTTCCCACAAACAGGGCTCAGTGATCCTGGCCCTTCTCCTTCCATCTGTCATTCCCAAAGGCAGGCAGGGGAGATTTTAGGTGTTGATTTTCTAACCTCAAGGACTCTGAGTGGTCCTTTGTTTCTTTGGCAGGTCTTACAGCCTTGTTTCTGGCTTTGCTTCCAAAAGTATCCCATGTGCAAACATGACATCCTGGCTGCAGAGGCCAGTGCAGGAAGGAAGCGTGTGTTTCCCCACCTTTGTAGGGGCATGTATGGCTGTCGTGCTTAGAGGTTAACATGGTGTGGCTGTGGTGTTGGATGAGAAGAGTTAACTTCTGTTCCTCCTCTGAGATATGAGCAAGTTGCCCAATTTCTCGTGCATTTCCTCATGTGGAAATAGAAGATTGAAATAACCCCGTCAGCACACATTCAGTGAGACAATGTGTGTAAGTTGTGTAGCCCAGTGCCTGGAACATAGTAAATGCTCTACAGATGGTGGCTATGGTCATTAATTTTTATGGGACATACACAACATAACCAGTCTTTAGAAAAGTCACCATTCCGCTTGTCCTGTTCAAACATGCTGGACACTGAACTCTAAGGAGCAAGGGCAGAGCTGGCTTCACTGCTGCATGATCCATGTTCGATGAGACGTTGCTGCTCAATAAAGATCTGCAGGATTGGATCAAAGTGGCGTTTGTTGCTCTTCATGAGAGCCGTGGGCAAATAGATGCCAGGTCTGCCTTGTCCATCTTTCTGTCTCTCCAGGACTCACTTTCCCAGTTTCCTAGAGGACAGGTTGGACTAGATGATGACTTCTGGACTCCAGAATGGAATTCTGCGATTTTCTGCTCATCCCCTGCTATGCACAATCCTTTTTCAAATACACTTGCCAGCTTCTGGTTGAGGATTTAGGTGGAACATGGGTACAGTGTGAGTTATGTATGGGCCGGAGGGCTCCAGAGCAGGGAGGTAGACACCTAGAGGCATTGTCCGGGCACGGGGCAGCTGTGTGTGCAGGGAAGGTGTGTTGAGGATTTGCTGGCTCCTTCCATCTGCTTTGAAGGACCATCACCTATAGCTGATGCTGTTGGCAATTAGGAGGCTTCAACTGTAAAAATTATAATGTTTAGCTGAAGTACTTTCTCCAGAATAAATACCTACTTCAGAGTGTTCAACCCTACTTCTTAAGTCAATTTCAGTACGTGCTGTGGGTGTGCACGCACATGCATGTATAGATGTTTCATGTAACTATTTCCTGTTTATCAAAGAACAGTCAGTCAACAAACATTTATGGACTACCATTGAGTGCTAATGAGAAATACAGATACTATGTGTGATGTAGTATTTTTCTTCCAGGAGCTCAGAATCAAGGTGGAAAAATAAATGCAATAATTGTGGAATAACCCTTTTTATATTCTTTGAGAGGACCCAAGAAAGACCTAGGATTGAGGTGCAGGGTGAGGAATGGGAAATTGTTCAGGGAGGGGCAGGGGAGGGGTGGCAGTTCTGAAACACTGAAGCATCTATGGACTCATTCGCCTTGCTGAGCACACCCTGGGCTGAGTGCAGGAGTGCAGACATGAGGGAAACACTGTCACCTCCCTCTGGGAGCTCAGCGTCTAACAGCAGAGACTGTAGTTGGAGATATCAACCCGCTGGGTACCGGCACCTGGGAAGTACAGAAGAAGAGTGGCTGGCCTGACCAGGGTGGGTCAGGAAAGGCTCCAGGAACAAGGGCCACGCGGGTAGCTTGGGAACGAGGAAAGAAGCACTCCAGGCCCCCGGAACAGTGTCTGGAGAAGAAAGCTCTCTGCCGAGGATGAAATGCAGTGGCTTCCCATGAGCTGTCCCACATGATCCTTCCTGCCTGTTTTTATCCTTCTTGTTTATTTTGAAGCTTCATGTTAATTGTCCTCCTCCCTCCAAGTAGAATGTAATCACCATGGGAGTCTCATTCAGTGCTGGATCCCAGGCCTGGGCCGCAGCTGATGCCTGGTCAGTGTCTGGGTACAGCCAGAGAACGGCCTGGAGGGTGTGCTGTGGTCCTCTATGCTCAGTGGGGACCTGAGGCCTGCCCAGGAGGTGGGTCAGAAAGCAGGAAAGGGTAGCTGATGCTCAGGAGTACCCAAGAGGGAAAAATCAAGCATATTCCCCCTGTTAGAGACTTTCTGGAATGTGCAAAGAAACAAACTAGATGTTCATATACAGCCATAAAGGCAATGCTAAACTTCCAGGCAATATGAATTCTTATACCTCATGTACATACATCCATGCTCAGTATGCCAAGAAAATTTCTGAAAAGCATTCACAGGAAATTAATAGCAGAAGTGGGAATGTGGATCAGGAAGGTAATTTTCCCTATACTCTTCTACATTTGAATTCTTTAACTATGAGCATGAATTCCTATATAAGGTTTTTTGTTTGAGTTTTGGTGTTTTTTTGTTTTTGTGTTTTTTGTTTTTGTTTTTTTAAATATATTTTATTGATTTTTTTTTACAGAGAGAAAGTGAGAGGGTTAGAGAGTTAGAAACATCAATGAGAAAGAGAAACATCGATCAGCTGACTCCTGCACACCCCACTGGGGATGTGGCCATAACCAAGGTACATGCTCTTGACTGGAATCAAACCTGGGACCCTTCAGTCCACAGGCCGACACTCTATCCACTGAGCCAAACTGATTAGAACTTGGTGTGTTTTTTAAAGAAGAAGAAAAAGTAAAGGCACCTGGGCCCTGCTCTTAGAGATTTGGGCCCACTCAGTTTGGGGAGAATTCAGGGTTTTTCTAGCTTCCCAGGTGAGTCTGATGGGCCCCGGCCTGGAATCTTTCTGTCCCCCACATCCAGTTGCCACCATCTGCAGACACCTGTCCTTCCTTGGCTTAGAACAGCTTCTTGTCTTCCTACCTCATGTCTACCTTCCCCTCAGCTGCAAAAACATTTGCCCAGGAACCTCCTTTGTCTATACCTTTTGGGGGCTTCCTGGTACCTGAAGGATAGACTGTGTACCTCAGTGTGAGAGCACAGCCTTCCTGGCCTCCCACTGTCCATTTCACCACCGCCTCTACTACTCACTGACAGGTTTCACACCAGAGCAGCAGCACATTGCTCCGAGGTTCTTGAATAAACTGTGCCCTTTATGCCTCCATGCCTTTGTTCCTGGTTAACCCTCCTCTATAAAACTCGGCTCCTATAAAACTCGGCTCATCCTGAGATAAAGTACAGGCATCTGCTATTTCCACCCTCAAAAAACTATTCTGGCTCAATGTCTGTGCTCTCTATACTCATAACAATTTTTGCATATCTCTGAAATCAGTAAAAATATTTTAATGAAATAGGTACTTGGATCCTAAATCAGCCATGTGGGGATTGAGGCTTTGGAATCCTATTAGCCCAGAAAGGTCTTATCGCCATTAAAGATGTCATCAGCCAGTCCCCTGTGCAGCCTGGCTGGTGACAGTATGTTTTGTGGCAGTAGTGGCAATTCCTTATTTGCCAACAAGTCTCATCCCTTGCAGGCCTGGAGTCTGTTGATTCCTGTTAATTTGTTCTCATTACACTGATCTCTAGGCTGTAGCTGTGTTTTGAGCCGTTTGGCCATGTGGGAAGATTCAGGGCTTGTGTGGGGGCAGAACTCCCACTGTGGCTACCACGTGCTGGGCTGTTGAGGGCAAGCTCTGTGCTATCCAGCTTATCCTCGGCCTTGCATAACCCAGCCCTGCCTCCTGCTCTGCCCACCCTGACAGCCCCAGCTGCAATCTCATCCCCTCCCCACTGTCCATTCCCAACCAAGACTCAATGGCACCAACTTAGAGAATGGAGGGCCTGGTGGTAGAGAGAGGATGTACATGTGTCTAGCTTGGGTGTGAGCAATAGGGACTAGTGGAGACCATGGTAAACTGGCTGGATCAGCACTGTATGGGCATTCAAAGTCACATTTGTTTTCAGTCCCTGCTGGCTACACAAAACACATCTGTGGCCCAGATGAAGCCTGTGGAGGATCAGTCCGCAGCTCTAGTGTCTATAAATTCTTGCTGAGTGATCTTACCCACTCTCTAAGCTTGCATGCAAATGATGATGGCTTTAATTTAGCATCCCAGACCATAGCAAGTTCATGGCTTCAGGCATGTGTCTCCATTGCCTGCTGGCTGGCCTCACACACACCTGGTCCATCTCGCCATAGTTTGAATGAAATTGTTTAGCCACTATGGGATGCCAGTGCTTTTAGTTGCAAAGAACAGGTTCTTTCCAGTCACATTAAGGCAGTGGTTCTCAACCTTTCTAATGCTGCGACCCTTAGGCTCTATAGCAACGGTTCTATGGAGATGCAGTGTTTCAGATTCTTCCTTTATCCTATCTTCCAGGCTCTGTGGCTACCCTCCCTTTTATGATGAAAATGACTCCAAGCTCTTTGAACAGATTCTCAAGGCAGAGTATGAGTTCGACTCCCCCTACTGGGATGACATCTCTGACTCTGGTAAGTCTTGGCTCCTGGTGGGTCATCCTGGGCAGTACACCCTCACCTGACCTGACAGGATGCTCTGCACTTAGGCTTGACTAGTGAAGTGGAGGACAAGGGGCCCAAATCAAGTCATGGGACAGGGACTCACTCCTCTACCAAATCTTAGCCTTGCCCTGACTTGGGTGCCCCAAGGAGTGAAACCATATTAGCTACTATCGATTGAGTGCTTACTGTGTCCTGAGCCCTGTAAACTGTGCACATGTGCTCCCTCACTCAATCCTCAGGACAGCCTATCCGATGGTATTACTATTAACCTACTTGACAGATGAGGAAACTGAGGCCCAGAAGGTGAAATAACTTGTCCCAAGTCACACAGGTAGTATGTGGCAGAGCTAGGACTCAAGCCCAAGGCCGAATCCAGAGCCCACATCTCTGCTGCCACGCCACACTAAAACGTTCCCAGGGAAGGTCAGCGTTTCCTCCTCGGGGGTTAAGATAAAAACTAAGGCCCATATAAACTGAAGACATTTCTCAAGCTGATATGAAGAGGACAGTAGTAATGCTCCCTAACAAGAAGGGTGGTATAAGTAGCAAATAAAATAATAAATGAAACAGAGTTTTGTACTCACTGATGAGCTATTCAAATATTGCATTTTATTATTTGTGTTATTTCCTTCTAACTGGAAACATCTGCTTCCTTCCTCGTCTTCCAAAATCTGAAGAACAGTTCTCCAAGGCTTTCAGGAAAGAGCCACATGGGAATATATTTTACTTCTCACCTGGGAAGGGCATGGCCTTCCCTCAAAAGCCCAGCCTGTGGGCAGTGAGCTGCCAGACCATACAAGGCTGCAGATTTCCAGCCTGCCCCACAGGTGTCATCTTCTGATCCTGTGACCTGGTCTCACATGTTTCTCAGTGTCCTGCTGTTGGGCCATACTCCATCCTGGGCCTTCAAGCACCCTACTTCCCACAAGGGCCCATCTCACTGTGACAGCTAGTCCAGGACCTGACCAACTTAGCAAATGTTGAATTCTAAAACATGCATGCTGAAACTTGTTTGGCTCAATGGATAGAGCGTCAGCCTGTGGACTGAAGGGTCCCAGGTTCAATTCCGGTCAGGGGCACGCGCCTTAGTTGTGGGCACATCCCCACTGTGGGGGGTGTGCAGGAGGCAGCTGATCAATGTTTCTCTCTAATCGATGTTTCTAGCTCTCTGTCTCTCTCCCTTCCTCTCTGTGAAAAATCAATAAACTATTTTAAAAAAATAAAAATAAAACATGCAGAGGACATCCACAAATCACTCCCTATGGCTGCAGTGAGCAGAATGAAAGTCCTTGTGACAAAGATACTTCATCTTTGTCTTTGTCACCACGGGACTTTCATTCTGCTCATTGCGGCCATAGGGAGTGATTTGTGGATTTATAAAGGTGAGTAACTGAACCAAATATGTCCCTAGCTGCCAGAGGGAAGGGACTTGAGCTGGGAGAGTAGGGCCCAGCCCTGGCCTGGCTGCCTCTTCACTGGTAGGGCACCATTCAGAATTCCAAACCTGGGCTTCCCTTTCCCCCAATTGCTGGTATCCCTGTCCAGGGTACTGTAAGGTCTGTGGAGGGCTGGTCTCGTCATTTACATGCTACACACAACACTCTCAGAGACTGCTGGTATCATAGCTCAAGCCACAGACTGATTCCTTCCCTTGTGCTTCCTTTTTGAACAGCAAAAGACTTCATTCGGAATCTGATGGAGAAAGATCCAAACAAAAGATACACATGTGAGCAGGCAGCTCGGCACCCGTGGTAAGAATAACCATCCACTAGAGAGGCTGTGTGTCTACCACCTTCCCAGGGTAACATCTGGTTGGCTGTCAGGAACTGGGAAAGCCTAGCAATGCTTGCATGTCACTCTTCTAGGGGCCCCAATCCTGTCTCATGCCAGCACACAGGATCTCCCATTCTCTCAAGCTTGGTCTCCCACGTGCACTAATGACAGGTTAAGTGTGGGAAAGATAGCTGTAGCTTTCTCACTTTACATGAATATTTTAGGGCCATTTTTAGTGAAGGTAATTGCCCAACGAAGCATTAAGATAGGAGTTTTATTCCTTGGGTGTATTACTCAATAGTTAAATGAGTTGAGTTATATATTTTTTCCCTTCTGAGATGCTTTTCAAGTTAGTCTTTCTTCACTTCCAGAGGGATCAGCTGATGGTTGATGCATTCTATGTACATTTTCAGCAATGCCCTTGAGGCCACCTTGGTTATAAAACTTAGTCGATGTGAACCACCTTCACTATCAACTAGCTGTGATTTTGGTTTTATACTTAACTTCCTTGACCCAGTTTCCTCATCTTTAAAATGAGGATACTGATATCTAGTTGATAGTGTTGACATAAGAAATAACTGAGATAATGCATGTTGACGGTTTGGCATGATGACTGGTATAGAGTAAATGCTTCATTTGCTGTTATTGCTAAAGCAACAGGAGCATCCACTTGAAACAAAGGCCAGGAGTATTAAAATATGCAATATAATGAAAACAAGTGAATGGAACTTTGAGTTTGGGAGAAATTCCCTCTAGGAAACACTCTAGAAAATTGTCCCAAGTTTATTCCATCATCCCTTATAGCATTTCCTCCAGGGTCTCATATGCTGGTTAACCCCCAAAGATGAGCTGCATAGGGTAGTGCCATGACCCAGTTTTACAGCATTTTGATTTATAATAGCCATCATTTATTGATCATCTATCATATTTCAGGCACTGTACTAACCACATTAATAGTATCTCATTTTGCTTCTTTACAATAACCTGTAAGGTAGGCTTTCTCTCTGCGTCAGAGATAAGGAAATGGATTTATAAAGGTGAATAACTTAGCCAAGACAATACAACTGTTTCCAGCAAGAACTGAGAACTCCAAAATGACTGTTCTCCCCCACCTGCATATAAGAGATGTAAAAGGAAAGTAGGAAAGGGCTGAGGGGTAAATAAATAATTTTCTGGGTAGGGAGGCAGTTTTGATTATATATCATCTTGATTATTTGTTTTAGTAAGTCATTCTGTACAATAGGTCAAATTATGTGGCCATAAAGATAATCAAGTTTTCTTAGCTTTTAGACCAGTGGTTCTCAACCTTCCTAATGCCACATCCCTTTAATGCAGTTCCTCATGTTGTGGTGACCCCCAACCATAAAATTAACCTTCCTAATGCCACGTCCCTTTAATGCAGTTCCTCGTGTTGTGGTGACGGGTTGGGGGTCACCACAACATGAGGAACTACATTAAAGGGATGTGGCATTAGGAAGGTTAAGAACCACTGTTTTAGACAATGGACCTTTAAATCTGTAAAACCTTTTTCCAGTTTTATTGAGATATAATTGACATACAACACTGTGTATGTTAAGGTGTACAGTAGAATGACTTGACATTCATATTTATTGTGAAATGATTACCACAATAAGTTGAGTTAACATACACCACCTTAAACATTGTTTTTTTCCTTATAATGAGAAGCTTTAGGATAAACCATACTATAGTGTAACCATATTCATTATGTACATTATTACATCCCCAGGACTCATTTATCTTATATGTATGAGACTTTTGGGATTATCTTATAAAGGATGGAAATGACCTCAAAAGAGTGGAAGGTTGTGGCTTAGTAGTTAGTATGTTGGCACTCAAGCCAAGGAGTCATGGGTTCTATTCCAGTCAATGGCATGTACTTGGATTGCAAGTCCCCTGTGCTGGTTGAGGCTAGTGTAGGAGGCAACCAATTGATGTGGCTGTCTCACATCAATGTTTCTCTCTCCTCACCCTCTTCTTTCTACTCTCTCTAAAATCAATGGTAAATATATCCTCCAGTGAGGATTTTAAAAAAGAAAAAGCAAAGTGATTTGCTTCCAAGTACTTGTTCACTAATACAGTCTCACTTCATGAAAGGCAGAAGAGGCCATTTTTGAAAAACCAAAGGAGAGGTCATTTTTACTCGAGTGTAAAGAAGGAGAGGTCATTGCAGGGCCTGGCAGAGGGACAGGGTGTCCTCAGCAGAATCAAGGACTTCACAGAGATGCGAGCCGCACAGTAAGAGAACCCTTTCACCAGGCCATCCAGACAGGGAAAGGTTGCAGGCCCAAGAGCAGCCTGGGCCCTGCTGGCAGCATATGCTACACACACATCCCTTTTGCCACAGCACCAGGTATTCCTGGAGCAAGAGGGACAGAGGAGTAAGGTGAGAGATGAGACTAGAAAAGAAGGCAGAACTAGAATTCTGGCATGAGCCCTGCTTGTCCTGGTTTCACCACTCAGTAAGATAAGCTCTTTGATCTTTGGGCCTCCCCTGAAGAACTGAGATCATAAATAACAGTAGTATATACCCTACAGGGCTTTTCCATGGATTAAATGAAATAATACATACAGAAAAAGAAGAGTGCCTAGGACCTAATACGTCTCCAATCTATAAGAATAGCCATTATTTTAGGATTGTGCTAAGGAATTTGTACTTTTCCCTTTGGGCAGTGAGGGCCCCTGGCAGGTTTTAAGCAGGGTAATCAGATTTACATTTCAGAAAGCTCAATGTGGCTGCCCAGGAGAGGGTGACTGTGCTGTTGCTGTGCTGAATGAGTCTGGGGCTGGGGAAAAGTCATGTAAGAAGTGAAGACCTGAATCATCAGCTTGGGTCATATTAGGACATGTGAATTGAACAAATGCTTTCTTCAGAAATATTTTCCCCTCCAGTGTTTTATAATTTTTACTATTCATTTCAAAATTCCCAAGAAGTCAAACAGTGGAAAGTGATATTTAGAAGAAGGAGGAGAAGAGGAAGAGGAGGAAGAGAAGGAAGAGGAGGAGAAAGAGGAGGAGGAGGAAGGGGAGGAGGAGGAGGAGGAGGAGGAGGAATGCCATTTGACTCAAGCATCACTAAAAGCCCCCTTGCTTGCCTGTATGATATGCCTGTTTCTTTTATGTGAAATCCCAGGGCAAAGAATGTGGATTCAGCTGAGAGCCAGTGAGGAGTGGAGTAGCTCTCCCAGTAATGCCTGGCTCTGTCGGCATCACCATTCTGGAATCCATGGTCTCCACACAGCAATTCTCTCCAGTGGGCAGCTCCTCTTATTCTGCACTTGCTCTTCCATCTTAATCAAGGCCATTGAGGGCCAGGAGAGGCCTCTGGAAGTCACAGACGCCTTCCCTTAGCCTCGAAGCAGACACTCCAGCCAGGAGGGGGTTCCTTGTGAAGGGCAGCTGCCCATCCCACCAGGTGTTTCCTGAGCCCTCCTGCAGGCCTTGCTTTCTCCTGGTGGTGCATGGACAGGGACCAGCAGGGTGCTGGCTGACAGACAAAGAGTAGGAGATGGCAAGCAGCATGTGGGAACCCATTTCTGGTTACAAGGAAGCATCATTACAGGGAAGAATAATCTGAACTCCAGTCTCAGTTTCAGTGAGTGACAAGCAAACCAGAGTGATGATCCTGGGCCCCAGTGTCCGGTGCCCATGACAATGGCAGTGTGTCCCCCTTCAGACCAGGCCAGGATGGCACCTGTGGCCCCCCCTTCTTCGTATTCACAGAGACCCCTCCCGTCTTCTGTCTTCCTCCAGCCATCCCACACATGTATTGAGCAAGAGGCTACAAGAGGCTAGAAATATGCAAAGTCAGAACTGTGGAAGCAGAGCAGCCTGTGTAGGAAACACAAGAACACCAAAGGCCAGGAGAGATTAGTTGGTGCTTTGTGTGGCAGAGGACAGAGCAATGTATATAAATGCCACCTTCAGTGTTGGAATAGAGGAAAAAAACTGAAAAGCAAGGGATCATAGAGGTGTGCGTGTGTGTGTGTGTGTGTGTGTGTGTGTGTGTGTGTGTGTGTATGTGTGTGTGTGTGTGTGTTTATAAGGAAATTCTGTAGTGGAATCATCACATATCACGTATTCCTAAGACAATGAGATGACAACTAAAGCTCCTTCCAGTTCTCCAACTCCCTGACTCCTTTTGTTAATGGCTAAGGCTGACCTAGCAGCACTGAGCATCAGGAGCCCACACCTTGTCACTGTGACTGGCCTGCTCCCAGTGAGCAGCAGTCTCCACCCGGGGAAGGGGAGCCTGTACTGGCGGCCCAGGGCAACTGCTCCCCAGAGCCACTGCCCAGCAGGAGCCTGTGGATGCTGCATCTGCTCTGCTTGGTTCTTCCCCAGCGCAGCTTCCCCTAGGGCTGTGGGAAGGGAGCATGGAACATTCCGTAAATAATTGGAGTTGTACATTTTCCTTCCCCATCTGGGCCCATGCTCACCCACAGAGAAGGGAGTGTCTGCCTGCTCGCTGGCCTGTTTGATTTGGAGGGCAGCTCTGCACTGTGGCTGTGCTCAGTCCCACGAGTTCCATACTTCCTACCACTCTGCTGGTTTCCAAGAAAGAGCTGGCCACCGGGTTGGAATGGCCTCCTTTCCTGAGGATGTAACTTTATAAACAGTGCAGGAGGAATTATTCAAGGAGCTCTCCAGGAGAAAACGCCTGCTAACCATGTCCACAGCCTTAGCCCCCGGCTGTCAGGTTTTGGATGCTTGCCCATTCAGACATCCTATTTCTATTCACAATGTGTCTGGGGGGAAGGGTGACTGACAGTTGTTGGAATTGGAAATCTGGTCATGAGGTTAGGTCTGAGTGTCCTCTGGGCTAAGTGCCTTCAGCCTTGCTGGGAGCAGGTCTGTAGGGGGAGCTGCTTTGAGCAGGAACATCAGACTGGATTCAAGACTTGGCTCAACCTGGCACAGACCTAATTAATGTTCAGTCCCTCAACCATGTTTTCAGTTCTAAAGTGAAAGGCTGGGTAGGAACATATTTTGTATCCAGGGATTATTTCTAGTCTGAATAGGCCTTAAGCGTATTCTTTTCATTTCTGAAAACATGTGGACTTAATAGTCTGGCATTCGGGCTGTTTAGTAGCCAGGACTTTCTGGGTCTGGGAGCGACAGGTTTCCTCACATACCTTCCAGCCAGAAAGGAGGCTCAGTGTCCCTGTCACCTGTCTGCCCTTCAACTTTTCCAAGAGGCAAGAAATTATTTTTTAGGCATCACAGTTGAACCTAGAATGTCTTGGTTTGCTGATAAGGAAAGATGGAAGATTCCAAGCCCAGAGAACTAAGCGCAAAATGCAGCTTCCTCTGAACCTGGGGAAGGCCAGCAGTGAATGTGGAGGAAAGGTGGTGTGAGGGAGGAAGGGATGCGTGGGAGAGGAATGGGCTAGGAGTGGCCTGCAGGTGATGATTAAGATCAGAGAGGCTGTCAGGGAAGAGAGAAGAGGAGAGAGGGAGGTATGATATGGGGTGGGGACAGAGGGAGAGAGTTATAGGATGAGGGGAACTTTAAGGATTGAAGGTAAAAAGCAAATCTACCTTCTTCTTTGCTAACAGAAGACTAAGGAACAAGCAAGAACTAATGCCCAGCAACACCAAGCTGAGTGCAAAGTGGATAAGGTCCTGGCATTTATGAGGGCTTGTCTGGGAAATTCAGGAGTAGAGTTGTCAAGCTAGGGTTGGGCCCTCTCCCTGAGCGCAGAGAGGGGGCTGGGTGCCCAGGGTGGTTGTAAAGGATCAGATGCTGCAGAGCTCAGCTCAGTGAAGATGGGACCAGATGGGAGCTGTGGGCCACATATGTGAGCTGGTCCATGGGAAAGAGAGCCCAGAAAAGGCAGAGAGCGGACTCAGACAGAAGGAAATTGGGAGGAAGGCCCTGGGAGGTTCTGGTGGTCAGACCAGGGAACACATTTGAGGTGGTGGAGGTGAAGCTGCAGGTAGAAAACTGGCATAGAAATGGGGGAGGAGGAAGGAAGGGAAGAAGGATGGAAACTGAGGTCAGAGTGTGTTGTCATTGTGGGTGTCACAGGAATGGGGGATCAAAAAAGGAAAAAGTGAGAGTCAGGCGGAGGTCAACCATGAAGGTGCTGACCCACCCTGGAGAGGCTGCAGTGTGTGGAAATCAACAGGACTTGGGGTAGAAATCAACAGAACTTGGAGTGCCCTGTGATCTGTGCACAGACAAGAGCAGCCTGGGAGGGCAAGGCCAAGCCAGCAACCTCGGGAAAGGGTGAGGATGGGACTTCCAGAAAAGAGGGTCCATGCCAGAACATTCCCCCCTCCCCAAGCCCCCAGAGCCTCTTCAGAAGAAGCATCTTTGCCTGTGTTTCAGGATTGCAGGTGACACGGCCCTCAACAAGAACATCCACGAGTCCGTCAGTGCCCAGATCCGGAAGAACTTCGCCAAGAGCAAATGGAGAGTAAGTCCTGTGTTGATCAGACTCCCAGTGAGTCTAATCACTCACTTGCCTTGCAGTTTGAGTATTTTTTTCTTTCTAAGGGTTACTCTAACTGCATTTGATGAAAAACCCCCAGAACACCCAAATAATTTTGCTAATCTTAACCAATAATAATGAAGACTTGAAGGAACAATCATGGTGTGAGAGGAATGAAGTCTGAGATTTAAAATTTCCTCTCTGAGTCACAAATGGTAGTAGCGGCAGCTCTAACTCATGTGTTGTGCCTTAGAGTGGCCTTTGCTTTCTCCACTTGGCTGGGACTTTTAATAAAGTGACATGACCAGGAAATCTGAGTTGAACCCATTCATCCTTTCTGCTAAAAATGTGATGGATATAAATCTTTGGGACTTTATGACCATCGACCGGTTACCTCCATAAACTGGTCTTCTAATCAGCGTGGGTCCTTCAGTGCAGCAGTGAGAGGCCATACAGAAACAAAACCAGTTCCACTGACCTCCTTTATTCTGAGGCTACTATTCTTTAGTACAAAATCACCAGTAATAGGAAAATTAAAATTATTTTAAAATGTCATGTTTTCTGAAAGTCACTTCTCTTAGATTATAGACAGAATTAGTATGTCTATTATGTGAGAAGAAAATTTTTTTTCTCCAAGATATATTTTGATTATACTTTTGGAAGAAGGGGCAATGTAAATTTTATTTCTAGAGCATCATGAGAACATTTTGGAAGTCTGAAATGCTTAGAGTAATGGGGAAAATAATAGAGGCAGTCTGCATCTTTTTCAGTAACTGGAAGTATTTTGCCTACTTTTTTTCCTTTCTTGAATTTTAGCAAGCATTTAATGCCACTGCTGTTGTGAGGCATATGAGAAGACTCCATCTTGGAAGCAGCCTGGACAGTTCAAATGCGGGTATGTCAAGCAGCCTCAGTTTGGCCGGCCAAAATGATTGTGAGTATGGAGCCCAACAGCTTTTCAACTGGCAGATCTGAGATAGAGAGGAGGGCGCTGTCATTTGCTGAGTATCTGCTCTATGTTAGGCACTTTCAATAATTTCCCCCATTTAATACTCCCAACAATCCTAGGACATGATTTAATATTTTAATTTTTTTTCTTTTTTATCACATTTATTGGGATGACATTGATTAATAGCATTATACAAGTTTCAAGTGAACATCTTCATATTATCACAACTGTATTTGCTATTGTGTGCTCACCACCTGAAACCTAGTCTCCTTCTTTCACCTTGTATTTGACCCCTTTATCTTCTTCATCCTCATCTCCCTTTCCCTCCGGTAGCCATCAGACTGTATCTGTGTCTATGAGTGTGTGTGTGTGTGTGTGTGTGTGTGTGTGTGTGTGTGTGTGTGTGTTTGATGCTCTCTGTTTTACATCCCACACATGAGTGAAATCACAAGGTTCTTGTCCTTTTCTGCCTGACTTATTTTATTTAGCAGTATTTCATATTGCAGTATTTCATATTTTTATGGCCAAGCAGTATTCTATTGTTCATATGTACCATATTTTCTTTATATAATCATCTATTGAAGGACACTATGTTCTTTCTATACCTTGGCCACTGTGTATAATGCTGCAGTGAACATAGTGATACATATATCCTTACAAATAAGTGTCTTCAATTTTGTCATGTAGATACCCAGAAGAGGGATTGCTGAGTCATGTGGCACTCTATTTTTATTTACTTGAGGAATTTCCATACTGTTTTTATATTGGCTGCACCAATTTACATTATGAAAATTTACTATTTAATATTCACACAACCCTAGGCATTGATATTTTTATTTATAGATGATGAATCTGTTTCAAGTTCATATCTATCTGGACAAAAGCCCAGACACTCTCTGCTCTATCTCTTTGCTCTCTGATTTGCTTGTCATTGAGTCACTGTTAAGCATTGAGGAAGGGATGGCAGAGACTCATGGCAGCCTGCTCTCCCTGACTTTTCAACTATTTTTTGATGAGGATGATGATAATTGGAGCTGATTTATATAAAATGCATTGGTTTGCAATCAAAGTAATAGTAATCATTTCATTGTCCTTCATCTTTGCATGGGATGTTATATCATTGAAGATGCACTTGCACTTCCCTTATTTCTCTCTCCCATTTCCCCCTCTATATGTTTATCTTAATCTCACATCCAGCCATCCCAGTGGCTCCTGTCCACTTTGAGCAGGTGCCTTGATCTTTCCCATCAGCCCTCATTTTCTAGCTATGGAGCACCTTTCAGTCAGCTTGGTTTCATTCTGGGCATCACAGTTCTTCTCATTTCCCTTAGAAAAAGGTTTGCTTCATCACTAAATAATCCTTCCATCTCATTCAGGAATTTCAGCCCTTCAGTTTTTCCAAGAAATCTCCATGAAGATAAACCAAAGAATTTAAATACTTACGTGCATAGCCCATGGACACAGGCAATAGGGTAGTGAAGACCTGGGTGAGAAGGTGGTAAGGGCTGGAAGAGAGGGGAAAAGGAGATGGGACACATCTGTAATACTATCAACAATAAAAAAATATATTTAAAAATGAAAAGAAATCTCCATGAGTCCCCCAACCCAACTGCACATGCCCCTAGTAGACCCATGTTTCCAGGCCAGCAAAGTTCCTCTCCACCCTCTGGTCAAAGGAAACCCACAACTGGTTATTTCTTTGAATATTTGTGCAATGGCTCTGACAGTGAAGCCATCATAATCATTTAGTTTATGGATCTTCCAAGCTTGCAAAGTCCATGGGAGGACACCACTGGAGCTTAGCTCAGTGGATTCATCCACATCCAGACCTTCCTGTGCAACACTTCTGCTTGGGACACATTTGACTGTGGTCTGTGGAGGCCATGTTCAGTCCAGGGCTGCTGGGCTCACATGGGATAGGCAACAACCCCTCTCGGTGTGCTTTCTGTCACAAGTGCTTCTTAGCCAAGAGTGTAGACCACACACAAGCAGGGGTCATAGGGGCATCACACTCTCTTCCTTCTTAAAATAACAACTTCATGAAGTGTTGTTCTCATAATGACAGTGTTTATTCAGCCCCTAGTTTGATACCTAGTTCATAGTAAGTGCTCATTCTGGAACCTATCAGATTGTGATGGCTACCCATGTGGTATTCAAACACAAAGCAGTTATAAGTATAATGAAAAAAGGAGGGAAGAGTTGGGTCTAGAAAGAAAGCATTCTGAACACATTGCAATTGCTTTCCTATGGATAGGTAAACGTGTAGGGTCCAATGTGGAGAACTTTGGCCCCTGCACAAACCTTGCCATAAGAAGGGAGAGTATTTCCTTCTGAAGTTTGAATCCTTGTGTCCACTGTCCCCTGCAGGTCTGGCACCTTCCACGCTCTGTAGTTTTATTTCCTCTTCATCAGGGGTCCCCGGAGTGGGAGCGGAGCGGAGACCGAGGCCCACCACTGTGACGACGGTGCACTCTGGAAGCAAGTGACTGGCTCTGGTGGTAAGGCCCAGGGGCAAGGCCTTGGGCAGAGCCAGGGAAAGGGGGCCCCAGGGCCACCAGGGCCACCAGCCACCCCAGAGTGATCCCACCTTGCATGGTGCGCCTACCTGCACAGGACTGGAAGACAGAAGTTTTTTTATGGCCATATTTTATACTGCAATTCTGAAGTGTTCATTTCTCAAAAACTATACTGACTCAACGGAGCTGATTTAACAGGACCTGGTGCTGTATATATGAATATTGCAAAGCTCTAATGAATGGACTCTCTTTGTCCTCTCCCCAACTTCCGTCATTTCTGCTCTTCTCACTATAGGTAACTGTCTATGTTGTATTTTTCATTAATAACATAAAAGGTTTCAACTGGATTATTTAAGTATGGGTAAATATTGAGCATTAGGGTTTTTTTTCTCTGTTAAGATATATATCTTTGCAATCTATACTTAATTACATGACCTATATTGTTTGCTTGTTGGTAGTAAAGTTTTATGTTAACCATTAGGAGATATTTTCCCCTTCAAGGTGAATTTCAAGGGATTTTTAAAATTTATAAGAAAAGGATCAAGAATCTGTCTCCAAAGTGAGAGCGCACTTTACTTCTCCTGCTCTCTGTCCTTCCCTGGACAGCTGAGCAGCACCACGGGGCTGGCTTCTCCGGCCACTTGAGGAGGGCCCTGCAGAGTCCTTTCCTGGCAGCTCCTCCAGCAAACATCCGTCAACCAGAGAATCGAGGGGCCTCGTGCCCCCAGCACTCAGATATTAAGAAGCCTGCTCCCCTGAGACTAAAACTTTAGAGGCTAGACTTGCTGTGGAGGAGATGCCCACCCAGCAGATGGTTAAGGACCTTTCTCACAAAAGGAACAAGATCTCATTTTATTTAAAGTGAACTTTCCACGCTGCTCTCATTTCTCATGGGGTAACCCATGGAAGCTCTGCTCTCAGCTATGCAGTTTTCAGATTAATCTCTCTCTCTCTCTCTCTCTCTCTCTCTCTCTCTAATGCATTTCTAGTCTTATACTTAAGATGACCTCCAACTCACATAAGTTGTTTCTGCACATTTTCCCCCTGTTGTAGGAATATTACCTGGAAGAGGAGAGGGCAGTGGCCTTGGAAAAGAATTTATCTGGGGTGGTAAGGAGAGGTGAACTGCCCAAGCAAGCAGGACATGGACTATAGGGATAGCCAGAGATGGTTTTAGCCAGGCCCAGCTGGCACTGAAGCTGTCCCTCTCACGAGGGCTGTCTGACAAACTAAAGACCTGTGATGGGGGCAGGAGACTGAAGGATTCCCAGGGTGTAGGTCTTGCAGTGCTATAACTGGCAATAACCTGGGCAAACTAGGCCATGAAATTCACCCATGTGGTGGATGAGTGTGCAAGATAAAGCAAGCACAGTGTGAAATCAAGGGCAAACCACTTTTCAAGAAGACTTCAAGGATGCTGTCTTGTAGAGGCAAGCAGGTGGTTCCAAATACCAGCTTTGCAAAAGCCCTGCCTCGATGGCCAGGCAACGCCATGAGTCTGCATTCTGCACAGACAGCTCAAGCTCATTGTGTTTCCCTGTAGGTCTGCTGTTGATTCAGCAACTTTCCTAGCTGTTGTCCTCAAGCTCTGCTCCTGCATTTGGCCATATTTGACAGGTCCTGTTGGTCAAACTATCTTCATCACTTCCACAACTTTGCCTATGTCCAGGCAAATGTTTAGCAATAGCCTCCCCAACACGAGAGAGAGAGAGAGAGAGAGAGAGAGAGAGAGAGAGAGAGAGAGAGAAAGAAAGAATTTGGTTTACAGCTCCATTCTGTCTCCTTTAGGGTGGCAAAGCAGGTATGCATAAGAGCAGCTAGAAAGACAGGCAGCTGGTCTACCTTTTTTCCACATACCTCATAGGCACTCAGCTATGTGTGTATTTGTCACACATGCAACCAGAGTAAAATCAGACGATCACTCTGCAAAAGCTGTAAAAAGCCTGGGAAACAACAAAATGATAACAGAGCCAGTTAAGAAATGTGTGTCTGCTGAGTTGGAGATGCAGCCACCCTGGCTGATGCATTTGCCCGAGTCATTGCCAGTTCGTGCTGTGAGTCCTACACCTTCAGAAGGGCAATAGCACACGTCTTGTAAAGAGAATCTGAGGAAATGGAGGCATCTCTTCAGGAGGCTTGGTAGAATGTTGCTTATTAATAAGTGTAATGGAACATTTAAGTTCCTACAGTATAAGAAAACAATCATTAGCATCACAGGGAGTGAACATTTGCCTAAAGTTTTGAATCCTTGTGTCCACTGTCCCCTGCAGGTCTGGCATTCTCCACGCCTTGCCTGCTTTTAGCGTAGTGTCTAGGATCTAAGCAGTTAGCTTGGAGCAAAAGAAGACAACTTTGGCTAAACAGGCCAGGCACTGGCACTTAAGAAGCAAATTCTGTTACTGGTGATTACATTGTTTTCTGGAGCTAATGTGTAGGGTGCATGTGTATTCAATTAGCTTGAAAGTATGTCTTCCCTGAAAAGTGTGGAGCAGCTGAAAGATGGGCCCTGCTTCAGGTGACCTGCAGTTTGGGTCAGTTCTCAGCCATGCTGGCCTGTAACAGTCAGGTCTCAGTCAACACAGTGCAAGGGATGCAGACTGGTTTCAGCCCAAAGCTTGACCTTGACATTAGGCAAGTCTATACCATCTTGATACCACCAGACTTAGATAATTTCCTGTTGTTTTAGGAAGAGAAGAAAAAAATACCATGTGGAAGAATTGTTGGTCTTCTTAGAAAGCCCGAGTGGTCAAAGGCTAGAGGTTCTTCAGCTGTATTTGGTATTATTTATGCTTTGTCACAACACAGGAAGAGAACCCAGAATGTGCCTTTTGTTAAGACCTGCCGAGTAGGTGGCAGAGTCAGATTTCACCAAGAGTAGCTGAGCATTTCATATCCTGGCTGATGCTCATCCAAGAGCCAGTGTGTGGTGAGGCTAAGGGTGGACCTTCGGCCCCATCACAGGCTTCCTTCCATCACCGCCCCCCATTTGGTCTCCTCAGCTTCTTAGAGCAAGTGAATTTTTTCTCACCTGAATATTATATGTGAAATAGTGTCCTTGGATGATTTTTCCCTTAGCTGCCTGTCTGTGCCTTCACCTCACCATTGAGACCATAGAGAAGTTAGCATGTGTCTGAAACAGCAAGCACCTGCTCATTCGCAGGTCCCAGGCAAACCTTCAGTGTATCCCTCCTAACCAGGTCCCGAGGGTCCGGACTGCTCCCTGCGCTCCCTCAGCAAGCCGGAGTGTTGGGTTGGTATGAGGAAGAGGCAGCTGGAACTGAGAGGGGCAGGGCCCACTCACATGAAGTGCACACAACCACAATCACTCTTGAGAAAAGATGCCAGATGGAGCCATAGCAGTGCCAGGGCTGCTCGTGGCAGTCTCACCACCTCCTGCTGCCCTTGGCTCTGCTGAAGAATAGAAAGGATTCTTCCCTTCATGTTCCCTTAAAGAAAACTATACAGCATGCCCAAAGGGCAGGCATGGCTCTGCATTCTTGACTATGGCCATGGTTCCAGTCACTTCTGAAATCTCGCCCCAAGAATGGAGCAGGACACACACACACGCATACACACACACACACACTTACACACATAGGCTTGACCTTTGACAGGATCCCACTCTCTGGGAACTCTTAGCATAGTGTCCTAGGAACTAGGCAGTCCGGCTTGGAGCAAACGAAGACATCTTTGGCCAAACAGTCTAGGCGCTGGCACTTAGGAAGCATGAGCCACCTGATGAAAGGGATTAGGCACGCAACCTTTGGACTCAACTTCCCTGCCCATCACTAGTCCTATTCTGTTAACTTGCCCACCTTGGTGTCCAGCAGGTCCTGGATGGGTGTGGGTGGGAGAGGGGGACTCCTCTTTAGAATGAAGGCCACCTCTGACAAATGGAACGAAGGTCCTCTTATAACCAGTGCAGGAAGCCTCTGCATGCTCCCGGAAGCAATGCCACGCCCCATTCTGTCTGCTCACACTTGCAGTTTGCCTTTTCCTCAACACATTCCAGACCAAACACTATCTAGTTTGTCTCTAAAATAAATGTGTAGGAGCCCACCATGCTTTTGTGGGGGCACCTGATCCTACGTGGGGGCTTCAAGTGTACCTGACATTTGCCAAAAAATGTGTTCCAGTCCAAAGGTTTTCAGAATTGAAAATGTTAAGATAGAAATGGTGAACAGGGCAAACAGATTCCTAAAAGGAGGGACACATTTCCTGAACACTCAAGAAAACTAGTCTATAGATGAGTTTGCTACTGTGAACAGCAGACAGGGAGAAGAAAGAGGAAGGGAGAGGCCCACACCCTCTCTGGCCCAAACCTTCATTGTGGTCCCCATGCCTCATGATCTGCCACCAGGAGTAGGCACAGTGGCCTCGCCCCACTGTGAGGATGACCCTGCATGCCAGCCAAGGGCTGGCCCACTACCTGTAACAGGAACAGCTCAGCTTGAGGCTCTGGGGCCCCACTTCTACAAACCCAAAGGCTGTGCATTGGGCGGCCAAACCCACTGCATGTGGCTGCCAGGTCTGGTTTTGTGGACAAAGTGTAGAATGGCTTATTTGTATCTACACCCTGTTGCATTCATCCTTTGTACTAAAGCCGCTTCTGCATTTGCTATATCTGTTTTTAACCCTTTGGTCTCCAGAGAACTTCTATGATGATTATGTATTCTGCTTATTTACTGAATTATTTTAGTTAGAGGTGATTTTATTTTCTTATGGACAGGAAGAAAAGAAAACAAGAAGAGTGTTTGAGGTTTCAGTCATAATGATAAGATGCCACCAGGGACTTGAAAGCCCCAAACACCAGATAAATTACTTCCCATAGGAAAACCTTAACCTGGCCCTCATGGGAGGCCTGCACTTTGGGGGACTGGGTGCTGGGACAAAGGATGGGGGAGAGAGGGACAGAGACAGAGAGAGAGGTTTGTACTCTCCTTCCCAGGGCATTTGGCCTCAAAATGGAGTGAGATGCTGTCCAAATGGCAACAGAAACTTTTAGTTTTCAAAGGTGGGGCCACATGTTTCAGAGAGCATTTATCTCAGTCCCATGCTCAGGTTGGAAAACATAAAATGTACATTCTGTCCAGAATCAAATTTGGGACAATTTCTCAATTGGCTCTAGTCATTACACATGCCCTTCTTGCAGCTCTCTCAGCACTGAGCATGTTTTCCAAAAGGAATGTCCCCATGTCTATTATTACCAGGCCTGCAACTGGTTCCGTTTTTCCATGAAAACATGCTTGTCCAAAAGAAGGGAAACTGTGTATTTATTCCATGCATGTAATAAAATCTGCAAGAAGTTTAGCCCTCATAGGTTTGCGGCTCTGCAAAATTGTGAATGGGCAATGTAGCGAATGATATTCTGCCTTGACAATCATGTACACATATCAAGATTTCTAACATAATGATAACGAGACTGATGGCTTCTTGTTTTCCTCCAATAAAGAGTTTAATCACCTTCAGATGTATGTGGTTTGTTTTCTCCATAAGGAGCAGGAGGTGGGTCTCTCAATAGCTCTTTCTCCTCTTCTCTCTGAAATTTGGATTTGAAGGGAAGTTTTGAATTGAGTCCCCAAAAACACTTGAGGTCTCCTAAATATTTCATATCACTGTTCCAATGAGCACGAAGTGCCATGCAGGGGTGGACATATCTTGGCTTTGGGGTATGTGGAGGTTACCCAGTTGAACACGTTGCTAGACAGGAAAGCTCCTCCTTTTTCTTGCTGCTGCAGAAGATGGCTGCAGTGAGCCCAAAAACTCAATCACACTTACTAGATGGTCATCATTTCTTTGGAGGAAAAGCCAAAGCTAATTCCAGGAAGCCCACTGTGAGTGGCATTGAGAGGGCACACACACAAGACAGCCTTGGAGCTCTCTATGCCCAGAAAAAGATTCCCTATTGAGTATAAGGCTAGCTGCTCTAGTTTTTGTGGGGTTGTTTTGTTTGTTTGTTTGTTTGGCTGTGGGAGGCTGTGGGAGACTTATAGTTCATGGGTCATCATATATAAGAGGGGATTGAGCCAGATGTCCAGACAATTCCCCCTATCAAAATAGTAACCAAAGGATTCCAAAATGGCAGTGGAGTAAGTGGAAGTTGCACTGACACACTCCCAGGAACAAGCTGGAAATACAACTAACTACAGAAGAATCACCCTGAAAAATCACCTGAAGACTAGCTGGAGAGAACCCTGATAACGAAGGATGAAAAGTAGGGACCTCATAGAGAATGGTAGAAAATGCAGAGGTAAGAAAGGGCTGGCCAAGCTCCCACAGTCAGCAGCTGAAGTCCCTGGGAGATATCTCAGCTGTGTGTGTGGTGGGGGAGGGGGTCCCACTGAAAACTCTGGGGACTAAACCCCAAGCTAAGCCCCCAGCACAGAGCACCACAACTGAGAAAGGTCTTCACGTACTCTGCCAGTGAGAGACATTTGGAAATACAAGCACTCTCTTAAAAGGCCAACCCAAAAAATTTGATGATGATAACGAGACTGATGGCTTCTTGTTTTCCTCCAATAAAGAGTTTAATCACCTTCAGATGTATGTGGTTTGTTTTCTCCATAAGTGTGCAGCCACTCACCTGGGCTCTGGCAGAAGGAGGGCAGAGCTGTGTGAGGAGAGTCCAGGTTTGGGGGCTCTTGGGTTGGACATTAGAGGGGCCACCTCAATTTATTGTGCTAAGTCATTCCCTCACACTTCAGAGATCTTTTTCCCTCAGGAATTTCTATCCAGGAGCTTTTTGGCTAGAGGGGAGGGGGCAGTTGACCAACCCTGTTGTAAGACTTCTTGCCCTAATCTGTGGTCAATAACCTGAGGCTACCAAAGACTGGTAACAATCAAACTGCGGGCAAAGAAGGGTCTCTAGAGGCTTTGAGTCTTTGCTTGATCTCCTTTGGGGATAAAAGCTAGGAAAAGCAGACCCTGGTACACATCTCAGTCTTTTCCAAAGGCATCTAGCCTCAGCAGAGATGGATTGCTGATAGCTTTAAAACAGTACTCAATGTCAGTCAAAAACAGTGTCCTGCATTATATATTGGGAGTTGTAGCAGATCTACTTAATATACAGACACAAACCCAAACAAAATGGGGAGAGAAAAAAAATCATTCCCAAATGAAAGAACAAGAGAATTCTCCAGAAGAAGAGTTAAATGAAATGGAGATAAGAAATTTATCAGACATAAAGTTCAAAATAATGATGGCAAAGGTGTTCATCAGTATGAAAAAAATATAGTAACTATGAAGAATGACAGCACTAATAAAGAATACAGTGGAAGGAATACACCATAGGTAAGGGGAAGCCAAGGACTGGATCAGTGAATTAGAAGACAAGATAGAAAAAAAAAATCACTCAACCAGAGGACCAAAAAGAAAGAAACAATTAAAAAACAGGAGTACAGCTAAAGGAAACTGTGGGACAACATGAAATGTAATAATATCCACATAATAAGTATGCCAGTAAGAGAAAAAAATGATCAAGGGAGAGGATGTTTTAAGAAATAATGGTAAAAGAAAATGTCACACAAGTTCAGGAGGCACAGAGAGTCCCAAGCAAGAAGAATAACCCAAATAGGCTGACACTCAGACACATCATAATTAAAATGCCAAAAATTAAATGCAATGAGTGAATCTTAAAGACAGAAAGAGAAAAGCAATGTATTACCTACAAAGGAATTCCCATAAGGCTGTCACCTGATTTTTCATCAGAAACTGTACAGGCCAGACGAGAATGGCATAAAGTATACAAGGTAATGAAAATCAAGGATCTGAAACCAAAATTACTATATCCAGCAAGGCTATCATAAAAATAGATTATGAAATAAAGAGCTTCCAAGAAGAAAAAAAAAGGTTAAAGGTATTTATCACCACCAAAATTGCACTGCAAGAAATGCTAAAGAGACTGCTGTAATGATAAGAAGAAATAGAGAAAGAGACATATAGGCATAAAGAATTAAAATGGCAATAAATAAGTACCCATCCATAATAACCTTAAATGTAAATGGATTAAAAAGACAGGATAGCTTAATGGATACAAAAACATGAACCAATTATATGCTGTCTACAAGAGACATACCTCAGAACAAAAGACTCACACAGGATGAGAGTGAAGAGTGGAAAAAATTTTCCATGTAAATGGAAAATAAAATAAAAAGCTGGATTAGCAATATTAATATCTGACAAAATAGACTTCAAAATGAAGGTCATCGCAAGTAACAATAAAGGTAACTATATAAGGAATCAATCCAAAAAGAGGATATAAGCTAGGATCCTGTAAATATATATGCACCTAGTACATGAATAATCTAAATATATTTAATTTAAAAAAAAAAAAACTTCTGAAGGACTTTATGTAAGAAATCAACAGTCACATTAGGTGACTTTAATACCCCAGTGACTTCATTGGATACATGTTCCAGACCAAAAAACTAACAAGGAAACAGAGATTCTAAATGACACATTGAATCAAATGAATTTAATTGACATTTATAGACCATTTCACTCCAAAGCTGCAGAATAGACATTCTTCTCAAGTGCATATGGGTCATTCTCAAACAGAGATTACATGTTAGGACACAAAACAAGTCTCTAGAAGTTCAAGATAAAATCTTATCAAGCATTTTCTTAGACCACTGTGGAATGAAATTAGAAATCAACTACAGTAAAAACACTTGAAAATATTTAAACAAATGAAGGCTAATAGCATGTTAGTAAACAATGCGTAGTTTACCCACGAGATCAAGAAAGAAATAAAAAATTTCCTATAAACAAATGAAAAGGAAGATACAACTGCCCAAATCTATGGGACATAGCAAAAGCAGTCCTGAGAAGGAAATTTATACCAGTAAAGGCTTACCTCAAAAAATAAGAAAATTTATGATAAACTATTTAACCCTACAACTTAAAATATTAGAAAGAGAAAAACAAGAAAATTCCAGAATAGTGAGTAGAAGGAAGGAAATTAAAAAGATTAGAGCAGAAATAAATGACATAGAGACTAAAAAAGCAATACCAAAAAAATCAATGAAACCAAGAGCTGATTCTTTGAAAAAAATAAACAAGATTGATGAACCTTTAACCAGACTCATCAAGAAGCAAAGAGAGAGGACCCAAATAAATAAAATCAGAAACAAAAGCTGTGAAGTAACAATTGACACCACAGAAATACAAAGAATTTTAAGACAAAACTATGAACAATTATAAGCCAACAAGCTGGACAATGTGGGTAAAATAGATAAATTCCAAAAAACTATACAATCTCCCAAAACTGAATCTGGAAAAATCAGAAAACCTGAATAGTCCAATAACAACTAATGAAATAAAAGCCATAATTAAAAAAAAAAAAAAAACCTCCCAGCAAACAAAATCCCTGGTCCAGATGGCTTCATATGAGAGTTTTACCAAATATTCCAAGAACAACTAACACCTATCCTCCTCAAACTATTGAAAAAAATTCAAGAGGAAGGAAAACTTTAAAGATCTTCCAATGAGGCCAGCATTATCCTAATTCCAAAACCAGCTTAGTTGGTTTTGCTCAGTGGAGAGAGCACCAACCTGCTGATCAAAGGGTCCTGCATGTATCTTGGTTGCAGGCTCCTCCCTGGCCCAGACCCTGGTCAGGACACATGCAAGTGGCAACCAATCCATGTGTTTCTCTCACATTAATGTTTCTCTTTGTCTTTCCCTCTCTCTTCTACTCTCTCTAAAGTCAATGGAAAAGTAGCTCAAGTGTGGATTAAAGAAATAATAATAAACAAAACCAGATAAAGACACTACAAAGAAAGAGAACTATAAGCCAATATCCCTGATGAACATAGATGCTAAAATACCCAACAAAATATTAGCAAATCAGATTAAGCAATATATTAAAAAGATCATACACCATGACCAAGTGGCATTTATTCCAAGGATGCAAGGCTGGCTCAATATTCACAAATTAATAAACATGGTACATCAAATAAACAAATTGAAAGACAAAAATCACATGATAAAAGCATTCGACAAAATCCCACATCCATTTTTTATAAAAACTCTCAGCAAAGTGGAAATAGAGAAATCATATCTCAACATCAAAAAGGCCATATATAACAAGCCTATAGCCCATACTCAATGGGCAAAAACTAAAACCTGTTCTTAGAACAGGAACAAGACAGGGATATCTGCTTTCACCACTCTTTTTTCCCCCCAGTAGGGTGCCTTAGTAAGCAACTCTGGTTTACTTATCCAAAATAGCGCTAGTCAAAGTTTATAAACATTTCTTAAAATTAGGTAAAGAAAACTTATTTTTTTCCGACTCTCTTAATTGATGGAGTTCCAAGCGTTAATTAAAATTCCAGAAGTTTACACTTAATGTGAACTATTTATAGGCATTGGCATTGGTCTATATTAAAACATGATACTGCACAGCATATACTCAAATGTCATCATACACAACAAACTAAATTACACTAGCCAAAATAAGCCAAGCACTTGGCTAGGAAACCTACAATAATATCACCCCAATTGTTTTTGTATTTCTTTATTTTTTATGATGGTAATATATTTTTTAATTTATTATTTTTATTTTCCAGAAAAAACTATTTTAAATATAATAATGTTACATATAATAAACATTAATATTTCAAGAAAAAATATTTTATGTATAATAATAATATTACCAAAACTGTACTAATATAGTATAATAGCACAAAAGTTGTAGGAAATATTAAAATATGCAAATAACAGGATTACTTCTATTATATTCTAAAATATTTTTTCCTCTGGCTCTATTTTGGTTCATCCGTTTATGTTGTTCATTATGTTCCACAAATGAGTGAGATCATGTGATATTTATCTTACTCGGACTGGCTTATTTCATTCAGCATAATGCTCTCAAGGTCCATTCATGCCCTTGCAAATAGCAAGAGTTCCTTCTTTTTTACAACAGCGTAGTATTCCATTCTGTAGATGTACCATGGTTTTTTAATCCACTCATCTGCTGATGGGCACTTAGGCTGTTTCCAAATCTTAGCTATTGTAAATTGAGCTGCTATGAACATAGGGGTGCATATATTCTTTCTGATTGGTATTTCTGTTTTCTTGGGATATATTTTTAGAAGTGGGATCACAGGGTCAAATGGGAGCTCCATTTTCAATTTTTTGAGGAAACGCCATACTTTTCTCCACAGACCTGCACGAGTCTGCATTTCCACCAGCTGTGTAAGAGGGTTCCTTTTTCTCAACATCCTTGCCAGCACTTTTCGTTGATTTGTTGATGACAGCTATTCTGACAGGTGTGAGACAGTATCTCATGATCATTTTGATTTGCATCTCTCAGATGATTAGTGATTTTGAGCATCTATATAATAAAAACCCAGTGGTTGTAACATCATAATAAACAAAGACTGGTCACCAAGAAGTGTATTGATGGTTCCTGCAGCACTGGTAGGACTTGACGCTGCGTCTCCAAGTGCGCTGGGTCTGGGTCTTACATGATTTTGTGTGCTGGGTCTCTAGTATTTTCATCTGTTTCTTGGCCTTCTGTAGGTCCTCTTTTGAAAACTGTCTATTCAGGTCCTTTGCCCATTTTTTTTTTACTGGATTGTTTATCTTCCATTTGTTAAGTTCTGTGCATTCACTCTAAATTTTGGAGATTATAACCCTTATCAGAGATAACATTGGCAAATATGTTTTTCCATGCGGTGGGCTTTCTTGTTGTTTTGTTGATGGTTCCTTTTGCTGTGCAGATGCTTTTTATTTTTTATGAAGTCTCATTTGTTTATTTTCTCCTTATTTTTCGTTGCCTTAGGAACTGTATCAGTAAAGACATTGCTACAATCTATTTCTGCTATTTTGCTGCCTATGGATTCTTCTAAGATTTTTATGGTTTCCCATCTTACGTTTAGGTCCTTTATCCATTTTGACTTTATTTTTGTGTATAAGTTGGTGGTCTAGTTTCATTTTTTTGCATGTATATGTTCAATTTTCCCAATACTATTTATTGCAAGGACTATCTTGACTCCATTGTATGTTCTTGCCTCCTTTGTCAAATATTAATTGAGCATAATGATTTCGGTTGACTTCTGGGCTCTTTGTTCTGGTCCATTGATCTATATGTCTGTTCTTGTACCAGTACCAGGCAGTTTTGAGAAAAATGGCTTTGTAATATAGCTTGATATCTGGTATTATGATCCCTCCAACTTTGTTCTTCCTTCTTGGGATTGCTGTAGCTATTCGGGGTCTTTTTGTATTCCATATGAAATTTTGGAGAGTTTGTTCTAGGTCTGTGAAATATCCCATTGGTATCTCAATGGGGATTGTATTGATTCTATAGAGACTGTTTTGAGTAGTATGGTTATTTTAATGATGTTGATTCTACTAATCCATGAACATGGTATATTCTTCCATTTGTTTATGTCTTCCTCTATCTCTTTTTTTAAGGTCCTGTAGTTTTCTGAGCACAGGTCTTTTATTTCCGTAATTAAGTTTATTCTTAGGTATCTGAATTTCTTTTTTGTAATGGGAAGTTCGCTACTGGTGTAAAGAAATGGCATAGATTTCTTGGCATTAGTTTTGTATCCCCCTACATTGCCAAATTCATTTATTAAGTCTAATAATTTTTTATGGAGTATTTAGGGTTTTCTATGTACAATATCATGTCATCTGTGAATAAGGACAGTTTTACTTCTTCTTTACCAATTTAGATGCCTTTTATTTATTCTTCTCATCTGATCGCTATGGCTAGCACTTCTTGTACTATGTCAAACAGGAGTGGTTAAAGTGGGCATCTCTGTCTTGTTCCTGTTTTAGTTTTTGCCCATAGAGTATGATGTTGGCTGTAGGTTTGTTGTGTATTGCCTTTATCATGTTGAGATATGCTCCTTCTATTTCCACTTTGCTAAGAGTTTTTATCAAAAATGAGTGTTGGATTTTGTCAAATGCTTTTCCTGTGTCTATCAATATGATCATGTTATTTTGTCTTTCAATTTGTTTATGTGATGTATTACATTTATTTATTTGTGAATATTATACCAGCCTTGCATCCCTGGAATAAATCCCACTTGATCATGGTGTATGATCTTTTCAGTATGTGACTGGATGCAATTTGCTAGTATTTTGTTGAGGATTTTACCATCTATGTTCATCAGGGATATTGGCCTGTAATTCTCTTTCTTTGTAGTGTCTTTATCTGGTTTTGGGATTAGGATAATGCTGGCCTCATAGAGTTTGGAAGTATTTCTTCCTCTTGGATTTTCTGAAATAGTTTGAGGAGTATAGGTGTTAGTTCTTCTTTGAATGTTTAGTAAAACTCCTCTGTGAAGCTGTCTGGACCTGGGCTTTTGTTTTGTGGGAATTTTTTTGGTTTTTGCTTCTATTTCCTCAGTTGTTGTTGACTTATTCAGTTTTTTTATATTCTTCCTAATTCACTTTTGGGATATTGTATTTTTCTAGAAATGTGCCTATTTCATTCACATTGTCCAACTTGTTGGCATACAATTGTTCATAGTATTTTCTTACAATCCTTTGTATTTCTGTGGTGTCAGTTACTTCACAACTTTTGTTTCTGATTTTATTAATTTGGTCCTCTCTCTGTTTCATCATGAGTCTGATTAATAGCTTATCAATTTTGTTTGTCCTTTCAAAGAGCCAACTCTTGGTTTCATTGATATTTTTTGTTTAGTTTTTATTGTTGTTTTTTGTGTTTGTTTGTTTTTTAATCTCAATGTTATTTATTTCTCTCTAATCTGTATTATTTCCTTTCTTCTCCTTACTCTGGATTTTTCTTGTTGTTCTCTTTCAAGTTTTTTAAGTTTTAGGATTAAATAGTTTATTGATGATTTCTCTTGTTTTTGAGGCATGCCTAAAACTTTCCTCTCAGGACTGCTTTTGCTGTGTCCCAGAGATTTTGGGTTATTTCTTTCTTATTCTTTTTAAAATTTCTTTATTGATTAAGGTATTACATATGTGTCCTCATCCTCTATTAATCTCCCAAGTCCCCCCTATTCATGCCCTCACACCCCCTGGTGTTCCTGTCCATTGGTTAGGCTTATATTCATGCATACAAGTCCTTTGGTTGATCTCTCCTCCTTTCCTCCACTCTGCCCTACCTTCCCTCTGAGGTTTGACAATCTGATCAATGCAACTCTGTCTCTGGATCTGTCCCTTTCATACATTTATGTTGTTCATTATATTCCATAAATGAGTGAGATCATATGATATTTACCTTTCTCTTACTGGCTTATTTCACTTAGCATAATGTTCTCCACTTCCATCCATGCAGTTGCAAATGGTAAGAATTCCTTCTTTTTTACCATAGTGTAGTATTCCATTTTGTATATATACCACAGTTTTCTAATCCACTCATCTGCTGATGGAGCACTTAGGCTGTTTCCTAACTATGGTGAATTGTGCTGCTATGAACACAATTCTGATTGGTGTTTCTAGTTTCTTGGGATATATCCCTAGAAGTGGAATTACTGGGTCAAATGGGAGTTCCTTTTTTAGTTTTTTGAGGAAACTTTATACTGTTCTCCACAGTGGCCACACCAGTCTGTATTCCCACCAGCAGTGCAAGAGGGTTCCTTTTTCACTGCATCCTTGCCAACACTTATCATTTGTTGATTTGTTGATGATTGCCATTCTGACAGGTGTGAGATGATATTGCATTGTCATTTTGATTTGCATCTCTCAGATAATTAGTGACATTAAGCATGTTTTCATATACCTCTTGGCCTTTCTTTTGTCTCCTTTGAAAAGTGTCTATTTAGCTCCATTGTCCATTTTTTTATTGGATTGTTTATCTTCCTTTTGTTAAGTTGTATAAGTTCCCTGTAAATGTTGGAGATTAAATCCTTATTGGTGATGACATTGGCAAATATGTTTTCCCATGCAATGGGATTTATTGTTCCTTTGTTGATGGTTTCTTTTGCTGTGAAAAAGCTTTTTATTTTGATATAGTCCTGTTTGTTTATTTTCTCTATAGTTTCCATTGCCCTACGAACAGTATCAGTGAAAAAGTTACTTGGGCATATGTTTGAGATTTCGCTGCCTGTAGATTCCTCTAGTATTTTTATGGTTTCCCATCTTATGTTTAAGTCCTTTATTCATTTTGAGTTTACTTTTGTGTATGGTGTAAGTTAGTGGTATAGGTTCATTTTTTTGCATGTCTGTCCAATTTTCCCAACACCATTTGTAGAAGAGACTGTCCATTTTATGTTCATGCTTTCTTTGTCAAATATTAACTGGGCATAGTGGTTTGGGTCTATTTTTGGGTTCTCTATTCTATTCCATTGATCTATATGTCTGTTCTTGTGCCAGTACCAGGCTGTTTTAAAAACAGTGGCTTTGTAATACAGCTTGATATCTGCTATTGAGATCCATCTACTTTGCTCTTTGGTCTTTTTTTTTTTTTTTTGCAAGATAAATTTCTATATTTCAGAAAACCTACTTGAATACACTTTGAAACAAGAGTACAACAAAATAGAATATACTTCAAATGTTGAATATACAAATTATTATAGTTCAAATTTGAACACTGGTACTTTCCCTCTTAAATTTCATGGACATTTTGATGATGTTGAGTTTACCAATCATGAACATGGTATATTCTTCCATTTGTTTATGTCTTCCTCTATCTCCTTTTTCAGTGTCCTATAGTTTTCTACATATAGGTATTTTACCTTCTTATTTAAGTTTATCCCTAGGTATCTTAATTTTTTTGGTGTGATAGTAAATGGGATTGCTTTTTTAGTCTCTCTTTCTGTAAGTTTACTATTGGTGTAAAGAAATGTCATAAATTTCTTGGCATAAATTTTGTATCCTGCTCCATTGCCAAATTCATTTTTTAAGTCTAATAATTTTTAATGAAGTTTTTAGGGTTTTCATGTCATCTGTGAATAAGGACAGATTTACTTCTTCTTTTCCAATTTGGATGCCTTTTATTTCTTCTTGTCTGATCACAATGGATAGTACTTCTAGTACTATGTTGAACAGGAATGGTGAGAGTAGATATCCCTTTCTTGTTCCTGTTCTTAGGAGAAATGGTTTTAGTTTTAAATACACCTTTGAGTATGATGTTAGCTGTGGATTTGTTATATATGGCTTTTATTATGTTGAGGTATGATCCTTCTATTCCCACCTTGTTGAGAGTTTTTATCGAGACGGGGGGTTGGATTTTGTGAAATGCTTTTTCTGTATCACTTGAAATGATTGTATGATTTTTATCTCTCAATTTGTTTATGAGATGTGTCATGTTTATTGATTTGCAGATATTGTACCATCCTTGCATCCCCGGGATAATTCCTACTTGGTCATGGTGTATGATCCTTCTGATGTATTGCTGAATCTGATTTGCTATAATTTTGTTGAGAATTTTGGCATGTATATTCATGAAGATATTGGCTTATAATTCTCTTTAATTGTGTTGTCTTTATCTGGTTTTGGTATTAGCTGGCTTCATGAAGTGAGCTTGGAAGTGTTCCTTCCTCTTAAACTTTTTTGGAATAGTCTGAAGAGGATAGATTTTAGTTCTTCCTTGAATGTTTGTTATAACTCCCCTGTGAAACTATCTGGCCCTGGGCTTTTGTTTGCTGGGAGCTTTTTGATGATGGTTTCAATTTCTTCCATAGTTATTGGCCTATTGAGATTTTTAGAATCTTCCTGATTGTCCATTTCCTCCAAGTTGTCTAGTTTGTTGGAGTAGAGTTATTCATAGTATTTTTTAACAATCCTTTGCATTTCTGTGGGGTCTATTGTTATTTTGCCTCTCTCCTTTCTGATTTTGTTTATTTGAATCCTCTCTCATTGCTTCTTGGTGAGCTTGCCTAGAGGTTCATCAATTTTGTTTATCCTTTCAAAGAACTAGCTCTTGGTTTCATTGATCTTTTGTATTTTTTGTTTGTTTGTTTGTTTTTTGGTGTTTTTTTTTGTCTCTATGTCATTTATTTATACTCTGATCTTTATTATCTCCTTCCTTCTGCTCACACTGGGCTTTTCTTGTTGCTCTTTTTCTAATTCTTTGAGTTGTAGAGTTAGAGGATTTACTACCATTTTTTTCTTATTTTCTGAGCTAGGCCTGTAGAGCTATAAACTTTTCCTTCAGGACTGCTTTTATTGTGTCCCATAGATTTTGGATTGTTGTCTTTTGTTGTCATTAGTTTCCAGGATGCTGTTAATTTCTTCTTTGATCTCATTGGTAACCCAGTCATTAATTAATAGCATGTTATTCAGCTTCCAAATGTTTGAGATTTTTAAATTGTTTTTATTGTAGTTTATTTCTAACTTTATGGCATTGTGGTCTGAGATGATGCTTGGTAGGATTTCAATCTTCTTGAATTTGGGGAGACTTTGTGACCCAATATGTGATCTATTTTTGAAAATGTCCCATGTGCACTTCAGAAGAATGTATATCCCATGGCTTTGGGATGAAAAGTTCTGAAGATGTCAGTTAAGTCCATCTGATCTAGTGAGTCATTTAGGACTGCTGTGTCTTTGCTGATTTTTTTGTCTAGAAGATTTATCCAGTGATGTTAGTGATGTGTTAAAGTCCCCTACTATGACTGTATTGTTATTGATCTCTCCCTTGATATCTTCCAGGAGTTTTGTTATATATTTGGGTGATCCTGCACTGGGTACATACATGTTTATCAGGGTTATATCCTGTTGTTGTATAGATCCCTTTAGTATTATGAAATGCCTTCCTTATCTCTTACTATGGACTTCACTTTGAGGTCTATTTTGTCAGATATAAGTATTGCTACCCTTGCTACCCCAGCTTTTTTTTTTAATTTCCATTTGCCGGAAAGATATTTTTCCAACCTTTTACTTTCAGTTGGTGTTAGTTCTTTGTTCTGAGGTAGGTCTCTTGTGGATAGCATATATATGGGTCATATTTTTTTTATCCATTCAACCACTTGATGTCTTTTGATTGGAGCATTTAGTCCATTTATGTTTAGTTATTACTGAAAGGTATTTGTTTGTAGTCATATCTATTTTTGTGTCTGTGTTCCTTCTTACTTTTTTATTTCTTCTTTTTACAGCAGTCCCTTTTGCATTTTTTGCATTGGTGGTTTGGCGGTAATAAACTCCGATAGCCTTTTTTTTTTGTCTGTGAAGCTCCTGATTTCTCCTTCAATTTTGATTGATAGTCTTGCTAGATAGAGTATTCTTAGATTCAGTCCTTTGCTTTGCAACACTTTGTATACCTTCTTCCATTCCTTTCTAGCTTCATGTGTTTTTGTTGAGAAATCATTTGATAATCTGATGGAGGATCCTTTCTAGGTAACTCTCTGTCTCTCTCTTGCTGCCTTTAAGATTCTCTCTGTCATTAATATTTGCCATTGAAATTATGATGTGTCTTAGTGTGGGTCTTGTGGGATTGATCTTGCTTGGGACTCTCTGTACTTGTGTAACTTTTTTCTTCCCCTATCTGGGAAGTTTTCTGTCATTATTTTTTCAAATAGATTTTCTAATTTTTGCTGCTCTTCTTGTCCTCTGGCAGCCCTATTATACATATGTTACTTCATTTCATGTTGTCCCAGAGTTCCATTAGGCTCTCCTCCTGTTTTTTTGTTTTGTTTTTTCTCCAGTTGCTGTTCAGATTGAGCTTATCTTCTAATTCACTAATTTGGTCCTCTGCTTCTTCTAGTCTGCTGTTGAAACTTTCTATGGTGTTTTTTATTGTAATTATATCACTTTTCATCTTCCTGATTCTTACATAGGTTGTTGATTTTCTCATCCATCTGATGTATGAATTGCACAACCATTACACTGAATTATTTTTCAGTCATGTTGCATGCTTCATTTTCACTAATTTCCTTTCTTGGCAACTCCTCACTTTCTTTCCTCTGGGGATTGTGTTGTCTCTCCATTCTGACTATCACCAGAAGGTTCAAACTTTGAGTTGCATGGACCTGGGCTGTGTGCCCTGGGACCTTCACACCACCCTAGTTCACTTAAGTGCTCCAACACTAGGACGTGTGGCTGCCATGGGTTGGTGGGAGCCAGACTTGCCCAGGGTCAGTGTTACCAGTGTTCAGTGTGGTCTCATGTGTGCACCTAGAATCAGGGGCCCCGCTTGTACCGCACTGTTGGTGTGTGCCAAACATCAGAGTCCCCTAGCATGTGCCAGGAGTCAGAGTTCACCTGTGTCTGCACCAAGCATTCAGTATCAAGTCTCTGTTGCCTTGTGCAGCTTCTCACTGGGAATTAGGGTCTCTGTGTGCACATGAACCAAGAATTGAAGTCACTGGTTCTTAGTGTGAATGCACTGTGAGTCAGGGATCCCAGGCACTCATGATAAGAAACAGAGTCAAGTCAGTGTTGCTCAGTCCTGCCTCTTGCCAGGAGAATCTGGGTCCTGATCACCATGGGGGACTGGATTGCACAGTAGCACTGTGGTGTGCCTGCGCTGTGGAAAACAGACTTCCATGTGTGCTTTCCCAGAATTAAAGTCAGGTGGCACTGCCACCTTGCGTGGGTTTCGGGATTGCGTTGTGGGGAACAGATTGCCAGTCTCTGTGTGTGTGCAGGCTCAACTTCCCATAGCAGCGCTGCAGCCCATGCATGTGCTCCCAAGCTCAAATTCCCGTAGGGCCACTTGTGGCCCAAGCGAGGCGTGGGTCTATCATTTACTATGGTGCTATTTGCAAGCCTGCGAGGAGTGGGATAGGCTCTTTGACTCACAGAAATCTTCGGTCGAGATGTCTGAATTCTTACCTGTTGGTCTGAAGCTGCGGTTGCAGTTCTCTGTCTCCAGTGGCTGCAGCGTCCTGGTTTACATCTGAGATGCAACTGGATGGTGCTGAGGCCAGGATCCTATCTCAAGCAGCTCTGTTTCTCAAGATGGTATGGTCTCTGTGCCAGCACTGGCTGCCAGAAGTGTCTGCTTTATGTACCTGGCTCCACCATCTAAGACTGCCCTGTTTGGCAGTCCCTTGTAATACCTGCAGAATCTAACTGTCCCTCACACATACACACACACACCACACACATCTACACTCTCCTCTATGGCTCCCTCACTCTCTCACACTCTCTCCCTCCCTACCTTCCTGCCAGTTGCCGTCTTCCTCTTCTTTCTTGATCTTGTTGGTGACCCATTCATTGTTTAATAACATGCTGTTTAGCTTCCATGCGTTTGAATGTTTCTGGGTGTTTTTACTATAGTTGATTTCTAATTTTATTCCACTGTGATCTGAGAAGATGCTTGATATGATTTCAATCTTTCTGAGCTTGTAGAGATTTGTTTTATGTCCTAACATGTGGTCTATCTTTGTGAATGATCCATGTGCATTTGAGAAGAATGTGTGTTCTGCTACATTGGGGTGATATGTTCTATAAATGTCTATTAAATCAATCTCATCCAGTGTGTCCCTTAGAGTCTCTGTTTTCTTGTTAAGTTTTTGTCTGGAAGATATGTCCAGTGAAGTCAAAGGGGTATTAAAGTCTCCTACTATCACTGTGTTGTTGTCTATCTTTCCATTAAAGTCCTCTAGAAGTGTTTTATATATATATATATATATATACATTTAGGTTCTCCTATGTTAGGTGCACATATGTTTACCAGGGTTACATCTTCTTGTTGGATTGATCCCTTTAGTATTCTGTAGTGACCTTCATTGTCTCTTGTGATGGCCTTCAATTTAAAGTCTATTTTGTCAGATATGAGTACTACTACTCAGCTTTTGTTTTGTTTTGTTTTCCATTTGCATGGAAACTTTGTTTCCATTGTTTAACTCTCATCCTGTGTGAGTCTTTTGTTCTGAGATGGGTCTCTTGTAGACAGCAAATAGTTGGGTCATGTTTGTTTGTTTTTCTTATCTATTCTGGTACACTTTTTGATTGGAGCATTTAGTCCATTTACAGTTAGGGTTATTATTGAGACATACTTATTTATAGCCATTTTAATGCTGTATAGCTAAGCTCTCTGTTTCTTCTTCTCAGCAATCCCTTACAACAATCAAAATCCCCTTAGCATTTATTATAATGCTGGCTTGGCGGTGATGAACTCCTTTAATCTTTTTTTTTGTCTGGGAGGCTCTTTGACAATCTATTTTGAATGATAGCCTTGCTGGATATAGTAATCTTGGTCTCAGATACTTGATTTCCATTACCTTGAAAACTTCATGCCATTCCCTTCTGGCCTATAGAGTTTCTGATGAGAAATCTGGTGTCAGCCTTATGGGAATTCCTTTGTAGGTAACAGTTTTCTTTTCTCTTGCTGCCTTTAAAATCCTCTCTTTGTCTTTAACTTTTGACATTTTAATTATGATGTGTCTGGGCATGGGCCTGCTTGGTTCTTCTTGTTTGTGGTTTTCTGTGACTCCTGAACTTGTGTGACTTTTCCCTTTACCCGGTTAGGGAAGTTTTCTGCCATTATTTCTTCAAATACCTTCTCTATGCCTTTCTCCCTTTCTGCCTCTTCTGGCACACCTGCTATTCTAATATTGTTACATTTCATGTTGTCTCACAGCTCCCTTAAGCTGCCCTCCTGTTTTTTAATTGTTTTTTTATTTTTTATTTTCTGATTGAGTTAAATTTCAACTCTGTCTTCTAATTCACTGATTCATTCCTCAGCTTCCCCTAATCTGCTGTGTATTCCTTCCAATGTGTTATTTGTGTTATGTAATTCTTTATCTCAGACTGTTTTTTTTGTCATAATTACTACATCTTTTTTCATGCTATTGAGCATCTTAAACCATCATTACTTTGAACTCTGTTTCAGATAAATTTCTTATCTTTACTCCATTTACCTCTTCTTCTGGATAATTCTCTAGTTCTTTCATTTAGGGGTTGTTTCTTTGTCTCCTCATTTTGGCTTTCTGTTTGGGTTTGTGACTCTATGTATTAGATAGATTCTCTACACCTCTCAATCTCTAGTGCAGGACAGTGTCTCTGACTAATTAGGTCAGGCAGATTCAAAGCCTCTACCTACCAACTGATAGGATTCTGACTTGAATTGCCCCTCAGGCAATCATCCTTAGGTGAAGTGAGAGGTTTTTCCAACAGGGTGGGACAGGTGCTACTGCCTAGAGGCTATTTGTTATTTTTAATCTCCTAAGTGGCCTCAGGGTAAGGTGTTTTTCAATAGGGTATGTCAACTGTCTTCCTCCTAGGCAAAGCAGATGTCTATGTGGGAAAGATGTCTTCTGCTCATGAGGAAATGACTCATCCCAGGAAACTTGGGGTGCCTGCCTTGTGAGCTCTATTCCCCAAATCTTTAGTCCTGGCTTCTTCCCTTAAAGCTCCAGTCTACTTCACCCTCTTTCTGCCAGAGCACAAGGTGGGTGGCTCCACAGGGAATTTTGTGCATTGGCCCTTTAAGAGGGTGCCTGAATTTTCAGCTGTTCCTCTCTAGCAGATAGCGCCCCACTGCATTTCATAGCCAGATTTTATGAGGTATCGTCCTCAATTTTGATGCTCTTTGCTGGGGGGCCCAGCTTGGAGATTAGATCCCAGAATTCTCAGTAGCAACCCCCACAGCTGAGATATTTCTCTGGGATTTCAGTTGCTGTCAGTGTGCACCCAGCCAGCCCTTCACACCTCTGCCCTTCTATCAGTTTCTAAGCAGTCTCCACTTTTGGTTTTCAGGTGCCAGGGTTCTCTCTTGGGAGTTTTCCATTGATTATTCAGGAATTTTTTCTGTATTTTAGTTTTAATGCCAATTTGTTCCTAAAAGCATGTCTGTGCAATATCCAATTACTCTTCCACCATTTTTAATCTACTACTTTCACTACTCTTATTCAACATAGTACTGGAAGTCCTAGCCACAGTGATCAGAAAAGAAGAAATAAAAGGCCTTCAAATTGAAAAGGAGGAAGTAAAATTCTCATTTTTCTCAGATATAACATCATATTGTACATAGAAAACCCTAAAGACTCCACCAAAAAACTAGAGTTAATAAAGAAATTCAACAATATAGCAGGATATAAAATTAACACCCAGAAATCTACATCATTTTTATATACCAATAATGAATTATCAAAAATAGAAACTAAAAACAATCCTATTTACCATTGCAACAAAAATATTTTAGATACTGAAGAATAAACTTATTGAAGGAGATAAAAGACTTGTACTCAGAAAACTATAGGATGTTGAAAAATTGATAAGGGAAGATATAAACAGGTAGACAGATATATAGTTTTCGTTGATTGGTAAAATTAACATCAGTAAAACATTCATACTACCCAAAGCAATTTATATATTCAATGCAAACCCTATTAAAATATCAACAGCATATTTCACAGATCTACAACAAATAATCCAAAAATGTATATGAAACAAAAAAGGACCCTTAATAGCCATGACAATCTTGAGAAAGAAGAACAAAGTTAAAGGAATCTCAATACCAGATAGCAAGTTATAGTACAAAGCAACTGTAATTAAAAAATAAAAACAAAAACAGTCTGGTACTGGCACAGAACATATAGATAGATCAGTGGACACAAGCCATTATGCTCAATTAATGGCTTGAAAAAAGGAGGCAAGAACATACAATGAAGTAAAGACAGTCTCTTTAATAAATGGTGTTGAGAAAATTGGACAGGTGCATGCAAAATAATGAAACTAGACCACCAACTTATACCACACATAAGAATAAATGCAAAATGAATAAAAATCTTAAATATAAGTTGTGAAAGCATAAAAATCTTAGAAGATACCTAGGCAGCAAAATCTCAAACATTTCTCATGCAACATGTTTGCAGACACATCTCTTAGGGCAAAGGAAACTAAGAAGAAAATAAACCAATAGACTACATCAAAATAAAAAGGTTTTGCAAAGCAAAGGAAACCATCAAAAAAATGAAAAGGGAGCCTACTGTAAGGGAGAACATATTTGGCAATGACACATATGATAAAGGATTAATATTCAAAACATATAAGGAACTCATATAGCTTAACAAAAGGAAGACAAACAATAAAATTTTTAAATGGGCAAATGACCTAAAGAGACTCCTCTCCAAAGTGGACATACAGATGGACAAGAGACATATGAAAAAATGCTCAAAGTCACTGATCATCAGAAAGATGAAAATTAAAATGACAATGAGGTATCACCTTACACCACCAACAAATCAACAAATGACAAGTGCTGGTGAGGATGTGGAGAAAATGGAACCCTCGTGCACTGCTGGTGGGAATGCAGACAGGTGCAGCCACTGTGAAAAACAGTATGGAGTTTCCTCAAAAAATTAAATATGGAACTCCCATTTGACCCAGTAATCCCACTTCTAGGAATATATCCCAAGAAACTAGAAACACCAATCAGAAAGGATATATGCACCCCTATGTTCATACAGAGCAATTTACAATTGCTAAGATCTGGAAACAGCCCAAGTGCCCATAAGTAGATGGGTGGATTAAAAACATTGTGATATATTTATGCCATGGAATACTGTGCAACAGTAAAAAAGAAGGATCTCTTAACCTTTGGGACAACATGGAGGGACTTGGAGAGTATTATGCTAAATGAAATAAGCCAGTCAAAGAAAGACAAATATCACATGATTTCACTCATATTTGAAATCTAATGAACAAAATAAACTGATGAAGAAAATTGATACAGAGACATAGAAATGGAATGGACTATGGAATCTCAGAGGGAAAGCATGGGTGGGTGGGAAGAGATCAACCAAAGAAGTTGTATACATATATGCATAACCCATGGATATGGAAAATAGGGTGGTGAAGGCCTGTGGTGGGGGATGGGGGTAGGCTTGAAGGCAGTCAATGGGTGAAAAAAATGGGACATACGTAATAATTTCAACAATAAATATTTAATTTAAAAAATACTAACCAAAAAAGTTATATGAATATGTGCTTAATTCCTGGACACAGACAATAGTGCAGCAAAGGCCTAGGGTGGGGGTAAGGTGTTAATGGGAGAAAAAGGTGACATCTGTAATACTTTCAATAATAAAGATAATTTTTTTACTTACTTTTTTTATTTAAAGATAAATTTTAAAAGATTAGTAAGTGCATAGAGAGGAGAAATGAATTGATGTGTATTATGGAAATGGAGAAAGAACTGTCTCGCAAGTGAGCAGAGCAAGGGCCTTCATAGATATAAATGAGCCCCAAAGAAATATAGGCACACCTCATGTTATTGCACTTACCAGGTACTGTGTTTTTAATGAGACCTCCCACCAGCAAAAGATTATGACTCACTGGTGGTTAGCAATTTTTAGCAATAACATATTTTTAAGTTGTGCTATGTACATTTTTTTAGATATAACACTATTGTGTGTGTAATAGACTGTAGTATAGTGTAAACATAACTTTTATGTGCACTAGGAAACCAAAAAATTCATGTGACTCACTCTATTGTGATATTCACTTTATTGTGGGGGCTGGAACCGAACTGATGATACCTCCAAGGTACACTTGTACATGTACACTGCCTGACATCTAGTCCTTTAGTTGATTATGTTTTCTCTTAGCCCTGACCTAATTATGAGGTATGCCAACACCAAGGGATCATTCAGTGACTGTATAAGTGACATTTATTAATGAAAATTTTATGGAACAAAGGACTTGGGTAACCTATTTTTTAAAACTGTAAGGATTTATTAAAGAGAGAGATCACCAACCATGACTGAAATTTTAGTCATAGCAAATGTACCTGTGCATTGTACAGTATAAAACTGATTCTAATAGAAACAGTGTACTTATTAGGACATTAAAGGAGAAATGTTAAGGTCACATTGACCAGGCCAGCACCTCTGTCTCACTAAATTCCTTCAGCCTCCCTGTTCCTCAAGCCTCTCTATGGAACTAAAATTCACCCTAACTTTTCTAAAATTTTCAGTTAAAAATTGGTCTTACACTCTTGTGAATATCTGTCATTGGCTAGAATGCATTTAGGGGCTAACAGTATTAAATAAAGTCTTTGTGCATTATTACAGGATTGTCATTTCCAGAAAGAACAGGCCCAATCACAGCAGGCAGGAGCTTGATGGCTGAAAGGGGTACCTATCATGTGCCCCAAATCCTCCTGTCCCTCCATGCCCCAAGGAGGATGATGACAATGCTACTTCAAAGAGAAAGGTTCTGAAGTCAGAACATGTTTGATTTACAGGTAAGTCAGGCCATCTGTCTGGACCAGCCATGTTCTTGGGGTTGTGTTTGGCTGTGCCCGTGCTCTCAAGTTGGAGAAAGACCAAGGAAGAAGAGTTGTGCTTAGCTCCATTTTTTAATACATTGAGTTGAAAAACCTGTGCTGAGTCTCTAGAATGTGTAACCTCATAAAGAGATAATGTAATAGAGGTGCTCTTTTGGAGAGTATGTGTGTCAGTGTGTCTACGTGTGTGTGCATGGCGACAATGCCAGCTCTTCCAGCTGAGGGGCTAGTAGTGGGAACTGATTTCCAGTCCACACCCTGTGGGCCAAGCCATGTGCCAAGGTATAGGAGAAAGGGTGCTTATTTATCCAACCTATTTGTACAAAGGTGCTGTATGGGGACTGTTGGTTAGTGTGTGCCCAGTGGACCTTGCAGCTTTAGACTGTGACCTGTGGGACAACTGGGGCTTTTATCAGGTTTTCAAGGCTGCAGAAAGCTGCTCAGTGAGAGGTCAGGTGCAAGGCCCAGGCTCCACTGGGAGTTCATCTGGCCTCTTGTGTTCAGGGATGTGAGAGGAGGTGAGGAGCCTTTAAGAGGGTATTTCTAAGTGATATATATAAGAACACTTTACAGAACTCATTATTACAGCTATAAAAAAAAGTGTTGACTTCCTTGTCACACACAAGAAACACAAGGAGTGTTTGCCTTTCATCTGGGTCCATTGGCAGCAGTGAAATTAGACCTCAGGGTCCACAAACCCTCCTGATCTCTTCCCCTACCAATTCTCACCCATCCGTACAAGGTGGACCCTGTTATTCATTTTCTTTCTTTTATTTATTCATTCAACAATCTTTGAGCACCTACTAAAATGATTTTCTTTCTTGCTGACAAAAGGAAGGCAGATCTGATCTGCACTCTACCCTGGAAGGCTGCCTGAGAGAGGGAGTGCTGCAGGTGAGCCTGGAAGAGTAGAAGGATTAGTGGGAACAGTGTGAGAGAGCGTGGAGAACATGGAGTCAACATATTTTCTTGGGCAGGAGATTAGGGTATGGGCAGACCACAGGAAGAGAGAGAGGTATGCTGGAGGAACCTTATTATTACCAATAAGTTGACCATTTACTGTGTTCTGCATACTGTGCTAAGTGATCTTCACTCAGTACCTCATTTAACCATTAGCTCAACAAGGAAGGTGCCCTTATTGCCCAAATGGGTCCAGATTCAGCAATTTAGTCCAGGTCATCTGACTTTCAAACTCAACTTGGTGACCAACACCAAGGCCATTCTGCTGTATTGTCTCTTACAGTTTTGTGCAGGTTACTGAATTCTAAACTATGAAATCTGTGGGCCTTGCTGGATCAGGTAACCAGGGCCACTGACAATTATTTTGACAGTTGGCATGATCAACTCAGCTACCACTTTAGTTTAGAACATCAGCATTACTAAGGTTCATTCCACATCTCTGAGAGAAAATAGCTCAAGCCAGACTATTCACCCCATTACTAGGGGGACTGCAGAAAGCATAGGCCTTTCTGTTCAACCAGCCCATATTTTCTGTTCTTTTGTTCTAGTTCTCAGGAGAAATGGCACAGAATTAGAGATATGGACAATAATTATAACATTGCTGGAATTGGTTTGGTTTTACAGTTAGTCTATTCTCTTGCTCTGATTAATATCTCTGGAAACTTCTGTACATACACATAGAGTTTCATCCCTGACATGCAGGCTTCCTCTGCTATTCTCCTCCAAACCCATTTCAAAGCTGATTTATTTTCAAGAACATGTCTCAGATCTCTTGTTTTTGTCCCGCCTCCCTTGAGAGGAACTATATTCAGCATGAGCTCATCTTCCCAACATGTTTCCAGCAGCAACTCAGACTCTTTCCCAAAGGACACAGTTGGCCAGGAAAACACAATCTGTGGTCAACTTATTAACCCTTCTCCACTTGCCTACCTCTCGCCCATCTCTTCCCCTCCTCTAACATTTCTTTAGTTTAAAATTATAGTTTCTTTCTTGAGCATCTCAAGATCTAGCTATTTCCCTGAGCCTTGCTTGGTCAGGCTGTTAGGTTTCTCGTAGAGGAAAGCTCACTGGGGCACTGGGTCAGGAGCCCAGCCTTGGTGTGGTCACATGGACTGGCCCTCCCCAGCACATGCATGGAAACAGTTAGGTGTTGGTCACACAGCTCACCCACTCAGGGGTAAGTCCTTAAAATCAATTTTCTTGTATCTGGACAGTAATCCCTGCAGTGAATGAGTGTCTCAAGACCCAGCAAGGGAAGGCTTCACACCACCTCTGGTTCAGTTATGAGAATGGAGGAGAGGCCCCGCCTGAGCTCTGCTCCAGGAAGAAGACCCCCGGTGCCACGGCTACAAGTGCTGCACCACAGGCTCCTCACTTAATCTCAGGGATCTGGCTAAGGAGCAGGTTCTGATCAGCAGGTGTTGCCACTGCTGTGGACCCCATTTTGAGTAGCAAGGGTCTGGAAGATGCCTCTTCTGCAGGCTCGCCTGTCTGCCTGCACATTCACATCACCTGGGAACTTTTAAAAATGCTAACGTCCAGGCCAACTGAACCAGGATTTCTGGTGAAAAGGTACCCTTGGTGATTCTTGAGTGCAGAACCACAGCCACTGAGCCATCACCCCACCTCCAGCTGAGAAACTCCGTGCTTTTAATCAAACAAGTCTGGGCTGTAATTGTGCTTACTACTGCCTCCCTCTAAGGGAGTCCAGGATGAACTCTAGCCAAGCTCCCCAGGTCCAGCTTCAAACAGCTTACAGTACCTCTTCTTGTTTGACTGGTCTTCTGTCCTTTGAGAACCCTTAAACTCTCCCACTGTGCTTTCAGGAGCTCATTGACTCTCATCAGCAACATCCCCTCTCTTCTACATGGGGGTGGAGAGGGAGAGAGCCATTTCCCAACAAAGCAGGGAGGACCCAGGGCCCTGGCCACCAAAGGACTCTCTGTAGACAAGACAGCCCCCAGCCCAACTTGTGTCTAGAACCACAGGCAGACACATTATAGGAGATTGACTTACTCATATTACAGACACCTACAGTGTTATGTGCCTGCCACTATTTTAAACTCTTTGAATATTAACTATCTCAATCCTTTTAACAATCCTATTATATCGGTACTACTATATTCAATTTTAAGGATAAGGAAACTGAAAAGCTGAGATGCTAAGTGACTTCCTTCCGCCATACCACTATAAATAGTTGGTCTGGATAGATTGTGTCCCACCCCCAAATTCTTATCTTGAAGTACTAACCTCAACTGCAGCCATTTTTGGAAATAAGCTTTTTAGGGTAGGCCCTAATCCAATGTGACTGGGGTCCTTTCTTTCTTTTTTTTTTTTTTTTAAGGAAATTTATCTCAGAGACAACAGCCATATGATGATGAAGACAGATATGCTAGTATACAGGCAAGGGTGCCAAAGATCATAAGAGAATCACTGGAAGCTGGGGAGAGGCATACCTAGTCTTCATCTCTTCCTTCACCCCCTTTTCTCCTTCCCTCATTTCTTTATTTTTTCCAGCTGGACCTCATAGCCTGCCCACACTCTTAGCCCCAGAACAAGGATACAAGGGATTTCTGTTGTTCAAGCGCCCAGTGTGGTACCTTGTCACAGCACCCAAGGAGACTAGCACAGTGACAGGGCCAGGATTCACATGCAGGCCGTCTGGTGCCGGAGCCCAAGCTCTCACCCCTCTGCTATGGTGGGTGTTGGTGGCATTTTATCCTGCTCAGACATTGCCCAGTCTTCACCTCTCCTTCACTCCCTTTTCTCTTTCCCTCTTTTATTTTCTCCAACTCTACTGCTTCTACTTTTTTTTTCCCCATCTCTTTCCAATCATATTCCTTGCCTGTTGGCTGGGCAGCAAAATACTTAAAACTCAGACCTCAAACAATAAATGTTGGCTATCTCAGTTTCTGTGGGTCAGGACTGGGATGTGGCTTTTCTGGGTGCTGCTGGCTCAACATTGCTCATGAGGTTGCATCCACTGGGGCTGAGGCTGGGGCTGGGGCATCTCCGGACAAGGCTGAGGTTGAGGGTCTGCTGCAAACGGACTCAGATGGTCCTTGGAGGGCTGAGCTGTTTACGGACTAATGGGTAGACGGCTTCATTCCTGGCCATACTCATGAGCCTCTTTATAGGTCAGCTCCCAGTGAGAGAGAGAATCCAAGATGGAAAGCACAGTCTTCTTATAACACTGCTTCTGCCATATTCTATTTGTTAGAAGTGAGGCTCACCCAAGGGTGTGAATACTAGGAAGTGGGGGTCATTTGGGGCCTCTAGGAGACTGGCTCCACACCATCCTCCCTGACTGTGTGCTCCGGACCACCCAGCCCCCCTGCCGACTGACAGCGGGGTGGGCCCAAGTACATGCCTGAGGGAGGGGCAGCGTGGGGACAGACCCGCTGATGCTGGAAAGAACCAAGGTGTTCCCAAAGCTCCGTGCATTCAGTGAATGTCTTCATTGTCTGAAGAGGAGCGTTTTACCTCCTCCGAGAAAATAATAAGCTTTGGCCAACTCAAACCCACAGGCACACCCCGTTTGCCAAGCAATACCAGCATGTTTGTTTCTAACCACTGAGGTTCAGGCTCTGCAGGTGGGAGTGGCAAATGAAGCCAGGCCTGTGGCGGCTGGCCCTATTACTAAGATTAAACACGTACATGCAGCCTGGCGAATAAAAGCCTTGCTCCTGGACAAGTCATAATGCACCCTCTACCCGAAGCTGAGCAGGAATAAGCTCACGGGCAACACCTACCTCGGGACTGAGTAGAATGGCCCCCCTCACCAATACACCTGCGCAGGGGGTTTAGTGTCTGAAGCACTTGACCGAGAGTTGCCCTGTAGTCCTCCCAGCAGCTCGTGAGGTAAGTGGGAACGGCACCCGCCATTTATGCCTCGTGCACGGGGAAACTGAGTCTCAGGGAAAGGAAGTGACTTGCGTGAGGGCATGAGTCGGCTCTGCGGGCCTGGAGTGCAGAGCCCTCTGCACAGAGCACAGTGTTCTTCCCTCCAGCAACCGAGCCAGTCAGGAAGGGGCAGCAGCCGCCCGCTCGGTGGAGGGTGAGAAGGGACTTCGCTCCCAGCTTTGGAAGAAAACCATGAGTTTCCAGGTGGCCCCCTGGACCAGCAGTGAATGCAGCACTTGGGGTTTTGCACTTTGCCTGGCGAAGGATGTTGCCACGTCAAGCGAATCCTGTTTGCTTCCTGGGAAATAAGGAGACAGTTTCAGTTGAACCTGTGATTTGGGGGCTTTTCCAGACATGAATCCTAGCCCAGAGACAAGGAAGAACATGAGGTAGAATTGTTAAGTGGTTTTGAAACCCACATTTCCTGTTGTTTCTTTCCAAGTCTGGTGTTAAATTAACAAGCTCAAATATGAATGTTAACAAGGATGACTCAGGCCTAGAGAACGTGGTAGCATGTTGCTGGCTTTAAATAATGGCAATAAAAGGACTTTTCTGATTCATTTGTTGACAAAAGACAGCAAGAGATCATTAATCTAGTCCATTGATCTCTAAACAGTTTTTATTGTGCACTCTTAGATAAAGTGTTTTTGAGCATGGGAGCACCCATAATATATGAATCTTTATATATTTAGAAATTACTGGTATGTAGTGCTATACTTACCTAGGAACATATAAAACAAAATGTAAATGACAAGATCCAAACAAAACAAAACAAAGCTTGTATCTTTGTTACATTAATGTGATTTAGTAAGTTATTTTTGTAGTATAGCCATTTGAATGTCTGGTTCAAAGTCTGGTTTATGTAAATTCTTGGTTTCTAAGCACTGTTGGAACAAAGTTGCAATGCAAAATTATGTAGATCAAAATGGAAACAATTTATTATTGGGGTGCTTGTAATTGGCTCTCAACCACGATACACAGACATATAACTGTAATCTGGGTACAAACAGGTCCCCAAAGGCCCCTTTTCTCTGTAAACAATGTCAGTATTTATTTTGACTCTTAACAAAAACTTGACCCTTTAAAAACTCACAACTGAATGGAAATATGTCAAATGTCCTTTTTTGGTTAAGGAACTCAAGAGAGATCTTGGAGCTTCATGCCACTAGAGCAGTGGTTCTCAACCTTTCTAATGCCACGACCCTTTAATACAGTTCCTCATGTTGTGGTGACCCCCAACCATAAAATTATTTTTGTTGCTACTTCATAATTGTAATTTTGCTACTGTTAATGAATCGTAATGTAAATATTTGTGTTTTCCAATGATCTTAGGTTCTACAGCAGCGGTTCTCACCCTGTGGGTTGCCTAAGACCACCGGAAAACACAGATATTTAGATCATGATTAATAACAGTAGCAAAATTACAGTTATGAAGTAGTAACAAACATAATTTTATGGTTGGGGGTCACCACAACTTGAGGAATTGTATTAAAGGGTTGCGGCATTAGGAAGGTTGAAAACCACTGCTCTGGAGCAGTGGTCCTCAAACCTTTGAAAATGTGGCCTTTTTTTCATGGAACACAGCATACTAGCAAGTAGAACTGATAAAGAAAAGACAGCACAAAACATGAATTTTTAAGGAAAATGTGGTATATACATTCAATGGAATATTGCTCAGCTTTAATAAAAGAAGGAATTCCTGCCATTTGCAATAACATGGATGAACCAATAGGACACTATGCTAAGCAAAATAAGTCAAATACTGCATGATTCCACTTTATGAGGTATCCAAAATCAAAACTTATAGAAGCAGAAAATATGGTGGTGGTTATTGGAGGTTTTGGGGTGGGGGGATGAAGAGTTTTTATTCAATGTATATAATGTCTCAGTTATGCTAGATGAATACTTCCTGGGAATCTTCTGTAGAATATAGTGCTTATACAGCATTAACAGTATAATCTCATGGATTTCAAAATTTGTTAGAGGGTAGGTCTCATGTTAAATTTTCTTATTAAAAATACAAAACAAAACACAAAGAAACACAAGGAAATTTGGGAGGTATTGGATATGTCTATCACCTAAGTGTAGTGATGGTATCAAGTATGTTTGCATATGTCCAAATTCATCAGATTATACATAATAAAAATGTGCAGCTCTTTATATATCAATTACATCTCAATAAAGCTATAAAAATGCATTTGTGTTTTATTACTCACAAAGTGGGATCTCTGTCTACTGAACACTATAGTAAATACCTGCAGAGGACCATCAATCTACAGGCAAAGCTTGGAACACTTAGGAATTAGAAAATCTTTGCAAACAGTTTCAGCCCTTGAGGAAAAAAATGCTTAATGATCAATATCCAAACTTCTGGTGATTGTCTTAAAAACTCAAGCCTATTTATTACATGATGACAAACTCATACTAACCAATGTCTTTGGTAAAGCAGACATTGTAAGTCCTTTCTAATTCCAGTCTGTGTTCTGATTGATATTTGTGATGGTGTGGAGAAAAAGTAAAATGAAAAGTGAAAGCGGAGAGGATTACAGATAAAATGCTTGGGAACCAATTGAGGTATAATTGAGGTGCAAGAACATCTCTGGTGCAGTCCTTCTCAAACTTAAAAGGTCATGTGAAACACCTGAGCATCGTGTTAAACTCCAGATTATGATTCAATAGGCCTGGGATGGGATCTGAGATTCTGCACGTCTAACAAACTACAAGAGACACAGGTGAGGCTGGTCCAAGACCATACCTTGAATAACAAGGCCCTAACATTCGTGTGTCTTCAACAGGGGAGTCCAGTCTTTCTTGAACTATTTCAATTTGCTGGCAGCAGCCAACAGGAGTGAAATCCGGTAAAGGCCGACATTCCTAAGCTACATATAGAGCACAGAAACTACAGGCAATAACTATTAGGGGTTTGGCTGCTCAACCAACTAACAAGTCCTCACTATTTCTTCTAGCCCAGTAGTTAGCAAACTGCGGCTTACAAGCCACATGCGGTTTTTTGGCCCCTTGAGTGTGGCTCTTCCACAAAATACCATGTGTGGGCTATTGAAACTTCATAGCCCATGCACAGAAGTTGGTTTTCGGCTCTCAAAAGAAATTTCAATAGTTATACTGTTGATAGTTGGCTCTGTTGACTAATGAGTTTGCCGACCACTGTTTTAGCCAAATTGATGGATTCCCCTTTGGGTTAAACTTCTTTCAATTCAATTCCCACCTCCTCAGAAGGGTGAATGGAACAGTCAAGCCTGGAGGAGGGCTGCTGGTGGGACCCACAGCGCTCCCTGCTCTCTGAGGGAAAAGACATTTTTTAAGGAAGAGGCCGCAGCTGAGTGGTGAAGATGAAGATGAAAATGCAGTCTCCAGGTAGATGAAGTAGGGTCACGTCTCTGTTCCAGTTGTTAGCACAAACCCCTCCGCTGGAGCTCTTCATAGAAAGTCCCCCTCTGATCCGAGCCATGAATGTCAGGACACTGGAGCGCTGGGCTGGGCTGCTTCACACCTTGCATCCAGAAGGTAAGACCCTGAGGCTGCAGGGGCAGCCATTTCTTTCTCTCTGGACCATCAGGCTCTTTCCTGATGCCTCATTTTCTGAGAGACGCTTCCCTCTGTGATTCCCAGGTGACATCAGGCCACACGTTATTATGATGTGGCTGGCTGTTAGACTTAGTTCCAGTGGAGCCAGGCTTCCCCCGCTTTTTCCCCTCCCCTCCAACCCCTTTCTTCCCCCACACACAAGGAAATGTGTGCAAGGAATGGAAATGGCTTTTGAAAAGTGTCCTAAATGGTTGTGAATTAGTTTGTGATGCTCTTAAAAAATCCACCCACAGCTTCCCACTTTGAGCAGATTTTTAGTGAATCATGATAGTAGACTACTGGGTTGATTTCCCCCTTAAGAGGAGCTGCAGGGCCTCTCCTTCACCGGACCCTAGATTTTTTGCTACAAGTGGGAATTGTAGAGGCTGGAGATGAATGACAAGAAGGCAAGTGCCATTCTTATCCTCGAACAGTATAAAGGTTTGACTTGCTGATATTATTAAAAAACTAGAGGCCTGGGGCATGAAATTCATGCACTGAGGGAGGGGTCCCTCAGCTGGGCCTGTGGCCTCTCACAGTCTGGGGGCCCTCGGGGGTGTCAGACTGATTCCAAAGTGGGTCTAAGCCAACAGTCAGACATCCTTAGCGCTGCTGCGGAGGTGGGAGAGGCTTCCACCAACACCACCATGCTCACCAGATCAAGTTTCAAATTACCCCAACTTTCTCAAAAATAATTTACTGTTGATTTACTCAAATCAGGATTCAAACAGGATCCACAGATTGTGTTTACTTATAGGCTTCCTAAAGTTTCTCAAATCCCTAACAGTTCCCCAGCTTCTGTCTGAGTGGCGCTCTCACTATGGGGTCAAGCCAAAACTGGCCCTCTGACATCCCCCAAGGAGTCCTGGATTGCGAAAGGGCGCAGGCCAGGCTGAGGGACCTCACCAGTGCATAATCAGAACCGGGAAGAAACACAGGAGGTTGGCCAGCTGAGGAGGGACTATGGAAGAGATCCAGGGCATGTCTGGCCCATCTCATTCAGTCCCAACTGGCTAGACCCCAGCAGCAAGCTAACCTACTCGTCAGAGCATCTGCTCCCTGGTGGACAGTGCACATCATCATAGCAATTAGTTAACTGTCTGCCCCCTGGTGGTCAGTGCACATCATAGCAAGCAGTTGAGCGGCCTTAGTATATCATTAGTATATTATGCTTTGATTAGTTGAATGGCCAACCAGTTGACTGAACACTTAACATATTAGGTTTTTATTATATAGGATTACCTAGGTCTTCAATTTTAACTGTGCCTGTTCCATTAGTGATATTCCTAACAGCTGGAAGTGGTAGTGTTCCAAGTCGGTTTAAGCAGAGACAATTCCAGATGTTTTCTTTTAGTTGGCCAATTGTGTGTATCTGATGTGTTCAGAATGCCTAGGAAAGCACCAGGCGCTTTGAGAACATAATCAAGAATACACATGTTTAGGTAGTGATTTCTAGGGTTTAGTAGGGACAGAGAAACGAATCGTGGAGTAGAAGATTTTGGAGGCAGTGAATCTACTCTGTATGATACTATAATGGGAGTTACATGTCATTACACATTTGTCAAGATTCACAAGAGTGAACCTTCATGTAAACCACGTTCTCTGGGTGATGACGTGTTGATTTAGGTTTATGAATTGTAATAAATCTCCACTCTAGTGGAGGGGTGTTGATAATAGAGGAGGCTGTGCATATGTGGGGGCAGGGTGGTATATGGGAAATCTCTGTACCTTCCTCTCAGTTTAGCTGTGAACCTAAAACTGGTCAACAGACATGGTTTCCTCCCTCAGAATGGAAAGTTGTGCTGGGTCAGAGATTGTGTTAGCAGGCTGAAGAATGGATGAGGCCACTGGAGGTGGGTGGGTGAGGAACCCCAGGGTTGCCTTGTTGGTGATTTTGAGGCGCTAAGGAAGGTCTGCTGCTCTGGGGGTGAGGTCTAGGAGCAGAAAGCCATGGAAGGACCTAAAGACAGCAGGGATGCTCACTGGCAGATCAAGGCCTGAGGAGGTGGACTGTGCACACAGTGAGAGCAGGAAAGAAAGGCTGTTCTTGGTTATCACACCCCCTCAGCTTACTGATGGGATTTATCTTGGTTCAGGGAATGTGAAGGCATGAACCACTCATTCTCTCTTCCAGATGCTTTGTTTATTCTGGACTATGAACAAGGATGGGCCTCACTGTCCACATGCTTGAGGCCCAAACACCCCTCAGCCACATGGCCCTGTGTGGGCAAGCCTGAAATGAAGGCCCAACACCACAATGTCCCAGCAGTCAGCTGCCTGCAGGCTAATTCCCATCTGGGGATGATTTACTCACTCCTTGTACCTGCTCAGAGGTGGGTGAGTGCTTGGGGATGACCTTTCTCATTTGTTTGAACTCTTGAAATTTTGCTGAATCTTCTTCAGACCTTCTAATGCAATGCTTTTCAGCTGTGGCTGCAACTTAAAATCACCCGTGTGAGTCTTTGCTGGTTCTGTTGTCACTGGTCTGGGCTGTGACCTATTATGCATGGGAAGGTTTAGAGCTTCCTCAGATGATTTCAGAGCATGAGGAAAGTGGGACTTGTGGCCCAGATAAAGCATTTACAGATCTGATGAGGACGAAATAGCCTGACCCTGGAGTTCTTTTCTGCCTTCCGGTTTGTACAAAGCAGGGAGGAAGGAAGGAAGATTCTGTCTATGGTTTCTGTAGAAATAGTCATATTTTCTCCATATTTATTAAGAACTATAGGATTTGCCTCATTCTGGTTTGCATTGTGAGTTTTCTGTTCATGTTTGAGGTCTCCCTATTCCACTGGAGCATCCACCAAATCCACCAGGTCACCCATCTCCTCCCATAGGAGTAAAAAAATTAAAAATACTTTTAAAATATATATTTTTAATCTTTATTGTTGAAAGTATTACATACATCCCTGCTTTTTAACCATTGACCCCCTACTATCCCACCTCTGTCCCCCACCCCAGGCTTTCATGATCCTGTTGTCTGTGTCCAAGGGTTATGTATATATGCATACAAGTTCTTTGGTTGATCTCTTCCCATTCACCCACCTCACCTTCTCTCTGAGATTCCACAGTCTGTTCCATGCTTCTATGTCACTGGGTCTATTTTGTTCAACATTTATTTTATTCATTAGATTCTACATATGAGTGAATTTATGTGGTACTTATCTTTCTCTGCCTAGCTTATTTCACTTAGAATAATATTCTCCAGGTACTCCATGCTGTCTCAAAGGTAAGAGGGCCTTCTTTTTTACTGCTGCATAGTATTCCATGATGTAAATGTACTTCAGCTATTTTATTCACTCATCTACTGATGGGCACTTGGGCTGGTTCCAAATCTCAGCTATTGTAAATTGCATTGCTATGAAAATAGTGGTGCATATATCTTTTTTGATTGGTGTTTTGGGTTTATTATGATATATTCCTAGAGGTGAAATCACCGGGTCAAATGGCAGTTCCATATTTAATTTTTGGGGGGAAACTCAATACTGTTTTTCATAATGGCTTCACTAGTCTGCATTCCCACCAGCAGTGGACCAAGGTTCCCTTTTCCCCACCAGCACTTGTCATTTGATGATGATAATAGCCATTCTGACAGGTGTGAAGTGATACCTCATTGTCATTTTAATTTGCATCTCTCTGATGGTAAGCATTGTTTCATATATCTTTTGGCCTTCTCTATATCCACTTTGAAAAAATGTCTAGTTAGATTCTTTGCCCATATTTTAATTGGATTGCTTGTTTTCCTTTTGTTAAGTTGTATGAATTCCTAATATATTTTGGATATTAATTCTTTATCAGATGTATCATTGCCGAATATGTTCCCATACTGTGGGTTCCCTTTTCATTTTGTTGATGGTTTCTTTTGTTGTGCAGAAGCTTTTTATTTTGTTGTAGTCCCATTTGTTTACTTTCTTAGTTTCCTTTGCCCTAGGACAGTGGTGGGCAAACTACGGTTCGCAAGCCACAGTTTGCTGGTCTCTCTCTCTCTCTTTCTCTTTCTCTCTCTCACCTTCTCTCTTTCCCTCTTTCCATTTTTTCCTCCCTCCCTTTCTAAAAAAAAAAAAAAGTTTGCCGACCACTGGATAAGGGCTTAATCATTAGAAACAACAACAGCCTGTAATTATTGGACTCAAGAGTCTAGGTCAGTGGTTGGCAAATTCATTAGTCAACAGAGCCACAGTTTACCTACCACTACTGTAGGAGATGTATTCACAAACATAACTACAAGAGATGTCTGAGATTTTGTGGTCTATGGTCTTTTCTAGGGTTTTTATAGTTTCACATCTTATACTTAAGTCTTTTATCCATTTTGAGTTTATTATTGTATGTGGTGTAAGTTGGTGGTCTAGTTTCATTTTTTTGCATATACCTATCCAATTTTTCCAACATCATTTATTAAAGAGACTGTCTTGACTCATGACATTGTATGTTCTTGCTTCCTTTGTCAAATATTAATTGAGCATAATGTCTTAGGTTGATTTCTGGGATCTCTCTTCTGTTCCATTGACCTATATGCCTATTTTTGTGCCAGTAACAGGCTATTTTGATTACAGTGGCTTTGTAATATAACTTGTTATCTGATATTGTGATTCCTCCAATTTTGTTCTTCTTTCTCAAGATTGCTGCAGCTATTCGGGGTCTATTTCGGTTCCATATAAATGTTTGGAGTATTTGTTCTAGATCTGTGAAATATGCCATTGGTAATTTAATATGGTTTGCATTGAATCTATAGATTGCTTTGGATAGTGTGAACAGTTTAATGATGTTAATTCTACCAATCCATGAACATGGTATATTCTTCCACTTGTTTATATCTTCCTCTATCTCTTTTTTCAATGTCCTTTAGTTTTCTGAGAACAAGTCCTTGGTTAGATTTATGCCTAAGTATCTTAATATTTTGTTGCTAAGGTAAATGGGATTAATTATTTAGTTTCTCTTTCTAAGAATTCATTAATGGTGTATAGAAATCCCATAGATTTCTGGGTGTTAATTTTTTATTCTACTATATTGCTGGATTCCTTTATTAACTCTAGTAGTTTTTTGGTGGAGTGTTTAGAATCTTCTATGCACAATATTATGTCATCTACAAATAATAACAGTTTTACTTCCTCCTTTCCAATTTGGATGCCTTTTATTTCCTTTTATTACCTGATCACTGTGGCTAGGACTACCAGTACTTGTTGAATAAGAGTTTTGAAATCAGACATCCTTGTCTTGTTCCTATTCTTAGGGGAAATGGTTTTAGTTTTTGCCCATTGAATATGATGTTGGCTGTAGGTTTGTCATGTATGCCTTTATTATGTTGAGTTATAATCCCTATATTCCAACTTTGCTGAAAGTTTTTATCAGAGATGGTTGTTGGACCCAGCTGGTGTGGCTTAGATGGTTGAGGGTTGACCTGTGAATCAGGAGGTCACAGTTCAATTCCAAGTCAGGGTCAGATACCCGGGTTGCAAGCTTGATCCCCAGTAGGTGGTGTGCGGGAGGCAGTTGACCAATGATTTCTCTCATTATTGATGTTTCTATCTTCCCTCCCTTCCTCTCTGAAATAAATAAATATATATTTTTTAAAACGGATGTTGTTGAATACTTTTTCTGCATCTGTTGATATGATAATGTGACTTTTATATTTCAGTTTTTGTGAATATCAATAAACATGATGCATCACATGTTTTGCATCCATGGAATAAATGCCATTTGGTCCTGGTGTATGATCTTTTTACTATATTGCTGGATCCAATTTGCTAATATTTTGTTGAGAATTTTAGCATCTATGTTAATCAGGAATATTGGCCTGTAATTCCCTTTCTTTGTAGTGTCTTTATCTGGTTTTGGAATTAGGATAATGCTGGCCTCATAAAAAGAGCTTGGAAGTGTTCCTTCCTCTTGAACTTTTTAAATATTTTGAGGAAAATAGATGTTAGTTGTTCTTTGAATGTTTGATAAAATTCCCCTGTGAAGCTGACCATAACAGGATTTTTGTTTGCTGGGAGTATTTTTTATTACTGCTTTAATTTCATCAATTGTTACTGGCCTATTCAGGTTTTCTGATTCTTCCTGATTCAGTTTTGGGAGATTGTATCTTTCTAGGAATTTTTCCATTTCATCCACATTTTTCAGCTTGTTTGCATATAATTGTTCATAGTATTTTCTTACATTCCTTTGTATTTCTGTGGTGTCCATTGTTATCCCACCACATTCATTTCAGATTTTATTTATTTAGTCCTCTCTCTTTATTTCCCTATGAGTCTAGCTAAAGGTTCATCAATTTATTAAATTATCTTTTCAATGAATCAGCTCTTGGTTTTATTGACCTTTTGTATTGTGTTTTCTTTTTTATTTAATTTAATTATATTAATTTATTAATTAAATAGCACATACTTTATTCTGTAATGAAATTATTGTAGAACTTAATGCATTCATATAGAAGCAAAAAGTAGGGGGAATTTAAATCTGGTGACTCACACCACTTAATGTTCATTTATTTATTATTTATTTGGGGATTTATTTTACTTTATTTTTTAATTTCTTTATTAATTAAGGTATTACATGTGTCCTTATTCCCACATTACCTCCCCTAAATCCCCCCATTCATGCCCTTACTCCCCTGTTGTCTGTGTCCATTAGTTAGACTTATATGCATGCACACAAGTCCTTTGGTTGATCTCTCCCTGTTACCCCATCCTCCCCAACCTTCCCTGAGGTTTGTTGTTCTGACTGATGTTTCTCTGTCTCTGGATCTGTTTTTGTTCATCAGTTTATGTTATTCATTATTTTCCATAAATGAGTGAGATTATGTGATATTTATCTTTCTCTGCCCGGCTTGTTTCACTTGGCATAATGCTCTCCAGCTTTATCCATGTTGTTGCAAATGGTAAGAACTCCTTTTTACTGCAGTGTAGTCTTCCATTGTGTAGATGTACCACAGTTTCCTAATCCACTCATCTGCTGATGGGCACTTAGGCTGTTTCTAAATCTTAGCTATGCTGAATTGCTATGAACATAGAGGTGCATATATCCTTTCTGATTGGTGTTTCTAGTTTTTGGGGATATATTCCTAGAAGTGGTATCACTGGGTTAAATGGGAGTTCCATTTTTAGTTTTTTGAGAAACTCCACACTGCTCCACAGTGGCTGCACCAATCTGTATTCCCACCAGCAGTGCACAAGGGTTCCTTTTTCTTCGCATCCTCATCAGAACTTGTCGTTTGTTGATTTGTGGATGATAGCTATTCTGACAGGTGTGAGATGGTACCGCATTGTTGTTTTGATGTGCATTTCTAAGATGATTAGTGACTTTGAGCAAGTTTTCATATGTTTCTTGGCCCTCCTTCTGTCTTCTTTCAAAAAGTATCTATTTAGGTCCGTTGCCCATTTTTTTTGATTGGGTTGTTTATCCTCTTTTTGTTAAGTTGTATGAGTTCCCTGTAAATGTTGGAGATTAAACCTGTATCAATGATATCATTGGCAAATATGTTCTCCCATACACTGGGCTTTCTTGTTATTTTGTTGATGCTTTCCTTTGCTGTGCAAGAGCTTTTTATTTTGATGTGGTCCCATTTGTTTATTTTCTCTTTCATTTTCATTGCCGAAGGAGCAGTATCAATGAAGAAATTGCTTCAGCATATGTCTGAGATTTTGCTGCCTGAAGGTTCCTCTACTCTTTTTATGGTTTCCCATCTTATGTTTAAGTCCTTGATCCATTCTGAGTTTATTTTTGTGTATGGTATAAGTTGGTGGTCTAGTTTCTTTCTTTCTTTCTTTCTTTCTTTCTTTCTTTCTTTCTTTCTTTCTTTCTTTTTTTTTTTTTTGCATGTATCTGTCCAATTTCCCTAACACCATTTATTGAAGAGACTGTGTTTTCTTTTATTTTTTTTAAATTTCTATGTCATTTATTTCTGCTCTAATCTTTTTTATTACCTTCCTTCTACTTAATCTGGTTTTTTCTTGTTGATCTCTTTCTATTTCTTTCAGTAATAGGGTTAGTTTATTGATGATTTTTCTTGTTTTTTGAGGTAGGCCTGTTCTGCTATGAACTTCCCTCTCAGGACTGCTTTTGCTGTGTCCTAGAGATTTTGGATTATTGTGTGTTCATTTTCATTTGTTTCCAGAAAGTTTTTCTTCTTCTTTGATCTCATTGGAAACTCATTCATAGTTTAATATCATGCTATTTATCCTCCATGTGTTTGAATGTTTTTGAGTGTTTTTATTGTAATTGATTTCTAGTTTCATGCCATTGTGATCTGAGAAGATACTTGATATGATTTCAATCCTCTAGAATGTGTAGACTTGTTTTGTACCCTAACATGTAGTGTACATTTGAAAATGACCCATGTGCACTTGAGAAGAATGTATAACCTGCAGCTTTGGGGTAAAATGTTTTATAAATGTCAATTAGTTCCATCTCCTACAGTGTGTCATTTAGAGTCACTATTTCCTTGTTAATTTTTTTATAATATACTAGAGGCCCAATGCACGAAATTCATGCAAGAGTACGTCTGCCTTTACCAGCTGACTGCACAGGCTTCCCTCTGGCACCCAGGACCCAGGCTTCCCTCCAGCTACTGATAGGAACCTATGACCCACACGTCTCTTCAGCCCCAGTTTCATCCAGAAGGTTGTCTGGAAGGATATCTGGTCTAATTAGCATATTATGATTTTACTAGAGGCCCAGTGCATGAAATTCATACAAGGGAAGGGGGATGTCCCTCAGCCCAGGCTGCACCCTCTACATTCTGGGACCCCTCTAGGGATGTCTAACTGCCTGTTTAGGCCCGATCTTGATGGCATCAGGCCTAAACAAGCAGTCAGACATCCCTCTCACAATCCAGAACTGCTGGCTCCCAATTGCTTGCCTGCCTGTCTTCCTGATTGCCCCTAACTGCTTCTGCCTGCTAGCCTGATCACCTCCTAACCACTCCTCTGCCAGCCTGATTGATGCCTAACTGCTCCCCTGCCAGCCTGTTTGCCCCTAACTGCCCTCCCCTGCAGGCCTGGGTCCCCCCCAACTGCCCTTCCCTGCAGGCCCAGTCACCCCCAACTTCCCTCCTTTGCCAGCTTGGTCACCCCTAACTGCTTTCCCCTGCAGGTTTGATTGCCCCCAACTGCCCTCCCTTGCAGGCCTGGTCCATCCCAACTACCCTCCCCTGCTGGCCATCTTGTGGTGGCCATCTTGTGTCCACATGGGGGTAGGATCTTTTGACCACATGGGGGCAGCCATCTTGTGTATTGAAGTGATGGTCAATCTGCGTATTACTCTTTTATTAGATAGGATAGAGGCCTGGTGTGCAGGTGGGGGCCAGCTGGTGTTCCCTGAAGGGTGTTCTGGATCAGAGTGGGTGTTCCCTTGGGGCATGGAGTATGGGGCGGCCTAGGCAAGGGGCCTGGGGTGGTTTGCAGGACAGCCACGCCCCCCGACCCCCTAGCGACCCAACCAGAGGCCTGGTATCTGGGATTTATTTATGTTCTACAACTGAAACTTTGTAGCCTAGAGTTGAGCCAAGCCTCCTGCTCGCTCCTGGCATCAGCCATTTCTGTTGGGATTTACTTATCTTCTATAATTGAAACTTTGTAGCCTTGAGTGGAGGCCTGGGCTGTGTGGAAAACTTGGCCTCCTCTATCTCCAGGGAAGCCCAAGCCTCCCTCTTGCTCACTCCATGGCAGCAGCCATCTTGATTGGGGTTAATTTGCATACTTGCTCCTGATTGGCTGGTGGGTATAGCTTGTGGGCATGACTTGTGGGTGTAGCAGAGTGATCGTTAATTTGCATATTACTCTTATTAGATAGGATTATTATATATACTAGAGACCCAGTTTATAAAATTTGTGCACTCGAGGGTTTCTCTCAGCCTAGCCTGTGCCTTCTCACAGTATGAGAGCCCTTGGGGGATGTCCAACTGATGGTTAGGTGGGGAGCAGGCATAAGCCATCAGTTGGGCATCCTTAGTGCTGCCATGGCATTAAGAGTGGCTTCCACCACCACCACTGCTCTCAGCAGCCATGAGCCTGGCTTTTGGCTGAGTAGTGCTCCCCCTGTGAGAGTACACTGACCAGAAGGAAGCTCCTGTGTTGAGCATCTGCCCCCTGGTGGTCAGTGCACGTCATAGATACTGGTCAAAACTGGCTTTTTCCCAAGGGGTCCTGGATTGCAAGAGGGTACAGGCCAGGCTGAGGGACCCCTCCAGTGTACACTTGGGGGCCAGGGAGGGATGCAGAGTAGGCCAGCTGGGGAAGGGCCACAGGAGGGCTCCAGGGTGTGTCTGGATTGTCTCTCTCAATCCCGATTGGCTGGACCCCAACTAACCTACTAGTTGGAGCATCTTCCCCCTGGTGGTCAGTGCATGTCATACCGAGTGGTTGAGTGACCTTAGCATATCATTAGTATATTACACTTAGATTGGTTGACCAGACGACTGGACACTTAGCATATTAGGCTTTTATTATATAGGGTACTTTATTGATTTCAGAGAAGAAGGGAAAGGGAAAGTGGGATAGAAACATCAATGATGAGAGAGAATCATTGGTTGGCTGTCTCCTGCATGCCACCACTGGCAATCAAGCCTACCACCCCACGCATGTTGACTTGAGCAGAATAAAACCCAAGACCCTTCAGTCTGCAGGCCAATGCTCTATCCACTGAGCCAAACCAGCTAGGGGTTCTTTGTTAATTTTTTGTCTGAAAAATCTACCCAATGAAGTTAGCGGGGTATTAAAACCCCCTACTGTGATTGTATTGTTGTCAATCTCTCCTTTAAGTCCTCTAGAAGTTTTAAATATATTTAGGTGCTCCTATATTGGGTGCATATATGTTTACCAAGGTTATATCCTCTTGTTGAATTGATCCATTTAGTGTTATGTATTGACCTTTATTGTCTCTTTGATGGCCTTCATTTTGAAGTCTATTTTGTCAAATATGAGTATTGCCACCCTAGTCTTTTTTCTATTTGCATGGAAAATATTTTTTCATCCCTTCACTCTCATTCTGTATGAATCTTTTGTTCTGAGATGAGTCTCTCATAGACAGCATATAATTGGTTTTTATTTTTACATCCATTTAGCTATTCTATGTATTTTGTTTGGAGTATTTAATCCACTTACATTTAAGATTATTATTGGTAGTACTTACTTAATTGCCATTTTAATTCTTTATGTCTATGTTTTTCTCTGTTTTTTTTTTTCTCTCTTTACAACAGTCCCTTTAGCAATTCCTACAGTGTGGGTTTGGTGGCGATAAACTCCTTCTTTTTTTTTTTCTTTCTGAGAAGCTCTTTATTTCATCCTTTATATTGAATGATAGCCTTTCTGGATATAGTACTCTTGGTTTTAGATCCTTGCTTTTCCTTGCCTTGAATATTTCATACCATTCTCTTCTGGCCTGTAGAGTTTCTGATGAAAAATCAGGTGACAGCCTTATGAGAGCTTCTTTGTTGGTAATGAATTGCTTTTCTCTTACTATCTTTAAGATTTTCTCTTTGTCTTTAATTTTTGGCCCTTTAATTATGATGTGTGAGGGCATGTGCCTGTTTGGGTTCTTCTAGCATATTCTCTATTCTTGTCCACTTTCTTCCCCTTCTGGTACTCTTATGATGGAAATATTGTTACAGTTCATGTTGTTCTTTAATTAAACATGGTGATGAATAAATGCTCTGTTTTACTATATGTTACAATGAATCAGAATCAAACCCTGTCCAGTAATGTCTAAACCAATTAGAATCTGGGAAGCACATGCTAGCAGTGAGATGGACCAGTGGGGGATTATCAGGCTCATGGAAAGGGAAAGGAAAGTGGTGGGTGAAAGCTTGGAAAAGAGACACTCACCACCTGAGGCTCTGACATATCTGTAACGTAGATTCCACCTGAGGATTCAGATCTTATTTCAGTGTCTCAGTCACCAGCAACCATAGAGCTTCCTCATATGGGAAATTCCTACCACCTCCTGCTATCCCAGCCATCCTCATTTCACTTTACTCAAGGTAATTGCTCCTCTCAATAACCAGTGGTAAAATAACAAAACCATGATTATTTTTTATGTCCCCTTACATAGTTCTTAAATGAAAACAAATGAGTCAAAAGCATTCCAAAAGGAACCTCTCCCACCCCTGCTCCTCATACCTCCTATCCTAAATGAAAGCAATATTTTTCTGTCAAACTAAATTCCACATTGTAAACATCTATTATTTATTAGCCAAATCCATTACTTTCAGATTCATATTTTAATAAAATAATAAATCTTTATAATTAAATTTCCCCATTGGAATTGTTCTCCAAAAGTGAAAAACTTTTTAGTAAAATATGTTTCTATACACCCCCCCCCAATAGGATCTAAGATCATTCTCTGAAGAAGCTATTCACATGCCCAGCATTTTTCTGTAGACTTATTCATGCTTATTTTAATGTAAAATAAAAAATGTTAAATCATTTACTATCAGGAAAGCTAAAATAAAAGTGATTTATATAACCCAATATAAGAGTTACAAAATTTTAACAATATAGACGCATATAAATATGTAGATAAAAATTGCAATGTTGTTGTTTACTGCTGTGTAAGTTATGACTGTTAATTACTAAGGCAAGTTCTGAATATTGTCAGAGTTACTATAGTATAATGGTTTGGAACACTTTGGGTATAAATTTACTGAGACAGTAAAGTTGAATGTTAGACTGAGAAGGTTTTCAGTCCACTATATCTTTTACCATATTTCAAAGTATTCACTAAGAACATTTTTTATAAGGAAAGATAATGAGTCCTTAAACAAGGCCCTTCATTTTACCATCAGTGTAATTAAGAGCCCCAAACATAGTTCTCCCAACCCATTCTCTTCATCTAATTCTCAATCCTTCTTTCATTGCAGGGACCTTGTGTTAGTTTTTTTTTATTTTTTAATGCACTCTTCTTTATAATTGTTGAGCATATTCAACCTTGCAAAAAAAAATCTTCCTTATTTAGCCCAGTTTTGAGATCATATTTTTTTTAAATGCAACATTACATTCAAACAGTGGTATGCTGTTGAACAGGCTCTCCAGAAAAAGAAGAAGTCCTAAATTGTGGTGTTGGACAATTACAGTGGTGTAACATTCCCTCCAGGGCTGATTTCAAACTGCTAAAATGTTACTGAATGTGGAGTTGGGAAGAGATAGCATGACTACCTCTCACAAGCTGGTGTAAGCCAGGACTAACAGGCTCCACCCAGCACTAATGATCACCTACACACACAAAGATGCATACAACATGTATAAATAATTTAAATACTTGAAGAGAATGCCCATGTAACTCCATTAAGTTCAGGAAATAGCACATTGCCAACACCCCAAAGTTCATCACATGTTCTTTCTCACATGTAATGTTCTTTTTCCTGGTAGAGTTAGCCATATCCTCACTTTGTGGTGATCTCTCCCCTGATAGTTACACTCTTACCACTTAACTACGCATCCATGAACATTCTGACTTAATTTGGCAAATTTTGAACTTTATATAAATGGAATCATATTCTCTGTATTCTTTTGTGATTTCTTTTGGTCAACATTATATTTGGAAGATGTGTCCATGTTGGTGTGTGTAGCTATGGTTCATTCATTTCGTTGTTGTTGTTAATCCTCACCAGGGATACTTTTTCCATCGATTTTTTAGAAAGAGTAAAAGGGAGAGAGAGAAGAGTGAAAGAGAGAGAGAAGACATCAATGTGAGAGTGATCCATCCATTGGTTGCCTCCCACACATGCCTCAACTGAGGCCAGGGATCAAACATGCAACCCAGGTGTGTGCTCTTGACCAAGAATCAAACACATTACCCTTTGGTGGTGGGCCAACAACCCCTGAGCATACCAGCCAGGGTGGTTCATTCATTTTTATTGCTGTGTAGTATTGACTTAGTGATATGCTGGAACTGGCTTGTATAGGCTCAAAAGAGCTGATTGTTATGTGTTCCAGAATTTTACAAGCTGGTTGATAGCATGTTGGGAGCCAGAGTTTGGTGATAGTGTGAGTGTTTACCTCTTGAAAATTATCAAATGCTGAAAATCAGAGCTTTTCCCACTCTGTTGTTAAATACCTGCCAGCATGCCATTGAATGTATTATAATATATGTATCCATTCTACAGGAAATGAGCATTTGGTTTGTGCCCAGTTTTTAACCTATGAAATCATCTTACATGTGTACTGGTGACTATGCACTCACATTTCTAAAGGATAGTATACCCCCCAGAAGAGAAATTGTTAGGTCATAGGGTATATAGTTTTAGTTAATAATGTCAATCAATGTTCAAAAGTATACCAAACCACATAGAACCCCAGCAGCTTTGAGAATTCCTATTACTTAACTTGTAGCCCAGTGCACAAATTTGTGCACATTGAAAGGAAATTAACTAGAAGAAATATTTTAATATAATTATTTGCCCTTTCTCTATAATAGAAGTGTCAACAAAATTCCTGATCAACAATGACAGATCGAAACACACACGTATGATTGGCAACAACAAGAGCTTTATATGTATTGCGCATGTGCAAGTCAACTTAGCCTTTTACAGATATAGAATAAACTTGCATAATTAGACCTGCTTTCTGATTTAGCTAAACTTTTTCCAGCCCAGTGAAGCACTTCAACTTCTCTTTCAGGTTATTGTCAGCAACACAGCAATAAATATCAACATGAAGCAAATTATTATTGTAGATCACACAGAGAGAACAAAGAGTAAAATATTTAATTGCAGCAGTGTTTGACTATTTTCTGCACAGTGATAAAACCTGAAGTCATTTTCAAGGTCCACCATTTTTTATTTTTAGTGGGGTCAGGTTTCTAAGCTTTCTAAATCTTCATTTTCCAGCTAATGAAAACAAAGTAGGATTTCACCGAGTCTCCTCTGTACTACTCCAGGACTTCTGTGAGGATCAAATGAGATGAGGCATGGGAAAATGCTTCACAGACACTTGGTTAAAGTGTAAAATGTTTCCACCTGGCTATAAAGCAGGTGTTCCTGAGCTAAAGAAACTCCAAGGAACCGAAACTGGTTTGGCTCAGTGGATAGAGCATTGGCCTGTTGACTGAAAGGTCCCAGGTTTGATTTCGGTCAAGGGCATGTATCTTGGTTGCGGTCACATCCCCAGTAGGGGGCATGCAGGAAGCGGCTGATTGATGTCTCTCTCTCATCAATGTTTCTAACTCTCTATCCCTCTCCCTTCCTCTCTGTAAAAAAATCAATAAAATATATTTAAAAGAAAAGAAACTCCAAGGAGGCTAGTCACTAGGGAGAGAAAGCCAGGCATTGCTACGTGATATCATTACCCAGCACCCACAGCCACCATTTCTGGGCTGGGCTGTGACTGCATTTTGTGCCATGGGACCTGGGCAGCATAGGCTACAATTTGGTGGAGTGTCACTCCAGGGTGGTGGCAGGGCCTGTGTCCCACTTGGGGTAAGTTGAGTGTTGCTTTGTGGGTGCCAGGTCCGTGGTGCCGTTTCTCTATAAATGGCCAATGAGTGTCACAGCAGCTCCTGTGATGAGGTTTTGCTCCCTGGTGGTCAATGTGCATCATAGCGACCAGTCAGACAGACACTTAGCATGTTAGCCTTTTATATATATATATATAGATATCCTTGCCATCTCTTCCTATTATAAGACTTTTAAACTTTTGCCTAAATAGTGGTTGTATGTTTGTATATCATACTAGAGATCCAATGCATGAAATTCATGCAAGAATAGGCCTTTCTTCCCCCCAGCTGCTGGCACCAGCTTCCCTCTGGCACCCTGGACCTGGACTTCCCTCCAGCTGCCAGCAGGCACCCAGGACCCCAGCTTTCCTCGCAGAGGGAGGCCCCACCCACCCACCACAGCCCACCAGTCAGTCACAGCCACAGCAGCTTGCCTTAGCCCTCACAGCCCTGGCGACCTTCCAGACGTCCAATCTAATTAGCATATTATGCTTTTATTATTATAGATGATTTTAAGTTGCATTCCCCTAATTACTTGTGGGTTCCAGAACCTTTCCTTATGTTATTTGGCCCATATGCATTTTTTCCTCTTAAACTACTTGTTCAAGTCTTTTACCTATTTTGTTTAGTATTTTTGTCATTGCTTTTTCATATTTCTTTATATATTCTGGATATTATAATATAAGCATCTAATGCTATAAATTTCCCTCTTTTTTAATCTCTTCTCTGAAGTTTGTTAGCATAGTTGTTATGCTATGAGCATCAATATCTTATTTATGGTTAAAATGGGCAGATTTGTACTGACTTTCTGTTAATGAGTACATGAATTTTTCTTGACATTCATTAAACCTCTTTGGGATCACTTTCTTTCTCTTTAGACTGAACTATAATTTTAAGATGGAGGATTAATATTTGTTTCATTTCTCTGAGGCTCAAGCAGGCAGTGAGAATGGAGGGACGCTTCTGCTTAGGTTGTGCATGTGGTACTGTGTTCCACTCTCCTGCTTCTAATACTTTTAAATGTCCTGGGTCCACCCTTTTTAGTCAGTGTATTTTATTCTCTTGGATTATGGAAACTTTCTGCAACCAGCACAGTGTCCTGGAAGATGGCAAGTTTCAAAAACCTTTTCTACATCTTCTGAGGTTCCATTGAATGCTAATGGTAAAAGGAAAGAAAAAATGCAAAAGGTTACACTTCAAGATGCTATAACAAACTATCATAGACTTGGTGACTTATAAACAACAAACATTTATTTCTCAATTCTGGAGGCTACAAAGTCCACTCTCAAGGCGCCAGCGTTTCAGCATTTGGGCCCACTTCATAGACAGTTGCCTTGTTGCTGTGTCTTCATATGGCAGAAAGGGTAAGAGAGCTCTCTAGGGTCTCTTTTATAAAGGCACCAATCCTGTTGCTTTACCATCTCACTAACATTCTTTCTGTGTGGTCAAAGAAGAGATCAAGTCACCCTCCCCCCACCACAGCCAATCAGAAGAGAAGAGACAAAGTGATGAGCAAGCCGCTCTCATGTTAGTGTCCAACTAGAATTGCATATATCACTTGCATTCATCCCATTGGACAGAACTTAGACACATGATTCTACTTAGTTGCAAGGAAGCCTGGGAACTGTAGTCTTTAGCTGAGGAGCTAAAACTTGAGGAGTTCTATCAGTCAAAGGAAAAAGGGGAGAAGGGTCTGTTGGGATCAAGTAACAGCTTTTCCCACAAGTCTTCAGCCAGGCCACCTGGTGACAATATTCAAAGATCACTAAGGAGTGACATCTCCTGCCTCTATCTCTGATCTCACTTTCCCATGTAAGTTTTCCTCTTTACTTTCTGTATCTACTCTTATCTCTTTCTCAGGTTCTGCTACCCCTTTGGGCTATCAGGCTTTCAGAAGTAGCTTAGTTACCTTCTTTCAGATCCCCCAAAGTTCTATACAAACCAATGAAGACCTAATGATCTTCTTGAGGCAGGTTCTACCCATTTTGTTTTGTAACCTTAATCCTTTGGTGAGAACTTTCATTTTCATTTTTCCAGCCCACCTATAAGAGAAGATATAGAACATCAGTTAGTTCTCCACCAACATTCCAATCACCCAAGAAGCTTCAAGGTACCACCAAAGCAGAGAACCACTGATTTATATCATAAACAGAACACTCTCCACATTTTGAAAACGCTAGTGCACAAGCTGTAGATAGAGATGACAAGGTCACTGTGACCCATCATAGTGACCTATCACATGTCTCAACTCTGGCAGGCAACACATGAATCCCCTCACCCTAGAAGCCTTATATAAATGTTTGTGCACTCTAAAAGATCATCAGATATAAGATAGAAAGCAGACTCTTGTGAGATAATCCAGCCACCTGAAAATAAAAAGCACACAGTGAGTCTGATTCTTACTTCAGTTGCTACATCTGTCACAGCTTCTACTCTGCTGTGTCTTCAGAATAGCTTCTCTTGTCTAAAAGCCATATACAATACCCTAATATTGTTGCCAACAGGAAGGGACAAGATGACAGGTGGAGAATTAAGAGCTTGTTTACTGAAGGACTTGGGAGCACCCTGGAGTGGTTCCCATTTCTAAATCAGCTCTCTTGTGTGCCTGTCTGGTTGTTTCAGGTATCCCTCATCTTATATAATCAACAGGCAAAGAGGAAGAAATTTGTGTTTTGAAGTCCACTAGAACCGGAGCTGGTTACTGTGACCCAGTAGTTGAGTTCCCATCAGGAAGAGGATGGGCTGATCATGGGGCACAGAGGGAGTTTAGAGGACATTGTCAGGTGACTTTCCATATGCATAGTGAACTCTTGGATGGATTCCCAGAAACCATCATTTCTTCCTTGGTGGCTTTTATCCTCCCTCCCTACCTTCTTCTTTCCCTTCCTTCTGCCTTCACCCCTTCTCTTCTTCTCTCTCTCCCTTCCTTCTTTTCTCACCTGAAGATATATTTCCCATTGCTTTCTAGAGAAAGTAGAAGAGAGGGAGTGGGGAGAGAGAAAGAAAGAGAAACATCTATAATATGATGTGAGAGAGACATTGATTGATCGCCTCTCACATGTATCCCCACCAGGTCTGGGGAACTTACAACCGAGATATGTGCCCCTGACTGGGAAATGAACCTGGCACCCTTAGATCTGCAGACCAATGTTCCAACCATTAAACCAAACCAGCCAGGTCTCATTCTCCTTCCTTCAACCCTTCTCTTCTCCTGACCCAATGTCTGATTAAGTCTCCCCTGTTCTCCTGTCTGGGCCACTCATACCTGCCTCCATCTTAGAAGGGCTGTGGCTGGGCCTCTCAAGAGCACCCTTAAGACCCAGACTTACCACCTGCTGAGGTGGATTCCTTCACATAGCATAGTATAATTTTTCTCTCTTGGCTGTGACCAGCATGGCTAGAGAGCAGAAGAGTCCTGAGTAGGGGTGACGGAAGATTGAGAAAAGAAAAGAGACAGACAAAGGCAGCAGGGAAAGCTGGGACCAGGTGGGACACTGTTCTCTGATGGAGAGACAATAATCCAGAGCTAGTGCAGTGCATTTATCACATACAACATGATACCAGGAAGTTTTACTAGAGTTTAAGACAAAGGAAATTATGTGAAATCATGGTTAAAGATCAAGCTGCAATTCTTCATTCTTACGGCTTTTTTTTTTTTTTTTGGTAATTATCACTCCTGGCTGAGCCCAGCTAATTGCATCCATTCCTGGAGCCTGGCTGAACTTAAATAATGAAACCCACCCCCTGGCACGTGAACTAAAGGTCAAGCCGATAACATACCTGCCTATGGCAAGGTATATTCCCAGGTTGTGGCTCTGCCAACACCACTTGACTCAGCTGACAATCAGCTCATGCACCTTCCCAGGTGCTTTCTACAGCTTAGTGCTGGGTGTTGTTGTGCTGAAAGGTCTCACCCCAGTGGGCAGTGGTGAGATCCATTGAGGGATGCACAGAGGAAAGAGTAAGTAAGGGAGGCACACATCCTGCCCCACATCCTTTCTTGTGTAACAGAGGTTGACAGTGAGGGGTGGCATGAGCCACAGAGCTGAAACCATCTGCAAGAACATTGCAGAGCAGCCCTGAGGCACCAAAGTAAAGCAAAAGGTGAGAGCGATTCACGGAACATAATTTTCCTTGGGAATTCTTAGAGAAATAGATGCCAATTGATGGATTTTCACAGAATTTTCCAATTCTGGGAGTTTCAAGAGGGGAACATATGTATTTTATTTCTATTGAATAATGTCTCTAGATGACTTAGTGGTATTCAAATTATAGATATGGTTCCTAAATAGGATAAAACTACATTGTAAAAAAAATGTAAAGTGGTAGAACAGATCTTTAAGGGAATTATTTCATAAAGTGATTAATCATGTGTGAGGGCATCTTTGGGGAATGATAGGCTGTGTAGAGGAGGGATCTCCATAGACCCCTTCCTCTATTGAGCACCAGTTCTCTCAACACAAACGTTTTTCTCTTTGGCATTTTGAACTTTTCTACTTATTCCTTCCATGCTAACTCTATCTTATTTGGCTGTTGTAACCACTAAAAATCATCTCCATTTGGGGCTTCTATGACTTGGTTCTTACCTGTCCTTCTTCCATTCTGAAAGCAACATGTCTGCTTCTTCACAGCCACTCATTCCCAGGAGCCCAGGCTCAGTTTACCTATTAGGGCTCTTCTTCTAGTTATAATCTCCACTAAAAAGAAACTTTGGCTCTCCTCTACATAATAAGGACCCTCAAATTTGCATGCCTATTCTTCAATGCTATATAAAGAGTGGTCTGTAAGAAGAGAAAAATACAGAAAGTTATTGCAAGCATTTAGAAAAGTCTTAGCCAGTGTTGACATTGCCACAACATATGATTTTGAACTTCAGGAGCATGCTCTTCTCAGTTGCCAGATCCCTCCAGGTGCTAACGTGTGCCCTGAAGTTGCTAAAGCAATGTGGGGAAGAAGATGACTCATGTAACATGTGAGTTCTTACCATGTTAATAATAGCAACACGTAGGCTGTAGGGTGACCCATGTCTCAGCTGGCCCTGGACAGTCCCAGTTGATAATTTGTTCCAGCATAAATATGTCAGAGTGAGTGACCTTTTCATTCTCAGAAGTGTCCCACAGTTTGGACAGAAAATTATGTGGTCACCATGCCTTATCCCCATGCACATTGCATGGCCTTCTCTGTGTTCACCCTCCCTCATTACCCCAAATCTTGTAATAAGCAACCAGAGCAATTTAAGAGAAGGCCGGAGAAACTTTCCATCTAATTTAAACATATTTCTTTACCTCAAGGACCTAGTCTGTTGAGTTTGTGGGGTTGTTTTTTGTTTTTTTTTTTCATAAGCTCTGCAAACATTGTAACTTATGTGCTAGTTATCACTGAGGATCTCCCAGCAGGAATGAAGTCTAACTTTTGCTTTCTGCATTGAGATATCACAGTAATAAGGAGCCAGGACTGCACAGAGATGGAAAAGAATGATGCTTTCTTTTCATTCTGATTTGGCTGGTGTTCTTTGTAAATGATGAATGGGTTTATCCTGAACTGTACTTACTGCCTACACAATCTCATTGGAAAGGCATTCAAAGTCCAACTTCTCACCCAGCCAGTGTGGCTCAGTAATTGAGCATCGACCTTTGAACCAGGATGTCACAGTTCGATTCCTGATCAGGGTACATGCCCAGGCTGCAGGCTTGATCCTTAGTAGGGGGCATGCAGGAGGTAGCCAATCAATGATTCTCTCATCATTGATGTTTCTGTCTCACTTTCCTTCTCCCTTTCTCTCTGAAATCAATAAAAATAGATTTAAAAAATAAAGTCCGACTTCTCTACAAATATCTTCCCCTTAACCTGTTTCTATCTCTAAAATTCTTACTCTCAGGGCCATTCTTTCAGTTAAAGTTGGGAGCAGATATCTGTAAAAATGCAAATACATTACTTTGGAGAGTTAAATCCCCTAATATCTAGTACCAAGCTCAGAGTACAGGATAATGGGACATGGACATCTTAGGACAGACTCAAGTTGAAGCACAGGGTAATAGAAGGCTCATGGAAGCAGGAAAGACCTGGGTGTGCACTGACATGGGCAGTGGCACAGAGGGAGGCTGTCAGACACTGAGAGAGAGAAAGTGAGGTGGCATTGTCCCTGCTCCCTAATTTAACTCAGCATTGGTAGGAGGTCACTGTGTGTAACAGATCCTGAGGTAGGTAGGACTTTCCTGTTCTCTTAGAAGTTCAGCTGAAGTCCAAAGGTAAAGCAGAAGACTCTATCCCCACCTTGGATAGAGAGTTGCTAAGGGAAGCTTTCAACACCGAAGGCTTGAATACAAAATATGATCCACCTCTTCACCTCTAGCTCGTCACCATCAAGAGAAACGCAAGGGTAGAAATGGAAACTGATTAATTTTGGGAATGCCATTATGGTAGGGGCCTGCCTGTAGGGGTAGAAAAAAATGCTTTCCTTTCTTAGAGGCCAAGTGGCAAAGACTGCGGTGCTAGCAAGACAGGGAGAATAGCATTTCTATTTTCCATTTGGGCTTCAGTTTGGGCAACTGCCAGTTGGGCTCATTTTCCCATGGCCCTTGCTACTTGTGCAGAGAGTGTCTGATCCCACTCTGATTCCTAACTACAGCTGGCTCACTTTAGTATGAGGGGTACCTATCATAGCTTTTTCTGTTTTTTCCCCCCAGATTTGGCCTTTAAAGTCTCCATCAACATTTCTTAACACTGATACTTTTCCCGCTAAATTGCCACTGGTTCCAGTGACTGAACTTGGAATCGAGGCTTCCCCACTTGAGCAGTATGAGGGAAGCAGAGCCTGAAGTGAGCTGGGAGGTCATCCAGAGGGCTGACACAAATGATGCCCTGGCTCCAAGAAAGGTCAGCCAGATCCAAGATGGGCACAGGGCTTATGGCAGAGAAGATAGCTAAGTCAGCAAGCCCAGGTGCATGGCAGGAATGGCTGAGTGCCTGGTGGGCCGTGGGGAGTAGAGATATTGCATGGACAGCTTAGAGCTGGGAAAATGGAGAGGAGTGCTAAGACCTAGTCTGCTGAACTTGGCCAGTGCTCAGAGCTGCTGGCAGGCTTGGATGGAAATCTGTTCACAGAGGAATAAAGCATGAGATAAGTTTTGTGGTGGAAGAAAGCTATGATTCTCAGTCAGAATTTCATAATTAGAGGGAGATAGAAAGCTGATCCAATGGAACTTGGGCTGGTAAAGCTCTGGCAAATATGAGGCAGAAATTTGGGTCTGGGGTAAAATCTTGTTTAGTTTATAGAGAAGTGATCCCAGAGAAAATAGAGTTTTAGAGAAATCAGGGTTGACTCACATTTAGGCCACAGACCTAAGAATTTAGTATACTTTCCTTCCCCTATTTCCACCTCCTGATTCTTTTCTTTTGGATTTTATTTAAATAAACTGTGTTTAGTAGAATGAGACTTGCAAATAAGAAAATTCTTACTTTTTTAAACTTGGCAATATAGGTTTCACCAGGAGATGAGGATGATTAAGATGTGAGCATGTAGTACTTATTAATGTGTTACTCATGATTCTCCAGAGGAACAGAACTAGTAGGATGGATGGATGGATGGATGGATGGATGGATGGATGGATGGATAGATGGATGTAGAGCTATAGCTATAGCTATATATATGTGTCTAGATAAAGAGATGTATTTTAAGGTATTGGTTCATTTGATTATGGAGGCAGAGAAGTCCCACAATCTACCATCTACAGGCTGGAGACCAAAGAAAGCCTGTGGTGTTGTTTAAAGGCCAGAGAGCAAGGTAACGATGTAGATTCTCACCCAGCTCTGAAGGCCTGAGAACCAAGGAGATAGAGTAACATTGATGAGAGAGAGAACCATGGATTGGCTACCTCCTGCACGCCCAGTCCACAACCCTGGGTATGTGCCCTGATCAGGAATTGAACCAGAAACCTGCTGGTGCGCTGGATGACACTCAACCAACTGAGCCACACTAGCTGGGTGACATTGGTATTTTAATAGAGATTTCATTGAATCTGTATATTGCTTTAGATAATAAGGATTTTTTAAATTATATTAATCCTTCCAATCCATGGGCATATTCTTCCACTTATTTGTACCTTACTTAGTTTCTTTCTTCAGTGTTCTATAGTTTTCAGAGTACAGGTATTTCATATCTTTTATTAAATTTATTTCTAGATATTTTATGTTTTTAGTGTAATTATAAACAGGACTGTTTTTTTAATTACTCCTAATGGTTTGTTATTGGTGTAAAGAATTGCAACAGGCTTCAGTATATTTCTTCTGTATCCTGCAACTTTAGTGATTTCATTTAATTCTAATAGTTTTTCAGTGGAGACCTTAGAGTTTTCAATACATAATATCATGTTATCTGAAAATAGGAGTTTTACATCTTCCTTTTCAATTTGGATGACTTTTGTTTCTTTTTTATGTCTGATTACTGTGGTTATGACTTCCAGTATTATGTTAAACAGAAGTGGTGATAGTGATCATCCTTGTCTTGTTCTTGATCATAGGAAGAAATATTAGAACTTTTCACTTTTTAGTATGATGTTAGCCAGATATGGACATTATTATGTTGAGATATGTTCCTTTTATACCAATTTTATTGAGAATTTTTATCATGTAAAATGTTGAATTTTGTCAAATGCTTTTCTGCATCAATTGAAATGATCATGTGGTTTTTATCTTTTATGTTGTGATTGTGATATGTCATGCTGATTGAATTACAAATGTTGACCCATCCTTGCATCCCTGGGATGAATCCCACTTGATCATCTATATACTAGTATATAAAAGGCTAATATGCTAAGTGTTCCTCCACCTGTCCAACTGGTCGCTATCATGTGCACTGACTCCCAGGGGATAGACACTCAACACAGAAACTGCTATGATGCACATTGGCCATTTACAGAGAAATGGCAGTGTGGACTGGTGTCCACAAAGCAACACTCGGCTTTCCCCAAGTGGACACAGGCCCCCCACCACCCGGAGTGACAGCCCACCAAATCACAGCCAATGATGCCATAGCACAAAATGCAGCCCAGCCCAGCCTAGCCCAGAAATGGTGGCTGTGAGCATCAGGTAATGATGTCATGTAGCAAAGTCCAGCTTTCTCTCCCTAGTGACTAGCCTCCTTGGAGTTTCTTCAGCCCAGGAACATGATTTGCTTTATAGCCAGGTGGAAACATTTTACACTTTAACCAAATGTCTGTAAAACGTTTTTCCATGTCTCATCTCATTTGATTCTCACAGAAGTCCTGGAGTAGGTACAGAGGAGACTTGGTAGAATCTTATTTTCTTTTCATTAGCCTGAAAATGAAGATTTAGAAAGCTTAGAAACTTGACCTGACTGAAAAGAAGTAAGAAATAGTTGACCTTGAAAATGACTTCAGGTTTTCTCACTGTGCATAATATAATCAAACACTGCTGCAATTAAATATTTTACCCTTTGTTCTCCATGTGTGATCTACAATAATAATCTGCTTCATGTTGATATTTTTTGCTGTGTTGCTGACGATAACCTGAAAGAGAAGTTGGGGTGCTTCACTGGGTTGGAAAAAGTTTAGCTAAATCAGAAAGTAGGTCTAATTAATCAAGTGTATTCTATATCAATAAAAGGCTAAGTTGACTCACACATGTGCAATACATATAAAGCTCTCACTGGTGCCAATCACACCCATGTGTTTTGTTCTGTCATTGTCAATTATGAATTTGGATGACACTTCTATTTTAGAGAAAGGGTGAATAGCAATATTAAAATATTTCTTCTAACTAATTTCCTTTCAATGTGCACAAATGTGTGCACCAGGCCACTAGTGGTATATAATACTTTTAAAATATATATATTTTATTGATTTTTTTTACAGAGAGAAAGGGAGAGGGATAGAGAGTTAAAAACACCGATGAGAGAGAAACATTGACCAGCTGCCTCCTATACACCCACTACTGGAGATATGCTGGCAACCAAGGTACATGCTAAAGGAATTCATCAACACCAAACCAGTATTATATGAAATGCTGAAAGGTACTCTTTAAGAAGAGGAAGAAGAAGAAAAAGATAAAGATAAAAATTACAAACAACAAATACATATCTATCAACAAGTGAATCTAAAAATCAAGTGAATAAAAAATCTGATGAACAGAATAAATTGGTGAATATATAGAATCAGGTGCATAGAAAGGGAGTGTATTGATAATTCTCAAGGGGAAAGGGGTGAGGTGGGTGCGGGAAGAGACTGGACAAAAATCGTACACCTATGGTTGAGGACAATGCGGTGGAGGTAAGGGTAGAGGGTAGGGTAGGAGCCCAGTAGAGGGGAGCTATAGGGGGGAAATGAGGAACAATTGTAATAATCTGAACAATAAAGATTTATTAAATTAAAAAAAAATACTGATTCTTCTAATACATAGGCATATTTTTCCAGTAGAATGTTCTTCAGTTTCTTTAATCAATGTCTTACAGTGTTCAGCATGCAAGGTCTTTCACCTTGTTGGTTAAATTTATTCCTAAGTATTTCATTATTTTTTACACTATTGTAAGTGGGATTGTTTTTTAAATTTCTTTTTCAGATAGTCTGCATTCGTGTATAGAAATACAACTGATTTTTAATGTTGATTTTTTATCTTGCAACTTTATTGAATTAATTAAGAGTTATAAAAGTTTTTATGGACTCTAGCATTTTATATATAAAAGATTATGTCATCTGCAAATAGAGACTATTTTACTTTATCATTTCCTGTGTGGATGCCTTTTATGTTTTCCTGCTTAATGTCTAGGACTTCCAGTACCATGTTGAATAAAGTTGGTGAGGACAGCCTTGTCTTGTTTCTGATCTTAAAGGAAAAACTTTCAGCTTCTCACTATTGAGAGTAATGTTAGCTCTAGGCTTGTCAAAAGTGGCTTTTATTATGTTGAGGAACATTCTTCTATACTCACATTGTGTGAGTTTTTATTGTGAGTAAATGTTAAATTTCTTCAAGTGCTTTTTCTGTATCTATTGAGATGATCATATGATTTTTATCCTTCATTTTGTTAATATAGTGTATCACATTGATTAATTTGCAGATGTTGCACCATCCTTGCATCTCTGAAATAAATCCCACTTGATTGTGCTGTATGATTTTTTAAATGAATTTTTAATACATTAAAACCATGGGCTGAACACCTACTAAAAAGCAGGCATGTGGGAGATTCTTTACCTACATGGCCTCATGGGCACTTGATGTAGACCTATGGGCAGCTATCAGTATCTCTAATATTTTCTAGCATATAAGACGACTAGGCGTATAAGATGACCCCCAACTTTTCCAGTTAAAATATAGAGTTTGGGATATACGCACCCTATAAGACGACACCCGGCATATAAGATGACCCCCAACTTTTGAGAAGATTTTCCTGGGTTAAAAAGTCACCTTATATGCCGGAAAATAAGGTATATTTCATTCCAGGGTCCTCTAGTTTGCCTCCTCTCTGGAACTGAGATGAGACAGCCACCATGCAAGGATAGTAGGGAAGTCACCACTTCGGCAAGGAAAGAGCATACATGTTCCCATTATCCCTAGTACTATCATTCATTTGGCTTTAGTAAAACGACTAGAGTAATGGAGTAAGAAAGCTCCTAGGGGCCCAAGGGAAGTTCTTGGCTCTGAAATTATCTAGTTGTATAACTTCATTATTAATAACTGCTATGGACTGAATTTTGTCCCCATCTCCAGATTCATATGGTAAAAATCTAATCCCCAATGTGATAGTATTTGGAGATGTGGCCTTTGGAAGGTAATTACACTTAAATGAGGTCATGAGGACAAGGTCCTTATAAGAGGAGGAGGAGACACCAAAGAGCTTGCTTGTTCATTCTCTCTCCCTCTCTCCAGCTCTCTCTCTCCCTGTCTCCTCCTCCCTCCCTCTCTCCATGCACAGAGGAATGGCCATGTGAGGACACATGAAGGTGGCTGTCTACCAGCCAGGAGGAGAGCTCCCACCAAAAAACTAATCTGCTGGCACCTTGATCTTGGACTTGTAATATCCAGAACGGTAAGCCCACCCAGTCTACAATACTTTTGTCATGATAGCCCAACAAATTAATATGGATTTTATTACTGGAAAATGGGGTACTGCTGTAACAAATACCTAAGAATGTGGAAGTGGATTTCAAACTGAGTAATTGGTAGAGACTGGTTGCTTTGATGAGACCACTGATAGAAAAATTAACATTAAAAGTGATTCTGGTTGAAACCGATTTGGCTCAGTGGATAGAGTGTCGGCCTGCAGACTCAATGGTCCCAGATTCGATTCTGGTCAAGGGCATGTACCTTGGTTGCAGGCACATCCCCAGTGGGGGGTGTGCAGGAGGCAGCTGATTGATGTCTCTCTCTCATCGATGTTTCTAACTCTCTTTTCTCACTTCCTCTCTGTAAAAAATCAATAAAATATATATTTTAAAAAGTGATTCTGGTAGGTCTTAGATAGAAGTTAAGAACATGGCATTAAAAACTGGAGGAGCCTTAGACATTGTGGCTGTTAGTTGAGTGTCATCTCATGCACGGAAAGGTCATTGGGTTAATTTCCAGTAAGGGTACATGCCCAGGTTGCAGGTTCTATCCCCCATCAGTGCAAAGCCACCACACAGCTGAGAGGGAGGGGCTGATGCTAGGGCAACAGAAGTGACACTGCCATCCTAGTGGGCCTAGAGAGCAGAGCATCCAGTAATAGAGTATTATTCTAAAGCTGTATGATCTAATGGAATTTGTCCTGCTAGATTCTGGACTTATGAGTGATCTGCCACCTCTTCCTTCTTCCCAGTTTCTCCATTTTGGAATAGAAATGTCTATTCCATGCCTGTCCCACCATTGCATTTTGGAAGCACATGACTTGTCTGGTTTCACACATTTATAACCTGAGAGGAACTTTACCTCAGGATGAAACTTACCTCATATTTCCTTCATACCTGATTTAGATATTTAGATAAGACATTGGACTTGGAATTGCTGCTGGAATGAGTTAAAACTTTGGGGTTGTTAGGATAGAATGAATATATAATTTAAATTCTTTATTGTTTAATGTATTACATAAGTCTCCTTCCCCTCCCCCCCTCATTGACCATTCTCTGGCCACCTCCAACCCCAAGCACATGCCCTCATGCCCCCCCCCTCAATCTGTGTCAATTAATTTTGCTCATATGCACGCATACAAGTCCTTTGGTTGATCTCTTACCCCTTTATCCCCCACTTTCCCTCATAGGTTGGACAGTCTATTCGATGCTTCTATGCAGCAATCTTGAGAAAGAAGGCCAAAGTTGGAGGGAGCACATTACCAGAATCAAACTATTAAAAATAAAAAATAAAAAAATGTAACTGGAGTCAGACCCCTGGTTCTAAATCCCAGCTTCATTACAGATTAATTGTGTGATTTTGATTAAGTTACTTTATTTCTCTGGGTCTCTGAGCCTCCAGTTCCTCATCTGTAAAGTAAGGATGAGAATGTTTTTGTAATATGTATTTTAAGAGTGTCATAAAAGTATTTTATACTAAAAGAAATGTTATACTGAAAAATATATTTATGCATTCATCCAATAAATACAGTGTGTCAATCACTGTCCTAGGTAGAAAGGATGGAGCCAGTAAACAAAACAGACGGTGTTCCCTGGAGCTCATTTTCTAATGGGGGTGGGGGATACCATGGGCAAAAAAATGATAATTGCAGATCAAAATATATGCTATGAATGAGATAAAACAAAGTAATGCAGTTACCTAGGGAATATATTAGACAGCGTGCTCAGGGAAAGACATCCTGAGGGGGTAACTGAACCAAGTTTTAAAGGCAGAGGAGGAGGAGACCATGCAAATATCTGAAAGATAAAGGTGCTAAGCAGAAAGGATAATATATACAAAGGCCCTGAGGCTGGAATGAGTTTTGACAGTCAAGGAATAAAAAAAAAAAAACAAAAAAAAACAACAACAAGTGTGTCTGGGGAGTAGTGAATATAATTGAAAAACAGGAGCAAGGAGAATGGTCTGAGATAGATTGGGGTGGGGGGCAGGCACATGCATGGATCAATGGTTTTGGGGGTATTGTGAAGGCAAGGAAAAGCCCTTGGAAGATTTACAAAGGAGTTAAGAAGATCTGATTTTACAACAAGTGATACTGTGGAAAATTAGTTGTAGAGGAGATAATTATAGAAGCCAGGAAGCTTGTAGGAGGCATTATAGACACTGGGGGTTTGGACTATGGTGGGAGCTTTGCAGAAGGAAAGAAGTGGATTAATTCTGGATTTATTTTGGTGATAAGAGTCAGCAGGTCGCCATTAAAAAGAAGGAATTCTTACCATTTGCAGCAACCTGGTTGGAACTGGAGAGCCTTATGCTTAGTGAAATAAGCCAGTCAATGAAGGAGAAGCATCACATGATCTCACTCATTTGTGGATAATAAAGAACATTATAAACTGATGAACAAAAGGATAGATACAGAGGCAGTAAAGCATCAGACAGATTGTGAAATTATAGCAGGAAGATTAAAGTTAGGTGAGGTAGATAAGAGATCAATCAAGGACTTGTATGCATGCATATAAGCATGACCAATGATCATAGACAATGGGGGGTTGGGGTATGCCTGGGAGGGAGGGGGCAATGGGGAGATATGTATAAAAAATTAATAAAATAAAAAACATTGAGCTAAGCAAAAAAAAAAAAAAAGCAGGTCTTGCTGATGTATTATTACATGAGTGGGTTTTAAAAGGAAAAGAATCAAGAATGACTTGGGTTGTTTGGGGCTTATATAACTGGGTAGATATCGCCATTTGCTGAGGTAAGGGAGTCTCAAGTAGAAAATCAGACTTCTGTTTTAGACCTGATAAGTTTGAGATGTGTAGTAAACAACCATGTGGAGATGTCATATATGAAACAGGCTATGAGAGTCTGGAGTTCAAGGGCAAGATCAAGGCTAAAGATATAAGGAGATGTCCATAGCAACGTGAAGTGTGTTGTTATGCCTCCCTGCAATTGCAGGGAGCACCATTTCTTCTTTCTCCCTCTAAAGTATAGCTTGGTCTACTTAGATGCCTACAGGGAACTGAAGTGTGTGGGAAGGAAGGGAAAATGAGATCAAAGGTTGTTCTCAGTAGACACTGAGAGCCAATCACCGTGTTTCAAAAAACATTTCTCTTTCCTAAGGGATCATGTATATTTATAGACTGCTTCTAACTTCTCATTTTTTCAGGTCTCATGTTAAAGGTCACCTTCTCTAACCATCCTATCTAAAATTAGTTTATGTGTTTTTGTTTTCTCTGTTGGAGAAAGAATTAGTCTCCATGGTTGGAACCTGCTTATCTTGCTCAGCCAGAATTAGAAGAGTACCTGGCACATAATAGGTGCACAATAAATATTAAGTATTTACTGAAGAAGTGAATGAGCTACTCCTGCCTGAGATATCATTGGTGCTCTAAGCATGGGCTGGAGTAGCCTTTTTCCAGATCATCAAGCTCTCAGCTCAAGACAAGGAATGGGTTTTGTTTTGTTTGTTTTGGTGAAAACATTTAACATGAGATCTACCTTCTTAATTAAATAGTCAAAGTCATAGAAGCAGAGAGTAGAATGGTAGTTGTTAGGGACTGGGGTAAGCGGGGGAAAGAGGGAATTGCTATTCAAAGAACATAAACTTTTGGTTATGTTAAGACAAATAAGGTCTAAGGAACTAGTTTTTAAAGACTGCACAGGAAATAATTATAAGGGAACGTAAAGACAAGCAACACAGCGATTTCCAAGAACCACAGGCCAAGGCGCCATTTGTACCATTCACGGAGCCCACGGCATATGCACCCTTGTTATGAATAGGATTCCAGCACAGAGGTGGATCCACTCCAACTCCCCACTCAGCCGCAGGGGTGAGACATCTTTGTGAGCTTTTTGAGTTGTTCTCATGAGATGTTAGGGCCAGCAAACTGTAAAACCGTGTGGCTATTTGCCAGCTGCCTGGTTGAAAACATAGTCCCTTCCATGGAAAAAGAAATTGAGAAAGTATTTTAAGATTTCTAATCAGGATATGTCCCCTGCAGGGGAGAAGGCTATTTTTATGTTCGATCTCAACACACTAGAGAGTTCTGGGAATACAGCACGTATCCAGCTTCTCCGAGCCTAGGATGAGAAGCCATGTGCGAGGTATGTTCCTGAGGAAATAGCCCGGGGTCTCTGGGTCTCAGCAAGGACTGTCCTCCAGCTCCCCTAAGAGACAGACAGGGACACAGTGGGTCCAATAAGAAAGAAAACAATGAAGTGGCAAAAACATTACAAAGGGGGAGGGGGTAGAAATTTGTTAATCTGAACTATGGATCTCATACTGTCCTGAAGAGTATTCATTTATGTCTATGAATTAACCAGTAGGGAAGCATAAAAACCAAAGGAAAACCTGGCAAAATCTCCATCATTCCAGAGGAAGGATGTCAGAGTTCATGAGTAGAGATAAATAGTGACATATGCAGGGAGATGTTAGAATGTTTTCTTTTGAAATATTGTTTATGTCTCTTTTTAGTCTGATGAAAGAAATAGTCTCTTCCTCACTAAACAGTTATTGTGATCAATTTCAAGAAACATCTGTCTATTTCAGTCACAGCATTTCAGAAGAGAAAAGGGAGGGCTTACATCTTTACAGCCTGAGTTGCCAGGAAAGAGGCACTGGTGAGCCTCCCAGCCAAACCTAAGTGATATTTCATTATTTGAGAACCAGAAAGTGGGAAGCACCTGATGTGTACAACCTGTTGGCTTGTTATCACTTGATGTCCAATGCAAACATGGTAAATATAAGCTGAGATCAGAGCCTTTTCCTCAGAGATATAAGGTAGTTCTTTGTGAAATGCTGTGCAGTTACTTTCTGTGTGTTCTGCATTGTGGGTTATAATGTTCATTTTTACTACCACCATCCTTCAAAAATTAAAGGGCAAGAATCCAACCCTTAAGAATCCCAGAGCAAAAGTAAAATCAACAGCCCTAACCAGATTGGCTCAGTGGATAGAGCATTGACCTGTGAACTCAAGGGTCCCAGGTTTGATTCTGGTCAAGGGCATGTACCTGGGTTGCGGGCACATCCCCAGTAGGAAGTGTGCAGGAGGCAGCTGATCAATGTTTCTCTCTCATCGATGTTTCTAACTCTCTATCGCTCACCCTATCCCTCAGTGTTTACTGTTAAAAATCAATAAAATATATTTTCTTAAAAAAAGGAAAATCAACAAGTGATCAATGGCATGGATTGAAAAATGTGTAAACATGGCTGACACATGGTTTTTAAAACAGAAATAGTTTCTGCAGGATGGGAGTTAGACTATGGGACAATCCTCCCATTTGTTCCTGCTCTTCCTGAGCTGAAAGCCAGTGGTAGCTTCCCCACCCTCAATGCCTCCCACCCCATGGTGACCCTGTTGCATGCCACTGATGGCTATTCATCATGGTGTACAGGTAGAGAGGACAGCCTTAATGATGGGTAGGATGGAAATTCTCTGAGGCAGGACAAATACTCTACTCATCATCACGATGCTCATGATCAAAACAAAAAAATTATGGAAATTAAAAAAAAATCTTTCAGACTGCTGTATTTCTTTTGTCTCTGAAGTCCCAGGGTGTGTATTTCTTGGCAAGCAGGCAAACTGGGTAGATCTAAAAGGCTTGTGCCTCTGGGACATTGAAGGGGTACCTGGAGAAGAGCCGCGGAAGGGCTAGGCTGGCCCTCCCTTCAATGGATGCTTAGAAAAACTTTCCACTTGGCCTTAGATTGGGTAACCTAGAGATGTGCAATAGCCTCCTTCTTCCAAACTAAACACTTGGGTCTGAGTTATTAACTCTAAGTAATGAGACTGCCTTGAGGAATCCAAAGTAAAATCTAACTGAACAAAGAAAGTGAGTTTTAAACTCTGCCTGAAAATAACAAGTGCAAAAGGTCCAGCACTTGAGCAACTGTTAAAAAAAAAAAATTAGTCCTTTTGACTTTTAGGAAGATATTAAAATCAATTCTGTTTTTAGGGGCTGTGTTGAAAAACAAATCCTATCTAATAAAAGAGTAATATGCAAATTGACCATACCTCTGCTACACCCATAAGCCATGCCCACCAGCCAATCAGAGTATGCAAATTAACCCAACCAAGATGGCTACGGCCACAGAAAGAGTAGGAGAGGTTTGGGTTGCCCCTGGCAATGGAGAAAGCCAAGCTTTCCACAAAGCCTGCCTTCTGAGGCCTCCGCTTAAGGCAACAAAGTTTCAGTGGCTGTGGGAGTAGAAGGCTTGGCTCTGCTCCAAGCTACAAAGTTTCAATTGTAGAAGATAAATAAATCCCAGATACCAGGGCCTCTGCTTGGGTTGCTGGGGGGTGTGGCCAGCCTGCAAACCACCACAGGCCCCTCACCCAGGTCACCTTATGCCCCAAGAGAACCCCCACCCTGATCCAGGACAAACCAGTTGGCCCCCACCCATGCACCAGGTCTCTATCCTATCTAATAAAAGAGTAATATGCAAATTGACCATCACTCCAACACACAAGATGACTTCCCCCATATGGTCACAAGATCCTGCCCCCATGTGGACATAAGATGGCCGCTATAAGATGGCCAGCAGGGGAGGGCAGATGGCAAGGACCAGGCCTGCATGGGAGGGGAGTTGTGGGCGATCAGGCCAGTAGGGGAGGGCAGTTGTCAGGGACCAGGCCAGCAGAGGAGGGAAGTAGGGGTGACCAGGCCTGCAGGAGAGGGCAGTTAGGGGCAAACAGGCTGACAGAGGAGTGGTTAGAGGGTGATCAGGCTGACAGAGGGAGGCACTAAGGGGTGACCAGGCTGGTGGGGGGCAGTTGGGGGTGACCAGGCTGGCAGGGAGCAGATAAGGGCAATCAGGCTGGCAAGCAGAGGTGGTTTGGGGCAATCAGACAGGCAGGCAGGTGAGCAATTAGGAGCCAGAAGTCCCAGATTGTGAGAGGTATGTTCAATTGTCATTTTTGGTTGAAACCAGCAGTCGGGAATCCCCTAAGTGGTTCCAGATTGGAGAGTGTCCAGGCTGGACTGAGGGCATCTGCCCAGTGCACGAATTTTGTACACTGGGCCTCTAAAATATATATTAGAGATGGGGGGCGGGGGGAGAGGAACCTGGCTTGAGTCTGTATTTCTGAGAAGTTCATAGCCCTTCAACTGAGACAGTTCATAGAGCTCCTTGATTTAAGGGGAGATCAAGGACTCTTGAAGGAAGACTTTGTGGTAACATCACAGAATAATATGTATCTTCCTAGTTGTCTACCAAGAACCTGTAGATGTCCACCACTTTAAATGTGCACCAGAGAAAGGGAAATTCTAAAACCTTTCTGGGATTGGATAACAGTTATGGGCTATTCCTGAGCCAAGTCAGAGGAGATGCTAATGGAGATCCAATAGTAAATGCTGTTCTGGCCAAGTCCAGCTCACAGTAAATATCATGGATCAGGGAACCCATTCTGTGGTTTCCCCCAGCTCAGGAACATGTAGTTGATACAGATATTCTTCACATCTGGAAGATGCCCACATTGGGTCCCTGACCCCTGGGACAAAGGCTATTATGGCAGAAAGATCAAGAGAAAACTTGTAATACTAAAGTATATAAACAGTAAGGCAAAGGCAGGGGAATGGTATATTCAACCAGCACCAAGATTCGTGCACTGTAGGGGCAGGGAGGGTTCCTCAGCCCAGCCTGCACTCTCTTACAGTCCAGAAGCCCTTGGGAGATGTCCGACTGACAGGGAGTGGGCCTAAGCTGTCAGTAGGACATCTTAGCACTGCTGCGGAGGCAGGAAAGGCTCTTGCCATTGCCACTGTGCTCACCAGCCTGAGCTTGGCTTAGGACTTCTGACTGAGCAGTGCTCCCCCTTGGGAGTGCACTGACCACCAGGGGGAAGCTCCTAGGTTGAATGTCTACCCCCTGGTGGTCAGTGCCTGTCATAGTGACAGGTCATTCCTCCCTTTGGCCGACTTGCATATTAGCTTTTTATTATAAAGGAGATATATATATATATGCTATCAATTTTGATTAGTCATTTGGATAACCTCCTTGGTCATATTTTCTGTTAATTAAATACCCACTGGTGTCTATGGAATGTGAATGCTGCTACATTTATCTTTCCTAGGTACTCATACCACAATGAAATCAGAAGTACATTTCAGTGGCAGTATCATTCACATTCATCTCTGACCTTCAGAGGAAGGCCACCTCCTTTAAAGGATGACAGTCTGTTCTCTTTGTCCCCAGCTTTATGGAGATACTAGAGGCCCAGTGCATGCAATTTGTGCATGGGAGGCCCAATCTGCACTCTCTCCAATCTGGGACCCCTTTGGGGACATTCCTCTCACAATCCTGTACCACTGGCTCCTAATTGCTCACCTGCCTGCCTGCCTGGCCACCACTAACTGCCTCCTGCTGTGGCCCCCAATTGCCCCTTCCCTGCTGGCATGGTCACTCCTAACTGCCCCCCTGCCAGCCTAATCGCCTCATATTGCTCTCCTGCCAACCTGGTCACCCCCAACTGCACCCTCCCTCTGGCTGGTCAACCCTAACTTCCCCCCTGCTGGCCTGGTCACCCCCAACTGCCCTTCCCTGCAGGCCTAGTTGCCCCTCACGTTTCCTCCCCTCCCCATCCCCCACTGGCCTCATTGCCTCATGCAGCCTACTATTCAGTCATTTGGTCACCCCTCACTACCCCTGCTGCCCTGGTTGCTCATTCAGCTTGTTTGGTTGTCCGTTCAGTTGTGATGGTTGCTTAAGCTTTTATTATTATAGATGTGCAATAAACATGGATGTGCATGTGTCTTTTTGAGATAATGATTTTATTTCCTTCGGATAATACTCAGAAGTAGAATTGCTAGATCATATGGAATTTTTAAAAATAAATATATATACATACTTTTAGTGTTGACTATATTACAGATGTCCCCCACATCCCCCACTTTATCCTCCTCCACCCAGCCTGGAATTTCAATTTTTAATGTTTTAAGGAACCTCCATACTATTTTCCATTGTGGTTGTACCAATTTACATTCCACTAAGAGTGAATAATTTCCCATTTCTTCATATCTTATCATCACTTATTATTCTTTTGAGAAGAGTCATTTTAACAGGTATAAGATGATATCTCATTGATATCTCAGTGATACTGAGCATCTTTTCATGTTTTCTTTGAAAACTATTCAGATACTCTGCGCATTTTTAATTAAATTGTTTGTGTTTTGCAATTGAATTATATGAATTTTTATGTATTTTGGATATTAACTCCTAATCAGATTCATGGTTTCCAAATATTTTTCTCCCATTCCTTTGGTAGCCTTTTTATCTTATTGATTGTTTCCATGGTTGTACAGAAGCTTTTATTTGAATTAGTCCCACTTGTTTATTTTTGCTTTTAGTATCAAATTCAAGAAATCATTGCCAAGACCAATGTTAAGAAACTTCCCCCTTTTTTTTTTCCTAGGAGTTTCATGGTTTCAGATCATGCATTCAAGTCTTTAATCCATCATTTTAATTGATTTTGTGTATGGTGTAAGATAGTAGGTCAAATTCTATTCTTTTGCATGAAACTGTTTAGTTTTCACACCATTTGTTGAAGAGACTATCCTTTTTCCATTGTATATTCTTGACTCCTTTCTCATAAGTTATTTGATCTTAAATGTGTGGGTTTACCTTTTCAGCTTTCTATTCTGTTCCACGGATATATGTGTCTGTCTTAATTTCAGTACCATACTGTTTTGGTTATTATAATTTTGTTCTCCTTGCTCAAGATTACTTTGACTGATATATAGTTTAGTCTATTTCTCTGAGAAATGCCATCAGAATTTTTATGGGGATTGTATTAAATCTGTAAATCACTTTGGATAGTATGGACATTTAATACAGTGGTACCTCAAGATGCGAGTGCCCTAACATACGAGATTTTTGAGACACGAGCCATCGAGCGAGCGATTTTTTGCTTTGAAATATGAGCAACATTTGAGATACGAGAAATGGTGCAGATCGGCCAGCTGCACACAACCCACCAGTTTACCGAGACTCGAGCGTCTCATAGTTTCCCACGCCTCAGTCAGTGTGCTTGTTTACCTTGTTGTCAAAGCATCTTTTGTGCATTTACATACTTTATCACATTTCTTTTTATAACCATGGGTCCAAAGAAAGCGAATGGAAAGGTCAGTGCTCAGAAGAGGATGATGTCTACTGAATTAAAGCGTGAAATCATACAAAAATATGAGCAAGGTGTGCGAGTGGCTGACTTGGCGAGGCAATACAGGCATAGTACTTCAACGATATGCACTGTGCTTAAACAGAAGGAGTTGATAAAGGGTATAACGCCAGCTAAGGGCGTTACAATAATTTCTAAGCTCCGTAGCTCTCTCCATGAAAAGATGGAGAATCTACTGATGGTGTGGGTGACGGAGAAGCAGCATAAAGGAGATACATTAACACAGGGCATCATATGCGAGAAGGCGCGAGCGATTTATGATTTGCTGGAGCAGACCCCGCGCACTTCCATAGATGAAGCATTGAAAGACTCATTTAAAGCCAGTAGAGGCTGGTTTGATAACTTCAGGAACCGGCATTCACTCCATCGTCAGGCATCGTGAGGCAGCAAGTTTGGATGTGAAGGCAGCTGAGGATTACCTCAAAACATAGAAGCCAAAGGATATATCCCCCAGCAAGTCTTCAACTGTGACGAGACAGGGCTTTTCTGGAAGAAGATGCCGAATAGGACTTATATAACGGCAGAGGAGAAGGCAATGCCAGGCCACAAACCCAAGAAGGATAGGCTAACTCTCGCACTGTGCGCCAATGCGAGTGGCGACTGCAAGATCAAGCCTCTGCTCGTATACCATTCGGAAAACCCCAGAGTCTTTAAGTCACTTAAGATTTTAAAAGATAAACTGCAAGTTATGTGGAGGGCAAACCCGAAGGCATGGGTTACCAGGCAGTTCTTGGTGGAGTGTATAAACCTGGTTTTCGGCCCTTCTGTTAAGAAATATCTACAAGAAAACAACCTAACCATGCAAGCCCTCCTCCTCCTCGACAATGATCCTGTTCACCCACTGAACCTCGAAGATGAACTCCTCGAAGAGTTCAAGTTTATAAAGGTTGTCTACCTACCTCCCAACACCACTTCTATCCTGCAGCCCATGGATCAGGAGGTGATTTCTAATTTTAAAAAGCTGTACATCAAGCACCTGTTCTGGCGCTGCTTTGAGGTAACGGAGAACACAAGCCTCACCCTTCGAGAGTTCTGGAAGAACCACTTTAACATCGTGATATGCCTCAGAATTATTGATCAGGCCTGTCTGGGTGTTCCAACGAGGACTTTGACCTCTGCATGGAAGAAGCTGTGGCCTGAGGCCGTAGCCGAAAGGAACTTTGAAGGATTCAAACCCGAGGTGCCAGTGGAGGAGGAGATAGTGTCTCTGGGAAAATCCATGGGCTTGGAGGTGGATGAGAGAGACGTGAATGAGCTCGTTGAGGAGCACTCTCTGGAACTCACCACGGAGGAGTTACAAGAGTTGCAGTCTCAGCAACATGCGGAGGTTCTCCAAGAAATTGGTTTTGAGGAGAAGCCAGAGGTGAAGGAGATCTCTACAAGTGAGATAAAGGAGATCTTAGGAATGTGGGAGAGGGTGTCACACTACTGGTCGTGCATCGGAGCTGTTCAATGAAACTTGCCTCACCCATTTCAGAAGCATTCTGAAAGGGAGGAAGAGGCAAACCTCGTTGGACACGTTTTTTTTTAAATCGGCCAAAAATGCAAAGACCAGTAGCAATTAAGTTCAGTGAAGATTAGTTAAGTTACATTCAGTTTAAGGATAAGTGTAGCATTAAGAGTGTAATGAGTAGGTAAATACACTTTATAAAACCAGTTTATTTTCTTACATTCTCTTTTATTATGTTTTTATACAATATTTGTCATTTATAAATACATTTTTCTCATTCAAAAACACATAACAAGAACAACTGGGGTGGCATTTTGGGGGCTGGAACGGATTAACGGCATTTCAATTTATTTCAATGGGTAAATTTGCTTTGAGATACAAGCAACTTGATATACAAGCAAGGTTATGGAACGAATTAAACTTGTATCTCGAGGTACCACTGTATTAAAATAATATTGATTATTTCAGTCCATGAACATGAAATATCTTTCCACTTAGCTATGTTTTTAATTGTTTTCATCAATGTCTTAAAGGTTTAAGCTTAGATATCTTTCACCTCCTTGGTTAAACTTAGTCCTAAGTATTTTATGGATTTAGTGCAAATGTAAATGGAATTATTTTCTTAATTTTTATATCTTTTTGGGGGAGAGAGTACCAAATTACTTTAGTTGAAGGAATGGTGCAAATGAAAGACATACATGGATGATTAATAATTTCTAATGGTTCATTATTATTATAATATAAACAACTCATTTTGATATATTGATTTTGAATTCTGCAACTTTATTGAATTTGTTCTAACTTTATTTTTGGTGAAGTCTTTAATGTTTTCTATGTAAAATATTATGTCATCTCCAAATAGGGAAAGTTTTATATCTTTCTTATCAATTTGGATGCTTTGACTTCTTTTTATGGCCTAATTGCTATAGCTAGGATTTCCAGTGCTTTGATGAATACAAGTGGTGGGAGTGGGCATCATTGTTTCCCTCCTCATCTTAAAGGAAAAGCTTTCAGCTTTTCACCATTGAGTATGATATTAGCTGTAGGCTTGTCACATGTGGCCTCATTATGTTAGGGTACTTTCTTCTATATCCACTTTGTTAGGAGTTTTTATCATGGATGGATGTTGAATTTTATCAAATTCTTTTCTGTATTGAAATAATCATATGATTTTTTATCCTTCATTTTGTAAATGTAGTGTATCATGTCATTTGATTTGTGGATGGTGAACCATCTTTGTATCTTCAGAATCAATTCCACTTAATCATGGTGTATAATCCTTTTTATATGTTGTTGAATTCACTTTATTTTTAATGTAATATCTGGCTTTAATATAATCAGTTTTAATATTTTGTTGAGGATTTTTGCATGTTTTCATCAAGGATTTTGACTTACAATGTTCTTATAGTTTTCTTTTATGGTTTTATCAGAGTAATCCTGGCCTCATAAAATGAGTTTAGGGTGTTCCCTCCTTTTTTATGTTTTGAAAGAGTATGAGAATAAATAATATTAATTCTACTAGAGGCCCAGTGCATCATATTCGTACACAGTGAGGAAGTGTCCCTCAGCCCTGCTTGTGTCCTCTCGGGGAGCAGTCCTAAGCCAGCAGATGGACATCCTTTAAGGGGTCCTCAGTGCTGCCATGGAAGTGGAAGAGGATCCTGCCACTGCTGCTGTGCTTCCCAGCCATAAGCCTGGCTTCTGGCCGAACAGCACTCCCATAGTGGGCAGCTCTGCATTGAGCACCTGCCCTCTGGTGGTCAGTGCACATCATAGTGTCCAGTGTTCTGCTGTTCAATCTGTTTGCATATTAGCCTTTTATTATATCCTAGAGAACTGGTGTACAAATTTCATGCATGAAGGGGGAGGGGGTATCCTTCAGCCCAGCCTGTTCCCTCTCCAATCTGGGACCCCTTGAGGGATGTCTGACTGCCCATTTAGTCAGACATCCCTCTCACAATCCAGGACTGCTGGCTCCCAACTGCTCACCTACCTGCCTTCCTGATTTCCCCCAACCACTTCTGCCTGCCAGCCTGATCACCCCCTAACCACTCCCTGACAGCCTGATTGATGTCTAACTGCTCCCCTGTCAACCTGTTTGCCCCTAACTGCCCTACACTGTGGGCCTGATCACTCCTAACTGCTCTCCCCTGCAGGCCTGATCACCCACAACTGCCCTCCCTTACAGGCCTGGTCTCTGCCAACTGCCTTCCCCTGCTGGTCATCTTGTGTCCACATGAGGGCAGGATCTTTTGACCACATGGGGGAAGTCATCTTGTGTGTTGCAGTGATGGTCAATCTGCATATTACTCTTTCATTAGATAGGATAGAGGCCTGGTGCACGGGTGGGATCTGCTGGTTTGCCCTGAAGGGTGTCCTGGATCAGGGTGGGTGTTCCCTTGGGGTGTGGGGTAGCCTGGGTGAGGAGCCTTTGGGGTTTGCAGGCTGGCCAGGCCCACTGGCAACCCAAGCAGAGGCCCTGGTATCTGGGATTTATCTATCTTCTACAATTGAAACTTTGTTGCCTTAAGCAGAGGCCAGGGTTTGTGGAAAGCTTGGTTTCCTCCATCACCAGGGCCAACCCAAGCCTCCCTCCTGCTTTTTCTGTGGCCATAGCCATCTTGGTTGGGTTAATTTGCATACTCACTCTGATTGGCTGGTGGGTGTGGCTAATGGATGTGGCAGTGGTGTGGTCAATTTGCATATTACTCTTTTATTAGATAGGAAGATTTTAAATGTTGGTAGGATGCACCAGTGAAACCATCTGGTTCTGAACTTTTGTGTGTTGGGAAATATTTTATTGCTAATTTAAGTCTCCTTCTATAATTGATCTCTTCACATTCTCTATTTCTTTATAAGTCAGTCTTTATAGTTTGTACGTTTTAGGATTTATTTCTTCTAGGTTGTCCAATTTGCTTGCATATAACTGTTCATAGTAGTCTCTGATGATCCTTTGCTTTTCTGTGGTATCAGTTGCAATGTCCCCTCTTTCTTTCCTGATTCATTCTCCCTCTCTTTCTTCCTTCCCCTTCCATTCTCTCTAAAAACCAATGGAAAAAAATCCTCAGGTGAGGATTAACAACAACAACAAAAAAAGTTCTCAGTTTTTTTAAATAAATTTTTATTGTTCAAATTATTACAAATGTTCCTCTTTTTTCCCCCATAGCTCATCTCAACCCAGAGCCCACCCCACCCCATGCCCTTACCCCTAGCCACTGTACCTGTCCATAGGTGTAAGATTTTTGTCCAATATCTTCTTGCATCCCCCATATACCCTTTCTCTCTGAGAATTGTTAGTCCATTTCCTTTCTATGCCTCTGATTCTATTATATTCACCAGTTTATTCTGTTCATCAGACTTTTTATTCACTTGATTTTTAGATTCACTTGTTGATAGATATGTATTAGTGTCACTTTATTGTTTATAATTTTTATCTTTACCTTTTTCTTCTTTTTCCTCTTCTTAAAGAGTACCTTTCAGCATTTCACATAATACTGGTTTGGTGTTGATGAATTCCTTTAGCTTTTTCTTCTCTGTGAAGCTCTTTTTCTGACCTTCAATTCTAAATGATAGCTTTGCTGGATAGAATAACCTTGGTTGTAGGTTCTTGCAATATCACTTTGAATATTTCTTGCCACTCCCTTCTGGCCTGCATAGTTTCTGTTGAGAAATCAGCTGACAGTCATATGGGTACTCCCTTGTAGGTAATGAACTGTTTTTCTCTTGCTATTTTTAAGATTTTCTGTCTTTTGCCTTTGGCATTTTAATTATGATGTGTCATGGTATGGTCCTCTTTGGATTCCTTTTGTTTGAGGTTCTCTGTGCTTCATGGACTTGTAAGTCTATTTCTTTCACCAGGTAGGGGAAGTTTTCTGTCATTATTTCTTCAAATAGATTTTCAATATCTTGTTCTCTCTCTTCTTCTGGCACCCCCTTAATTCTGATATTGGTACGCTTAAAGTTGTTCCAGAGGATCCTTATGCTATCGTTATATTTTTGGATTCTTTTTTCTTTTTGCTCTTCTGGTTGGTTGTTTATGTTTGTTTTTTTTACTTCCTCATGTTTCAAATCTTTGACTTAATTCTTAGAATCTTCTAGTCTACTGTTGAATTTCTGTATATTCTTTTTTAACATATTTTATTGATATTTTACAGAGAAGAAGGGAGAAGGATAGAGAGTTAGAAACATCAATGAGAGAAACATCAACAAGCTGCCTTCTGCACACCCCCTACTTGGGATTGCCTGCAACCAAGGTACATGCCCTTGACCATAATCAAACCTGCGACCCTTCAGTCCACAGTCCAATGCTCTATCCACTGAGCCAAACGGGTTAGGGCTGTATATATTCTTTATTTCAGTCAATATATGCTTAATTTCTGATTGGTCTTTTTCTTTTTCTTTTTTTCATTCTCACTTAAGATCCTTGAAGGTTTCACTGAGTTCATCTGAGGTTTCTAAAAGATTCTTGAGTAACCTTATAACTGTGGTTTTGAACTGTATATCCAGTAGTTTGATTCCCTCCACTTCTTTCATTTGTGACATGTTTCTTTGTCTCCCCATTTTAGCTGCTTCCCTGTGTTGATAGAGTGGCCTTATGTAGTAGGTATCCTAAGGGCCCAGTGGCTCAGCCTTCCCAATCACATAATGTGTACACTCCTAGTGCACCCTTTTATGGGCCGGGCGCACAGTCTTCTTGTAGTTAAGTCTTGATTACTGTTGGTATCATTGGGAGGAATTGATCTCCAAGCTAATTGGCTGTGAGGAGCAGCTCTGTCTTCAGTGGGAGAACTGCTGTACTGGAGACACCCTTATGTGGCAGGACTTGCTTCAGTGAGGCTTTGGTGCTCACTGAGTCTGCCTCTTGAGTGTGATGCTTATGGATGTGAAGAATTGTAATCTGGAATGGTCTCACACTGACCACTGAGTACACTGGCTCTTGGATCTCCAAGGAGGTGCAAAATCAGCAACTGCCTGAAGCCACCCAGCAGGAGCTACAGAGAGATCTGCAAATTGCCCCTCTTTGTGCCCAGATGAGGCCCAGCTATGAAGCAAGGCAGGCTACTGCTGCCAAGAGCCATGGGCCTTCTTTTGGAAGCTTTTGAGCTCTCTGGCCCAGCTGCAATTAGATTAGGCAACCAAAGGCCAGGCCATTTATATGCAAAAACCACTGTGCACAGCTTGGGTAGGGTTGTAAATTGGGTGAGGCAGGGTCTCAGGGAATCACCAGGAGCAAACACCAATGGCTGCCAGTCAGCCTTCTCAACGTCTCTGCATTCCAAACCCCCACACAGGAGCAATGATCACTACAAGCACCTCTGAAAGCTGCCCTCATGTTTCAGCCCAATGCCAGACAGTCCAGTTTTCCATATGAATCTGGATCCCCAGAGTCTTGCCCATAACTGGAGTTCAGAGCAATCAGAAGCTTGTATCTCCCTCCTGATTGAAAAAAACAACAGCGCACCCAGTTGCCAGCCCAGTTCGTGTGCCTCAGTACCTCCGCACTTCCTCCCAGTCTCAATGTGCTTTTTTCTTTTCTCCTAGTTGTAGAACTTCTATTCAGCCAGTTTTCCTGTGGTTCTGGATGATAGCTGTTTTGTCTTTTAGTTGTAGTTTTGATGTGGTTGTGAGAGGCAGTAAGTATACGTGTTTACCTATGCCACCATCCTGGTTCTCCCAAGTTCTTAGTTTTATTAATCTTTTCTATTGTATTCTTAGTCTCTGTTTCATTTGTTTCTGGTTTTATATTTATTATATTTATGCTAACTTTAGACTTTTTTTCTAGTTCCCTAAAATGTAAAGTTAGGTTGTTTGAGATATTTCTTGTTTCTAATGTTTATCACTATTAGTGAACTTCCCTCTTAGAAATGCTTATGCCGAATCCCCTTAATTTTGGTATGTTACATTTCTATTTTCATTTGTCTTGATATTTTTTTCATTTGAATTCATCTTGTTTGACACATTGTTCAGTAACATGTTTAAACTCTACATAGTTGTGAATTTTACAATTTTCTTCTTGTAAAATTGATTTCTAGTTTCATAATATTGTGGTCAGAAAAATGCTTGAAATAATTTTAGTCTTCTTAAATTTATTAAGACTTGTTTTATGGCTTAGCATATGATGTGAGCTGCAGAATATTCCATTTGCATATTCTGCTGCTGTTGATGGAATGTTTGGTAAATATCTGCTAAATCCATCTGCTCTAATGTATTATTTAAGTTCAATGTTTCCTTATTGATTTTCTCTCTAAGGATGTATTTATTGATGAAAGTAGAGTATTAAATCCCTCTATTATTATTATTACAAGCTATTTCTAACTTTTTTATATATAATTAGGTCCTCCTAAATAGGGTGCATAACTTTTAACAAATACTATATTCTCTTGCTGGATTGACCCCTTTAACATTATATAATGACATTCTTTGGCAGTTATCACAATCTTTGTCTTAAAATCTATTTTTTCTAATATAAGTATTGCTACCTCATTCTCTTTTGGTTTCCAATTAATGGAACATCTTTTCCATCCCTTCACTGTCAGTCTGTGTGTGTCCTTAAAGCTGAAGTGAGTTTCTTATACATAGTACATAAATTAATCCTATTTTTTTAAAAAAATATATTGTTTCATTAATTTCAGAGATTGGAAGGGAGAGGGAGAGAAATACCAATGATGAGAGAAAATCATTTACAGGCTCTCTCCTCTATGCTCCACAGTGGGGACTGAGCCCAAAACCCAGGCATGTGCCCTGACCTGGTTCATAGGTTGATGTTCAACTGATCCAGCCAGGCTGAATCCTGTTTTTTTTTAATTCACTCAGTCACTCTGTCTTTTGATTGGAGAATTTAGTCCATTTATAATTAAAGTAAATTCACAGGTATCTTATTGACACATTGCTCATTGTTTTCTGGCTGTTTTATAGTTCTTCTGTTCTTTTTTTCTTGTCTTGATCTATTTTTTTAGTTATTTTTTAAATAAAAATTATTTGCATAACATTGGTTAATTAAAATTTGGGGGTGGAAAAATCAAAATTATGGTGTAGGTAAACATCTGTACTCATCACCTCCCACAACCACATAAAAATTATAACTAAATTACAGAACAACCATCATTCAAAACCACTTAAAAACTGGCTGAATGGAAGTCCTACAACTAGGGAAGTAAAGAAAAAAGGCACATAGTGGCTGGTTGGGGGTGTGGTTTGGAGGCACAGAATGGGGTGATCCAACACCTACTTGTGGCATTTATTTAATCAGGAAAGAGATCGTCTCTGTGGAGGTTACCTGTGAGGAGCAAGAGGTCCCAGTCCCACACCAGATCCCCAGCCCAGGTTCCCAGACCTGGCAAAAAAAAATCCCCATAATTATGGGCTGTAAAAACCAGATTTGGGGGTTCAGTGACATGGAGGCTGCTGGAGACCCTGCTGTTCCACTTAAAGGGCCGCACATAAACTAAACTTACAAGGTCCCACTCCCTCTGAAAATCAGTGCCAGGAGACACAGATGCATACAAGGAGGAACTGGACTGTCTGACATCAGGGCAGTAACTCAGAGGCAGCTCTCTCCCTGACAGATGTGCTGGCAAGGGCCATTATTCCTGTACTGAAACCTCCCCTGTTGCAGGGCTGACTAGCACCCATATCTGAGTCTCAATCAGCCTGAAGTACACTGTTTGCTCCACTCTATGGATTCCCTGAGACTCTGACCCATCCAATTTTCAGCCCTACCCAAGCTGTTTGCAGCAATTTTTCCATATGAATGTCCTGCCCTGGTTCAGGCTTCAGTCTTGGCTAAAGTCTCTCAAACAACCTGCAGCTGGTGACAGAATGCCCAAAACCTATCAATAAAAGGCACAAGACTCGGCATTTGCACCATCCTGCCTTGCTTCAGAGCTGGAATTCACCCACTGCACAGGAGCTCTCACACTGTAGTTGCAGCTGGTCCTTACAGACAGTTGGTCTGGAGGTCATCTTCTCCCAGAGATACCAACAGCAATCAAGGCTCAACTACAAACTGTGCACACAGCCCACACAGAGGCACACTTAGATTGCTCAGCTCAGGTGACTGGAGGCTGAGCCACTGGGCCCTGCAGGACACCTATTACATAAGGCCACTCTGCCAATCCCAGGAGACATAGCAGCTCTACCTAAGACATAAAGACAAATACAGAGAAGCAACCAAAATGTGGAGACAAAGAAGCATGTCACAAATGAAAGAAATGGAAGCAAGCAAATACTGGACACAGAGTTCAAAACAATGGTTATATGGTTACTCGAGGATCTTGATGAGACTTTTAAGGACCTTAGTGAGACTGGAAAGACATGGAAAAGGACCAGTCAGAAATTAAGCACATACTAACTGAAATAAAGAAAAATTTACAGGGATTTAATAATAGAGTAGAGGATTTGGAGAATCAAATCAATGATTTGGAATATGAGAAAGCAAAAAACACCCAATCTAAAGAGCAAAAAAAAAAAAAAGAATAAAAACATATGAAGAAACTGTAAGGAGCCCCTGGGATAACTTCAAGAATCCAAACATTTGTATTATGGGGGTGCCAGAAGGAGGAGAGAGAGAGAGAGCAAGATATTGAAAACCTATTTGAAGAAATAATGACAGAAAACTTCCGCTGCTGAAAGAAATAGACTTACAAGTCCAGGAAGCACAGAGCATTCCAAACAAGAGGAACCCAAAGAGGCCCACCAAGACACATCATAATTAAAATGCCAAAGTTTAAAGACAAAGAGGGAATCTTAAAAGCAGCAAGAGAAAAGCAGTTAGTTACCTATAAGGAGTGCCCATCTGACTGTCAGCTGATTTCTCAACAAAAACTTTGCAGGCCAGAAGGGAGTGGCAAGAAATATTCAAAGAAATGAATATAAGGCTAAAACCCAGATTACTCTACCCGGCAAAGCTCTCAATTAGAATTGAGGGCCAGATAAAGAGTTTCACAAAGAAGAAAAAAAAAAGTTAAAGAAGTTCATCACCCCCAAACCAGTATTATCTGAATGTTGAAGGGTATTACTTAAGAACATCAAGAAGAGATTTAAAAAATATGAATAATAAAATGGAAAAAATATATATCAATCAATTGAATTTAAAAATCAAAATGAACAAGAAATCTAATGAACAGAATAAACTGGTGAATACAACAGAATCAGAACATGGAAGCATGGAACAGACTGAGGAATCTCAGAGAGAAGGGACAAGAAGTGGGAAGTGATTAACCAAAGATATTGCCTATGGACACAGACAGAATGCCTGGGGTGGGGCAGAACCAGGTAGAGGGGGGACAATGTGTGGGGGGAAGGAGTACAACTGTAATCTCAACAATACAGATTTTTAAAAATGTTCATGTGTACAAGATTATAATTCAATATCTGTGTATTTTAGTAGTATTAATAAACTGATGAATAAAACAGAATCAGAGGCATGGAAGCATGGAACAGATTTCAGGAATCTTATACACCTGAAATTATGAGTGAAATATGATTTTTGACATTTTCCATTTGAAATTTCATTTAGCATAATACTCTTAAAATCCATTCATATTTTATCTTTTTTATGACTGAGTAGTATTGCATTACACACAGACACACACACACTGTAGTATTGTGTATACACACATATGTATATATCACATTTTCTTTATCCAGTCATCCACAATGGACACATACATTGTTTCATGTGTTGGCTATTATAAATAATATTGAATTGAATATAGGGACACATATATATGTTTACAAATAATTTTTTTCATATTTGGGCAATAAATATCCAAGATATTGATTGCTGGATAATATGGTAGATCTATGCTTAATTTTTGAGAAAGCTTCATATTATTTTCCATGGTGGCTGTACTAATTTACATTCCCATCAAGGTATAATAAGTTCCCTTTTCTCCAACATTTCTTGTCTTTTTTATAATAGCCATTCTAAGGAGTGTGAAATTGTATCGCATTGTGATTTTGATTTTCATTTCCCTAATAACTGGTGATGTTGGACATCTCTTTTTTTAAATATATTTTATTGATTTTTCACAGAGAGGAAGGGAGAGGGATAGAAAGTCAGAAACATCGATGAGAGAGAGACATCGATCAGCCGCCTCCTGCACACCCCACACTGGAGATGTGCCTGCAAGCAAGGTACATGCCCTTGACCAGAATCGAACCTGGGACCCTTCAGTCCGCAGGCCGACGCTCTATCCACTGAGCCAAACCGGTCTCGGCAATGGACATCTTTTTATAGTTCTGTTGGCCATCTCTTTATGTCTTTCTTGAAAAAGTATCTATTCAAGTACTCTGCCCATTTTTTAATCAGATTGTTTTATTTTGTTGTTGTTGAGTAGTGTGACTACTCAAAATGGATTAAAGACTTGAAAAGAAAAACCTGAACCAATAAACTACTCAGAAGAAAACATAGTCATTAAACTTATGGACTTTGGTCCTAGAGAAACTTTTGTGAACTTGATCCCAAAGGCAAGGGAAGCAAAAGCAAAAATAAATGAATGGGATTATATCAAACTAAAAAGCTTCTGCACAACAAAGAAACTGTCAACAAAAAGACAACAAACCAAATGGAAGAAGTTATTTGCTCTCTTCTCTTTTGATTTGATGATTTTCTGTAGTGGTATGCTTGGATTCTTTTCTCTCTTTATTTTTTAAAAATCCTACTAATACAATAAACAGGTGGCAAGGACTATGGTTAAGATAACATAGCAGATAACAGGAACCCGGGGAGTCCCCTCTGACAACTGATCTGGGTATGCTTTTGAAGACTTTGATTAATGAAGCTGTCATCCCATCTGAGGAGCAGGCTAGCATAGCTCTGCTTTTCTGTAGATATGTTGAGAGATGGAAACCCCAAGAGAGGCAGGGTTAGGCCACATCTCAACAAGGAAAGCAAAGAAGGCTTGAGCTCTGTGTCCTGAATGCCCCTGGTGATACACATGCCTTCCTTTCCCTCCTCCACACCCCCACCCCCCAGCCCCACGAGGTTCTAAATTGCCTTTCCAGGCCAAATCTTGACATCTCTCTGACCCAAAAGGAACACACTGCTTTACTTTTATGACTGAAATATTGCTCATATTTATTGAAAAGGGAGAACATACTGCAGCTGTAGAAACCCAGCTTCCACAGTTCTGCAAATACTGACTGTAAATCACCTTTAGGCTTGTCATTCCCTTCTATGAAAGCAAAACCACCCTAAGGAAATGTCCCCAGGAAGACTAATCTAGAAGAATCACCTTCTCTTGTACCCCACTAGGAAATATATAGCTAATAAAGTGCTGGCAGAAGCTTGGAAATGAAGTGCTCTTGAGCAAAAAGTTCCAATGCCATTTAGTCCAGGGTATATGTCCCTGAGGCAGGAGCATGCCAGCAAGGCCCAAGTGGCACAAAGTCTACCCTTGAGATTGGTTGCCAGTAGGACTAAAATTTTACAGTAACTGCCATTGCCAATGTCGAGGACAGTAATGAGGCCCTGTACTGTCATGGGTGGTTTATGGGCAGCTGATCCCCCAGTGAAAAGCCAGAAGCTTCTCTCTGGAAAAGTGGGGGAGGGAAACATAGTTTGGAGGTCCAGCAATAAAGGATAACCAAGAGAGGATCCTCAACTGACATCTCACTAACACAACTGGGACTTGATTGAATGTGCCTAAGTAAAGAGCTCAAATGGCAGGTATAGTGAACACTCTTATTTTTTACTTGTAGGACTGTCTTTTAAGGTTTCTATACCAAGAGGATGAGTGTTTTGATTGTATACAGGTGCAGTTACTATAGGTGTACAAATGTACAAATATTACTCCAGGGCAAGGTCAATGCTGGTGGGTAGAAAGTGTTTGCATAAAGAAGCAAGAGACTGGAGCACCTGGAACGAGCCCTTTGGGAACCTGGATGGGAATAAGGTAAGGCCATCTGACCCCAATACCTAGGAGGTGTCTTTACAGAAGATAGCTCACATTGAATTTGGAAAAGTTGAAAGAAATTACTGAGTAAACAAGTTAAAATTTAGAAAGGGTTAAGATATAACTTTGGGATTTCCAACTTCAGAATGTGGTGTGATGAAACCTGACAGGCCCCTAAAGGGCATGTTTCTCTTGATTAAAGCTGGTATTGGAAATTGGGTATAATTTCTTTTTTTAATGACCTACTGTCCAACTCACTTCCCCTACCTGTGCTGAGCTCATTAAGTCTAATGTGCCTCAGCTGTGAGAAAATGCTGGCTGGAGGAGGGACACCCTTCTTATGTTACTTACAGGCATCCTTGGGTGCTTAGCAAGGCCAGCATCCTCTTCCAAAGATCGGAAAATGAGACACCAGATGGTTCCATGACATGATTCAGATCACTCATCAGCACTAGTAGTTGTTCGGTAGCTCGGAGCTACAAGCATACTACCTTCTCTTCTGAAATAAGTTCAAGCTCCTTGATGTCTCATACATTTAGAGAGTCTAAAATGTTCTCCCAGAAGCTGAGGACAGGCCCTAGGCAACCACTCAGCATCCAGGATGCTGCCACTTATGGACTTCAAAGCACTGTGCCTTGGACCATGCCAGGTAGAAACAACAAGACTTCCCCTTTAAACCAGCTAAACACTACCAAGTGCATAGTAAAAATATATTCTACAAGATCTGAAATATGTGTATGTCCAACATCATCATCACCCTCCATTCCCTGGAGAGAGGCGATGCACCCAGCAGTGTGGCTGAGGCATGGTGGGGTCCCTGCTATCCCCGCAGGTAGGTGCTGCCTGCAGGCTCTCGCCTGAGGGCATTGATGTGTGGGAGGACTCCCGCTGTGGCCGCCAGCTTCTCACTGAGCTTCTGGTTCACTAGTTCCAGGTGGCGGCCATTCTTCCGCGCCTGCCTCAGAGACCGCTTGACCTTCTTCAGCCGGTCCCGGAGCTGCCTATTCCGCTTCTCCAGTGTGGCCACCTTCTGCTGCAGTTTCTTGACATGGTCCTCCTCCTCAAACAGGGCCTTCTGCACCGAGGAGCACATGAGCTGGGGAGATAGATGCCACGGAGGGAGAGGCAGTGAGCTCCAGGAAACTGGCCCAGGTCAGCCCCAGTGCCTAGATACATGGACTCTAATATCACCCACAGCACTGACTCCAGCACAAGGACTCCTTCCTCAATTTCACCCTGTGGATCCCGCCCTGACTTCAAACATACACAGGGGCCCCTCCTGTGCTTTCTATATTTGAGTTCCTTGGATAATCTTGTTTTACAAGGATAACCTAAATACTTATCATCCCTATCAAAAAAGAAAGCTTCAGTGAATCAAGAAGTAAAAAATCAAAACCAGAGATGGAAAAATGCACAAAGAATATGGATAGTTTACAGGGAAGGTATTATAAATCTCTCTTAACCATGGGAAGGGTATCTTAGCCTCATCCCTCATAATAAGATCAATGCAAATCAGAGCCAGAATGAATTATTTTTCACAGACTGGTAAAATCAAGCAGTGAGGATGTGAGGAAATAGGCATCATGTACTATAGGTGGAGTGTAAACTGCTGCAAAAAGCAATCTGATTACATCTTTCAAAGTGAACGCTTCCTGTACCCTTTGATCTAGTAATTCTGGGCTTTTTCTCTTAGAAATACTCCCACATGTGGAAACTGCCACATGCACAAATATATGACAGTATTGTTTGTTATAAGAAGATTGAGAAGTGATGTTAGCATCATGGTAGTTTAAGACATCCTTTTTTTGTCCCACCCTGCTAAAACAACAATTTAGCATCCAACTATAAACAAAAGTGCCCATTGTGGGAGCTGGGGATTCAGCAGCCTTACACCAATGGACCCAGGAGGAGACTCGCCCACCCATGCATCAGACCAACCTTGGTCCCAGCTGTGGAGCCTGCAGTGGTCCATGAACTGGCTCCAGCCCTTTCAGGCGAAGGACCTCAAAGCAGATATACAGACGGCCAACACGTATAGGAAAAGATATGCAACATCACTATGTAACATCACTAATCATCAAGGAAATTAAATTAAAAACTACAATGAGGTATCACCTCACTCGTTAGAATGGCTATCATCAAAAATATAAGCGATAAATTATGATACAGGATGGTGACATAGGAGAATTCCAAATTCTCTTTCCTCCTTAGATGCACCAAATGTACAGCTACATACAGAAGTTTCCTATAAAGAAACCCTATAAGTACAATGACTCCTACTCACTGGGCAAATGAGAAGGAAAAAAAACCCACATTGAAATGGGAGAGAGAGGCTGAGCCACAAGGTTGTCATAAACCCCTGGTGTGAGGAGGGAACTCACAACTCCTAGCTGCTCGCTAAGGAGTAAAGAGTCTGAACCACATGATAAGGATTCCAACTTTTACGATCTGCACCTGGGAGATGAATCCCCAAAGAAAGCCAGTGGGGCTTGTGTCCACCAGGCTACAGTGAGCTGAGAAACAGTTCTTACAGGGCTCCCACATGGACTCGCCCACCCCAGGGCCCAGCACAGAGACAGCAGACTGAAAAGCAACCAGTCTTCCTGTGAAAGGCCTACTTGCTTATCTTACAGTTGCAGCCCGAGAGGCTTCTAATTAAGTTCACATCTGGAAGCCTACTACAAACTCCTCCAAACACTGTGGGCTAGACCTCTGCCTTGCTCCAGGTGATTGGTACCACCCAGAGAGGAGCTTGGGCACACATTTGGTGCCCCAGTGGTTGTGGCTATACCCAGGGGACACTCCTTGATCACTTGGTTCTGGTGGCCAGTGAGGCTCATGTTTACAGATCCCACAGGACTATAGAAAGTAGAAAAACAGTTTATTACCCCATTCGGCGCAGTGGGGCAATGTTGTAGGCCACAGATTGAAACCCTCTGTGATCTGGCACAGTGAGAACCCCAGGGCCTTCAAGCATATCAATAAACATGCACACTAAGAAGTCATGTATGACCCAACTTCTCTTCCAAGATGCCCTCCTGAGTTATTATGCCAGCAAAATGGAAAAGTGTTGTGGGGGGAATAACATACCTTTCAACATTTTGTTTATTGTGGATACTGCCCCAAGACACCCATCTTTTTTTCTTCTTCTTCTTTTCTTTAAACTATATTTTATTGATTTTTTTTACAGAGAGGAAGGGAGAGGGATAGAGAGTTAGAAACATAGATGAGAGGGAGACATCGAACAGCCGCCTCCTGCATGCCCCCTACTGGGGATGTGCCCGCAACCAAGATACATGCTCCTGACTGGAATCGAACCTGGGACCTTTCAATCCGCAGGCCGATGCTCTATCCACTGAGCTAAACTGATTTCGGCAAGACATCCATCTTTTACTGATCTTCATCTCAACATCTAATTGATGTTTCTACCTTCAAACACAGCACCTCTTTGATCCAAGTGGATCAGCTTTTAAAGCCTACTACACCTGAGGCGGATCTTCACCCAGGCCATTGCTGCAACTGAGGAAGACACTGATACAATTCTGGAAGAGTTGTAACATCTATGTCTGAATCAGCACCCTTGCTTGGGCTTGGAATGATGTGACCAAAGAGTATAAGAATGGCATCTGGAAGAAGATACTCAAGGAGTTCATTCAGGACTTCAAAGGATTTGCCAAGGATGAGGTTCCTACAAAAATCAAAGCTGTGGGTGAGAATGAAATTGAGGAGCTGTACAAATTTGTATAGCTGTATAAATTTTTTTTTACCAATTTCTTCTATTATTTATTCCATGCATGAACTAACAAAATATATTTTATTTGTTAAAAACTAAGACAAGCTGGTTCCTGAGGAACTGACGCATGGGGAACAGAAAAGCATTGCTGAAGAAGAGTCATAAGAAAGGAAACTGCAAGGAAAGAAAAGGAAGAACCCTCAAGATAACTCACAGAAGAGGACTTAGCTGAAGCTTTTGCAGTCCTTAGGAAGCTCCTTAAAAAGTTTGAAAACATGGACCCCCAACACCAAAAGGTTTTCATTGATAAAGAGGAATGTTTATGTTGCATCATCTATGATGAAAAAAAGAAACCAGCAAACCATCATGGATCTGTTTCCGAAAAGAGTGACACATCCTTCCCAAGGTGTTCCAGAAGAAGGCAGTGTTATCACCAGAGGTGGCAACTCCATGTGTGTTACTGCCCCTGAAGACCTTCCAATGGGACATGAAGTGGAGCTGAGAAACAGTGATATTGATGATTCTAACTCTATGTGGGTCTAGACTAATGTGTGTGTGAATTGTTTCTTAGTTTTTAACAAATAAAATATATTTTGTTAGTTCATGCATGGAATAAATAATAGAAGAAATTGGTAAAAAAAAATTTGTACAGCTATACAATGTCTTTGTGTTCTATGCTAAGTATTATTACAAAAGAGCAAAGTAAAACAGTTAAAATAAGCTAAGGAGCTAAGGTTTATTTGTTATACATTTAGTGTAGCCTGTGTGCACAATGATGTCCTAGGCCTTCAGATTCACTCACCACTCACCCAGAGCAAGTTCCAGTCATGGTAAATGCCCTATTAAGGTGTACCATTTCTTATCTTTTATACTGTACTTTTACTGTACCTTTTCTATGTTTAGGTATGTATAGATACACAAATATTTACTATTGTGTTACAATTGTCTACAGCATTCAAACAATAACATGCTGTACAGGTAGAAGTAATGGACATATAGTTTGGGTGTGTAGTAGGCTGTACCCTCTAGGTTTGTGTAAGTGCACTCCATAATGTTTGCACAATGATAAAATCACTAATGACATTTCTCAGAATGTATTTCTGTTCTTAAGTGGTGCTTGACTGTAGTAAGGTGATCACATATAAAGCCATTATGAAGGTTAAAAGATAAAAGTAGTAAAAATAACTATATCTATAATAATTTGTTAATGAGTACACAAGATACAAAGATGTAAATTGTGACTTCAAAAACAAAATAAAATATGTGTTGGGAAGGATACAAAGAGCATTAGAATGTGTTTGAACACAACTTGGCATAAAGTTAAAATAGACATAAATATAAGTTGTTTTATGTATGCTTCACAGTAACCACAAGACAAAAGCCTATAGTAGATATACAAAATACAAAGGAATCTTAATCAAACACTTCAGAATATCATCAAATCAGAAAGGAAGAGAGTAAGAGAAGAAAGGAACAGAAGAGGTACAAAACAGCCAGAAAACAATTAACAAAATAGCAATAAGTACATTCTTTCTCTCTTTCTCTCTTTTATCCTCTCTGAAATCAATTTAAAAATATATATATAATAAAATAAAATAAAAAGAGACATCCAACTATATGCTGGTTATGAAAAACTCACTTCAGCTTTAAGGCCATAAACAGACTAAAAGTAAAGGGATAGAAAAAGATATTTCATGCAAATGGGAATCAAAATAAACCTGATTGAGCTATATTTATATCAGACAGACTTTAAAACAACAAAAAGGAAGGGCATTAAATAATAATAAAGAGATCAATCCTACAAGAGGATATAATATCTATAAATATTTATTCACCCAATAAAGCAGTATCTAAAGATACAGGCATTGACAAAAGTAGATTTACAGTTGTAATACAAATAAATAATTAGAATAAACTTTCACATACGCATAACTATAAACCTACTTTTGCCTTCCCCTGTATGAAACAAATATTAATACTTGAAAGAACAAATAGAAATACAATAATAGGGTAAATTAACATCCAACATTGATCAATATATAGATCATTCAGACAGAAGATCAATAAGTAAACATTGGTCTGAAACAACATATTAGACTAGATAGACTTAACAGACATATCATGAATATTCCATCAAAAGCTACAGCATTTTTCTTAAGGGCACATGGAATATTCTCCAGAATAGATCATATACTAGGCCAATAAACATGTCTTAATAAATTTAAGAAGAATGGAATCATTTTAAGCATCTTTTCTACCCACAGTAGTATGAAACTAGAAATCAAGTAGGAGAATATTCCAAAATGGCAGCAGGGTACGTGGAGGCTACACTGACATGCTCCTAGGACCAAACTGGAACTACAACTAAAATACAGAAAGACCATCCTGAAGACTGGCTAGAGCAAGGATGGAAGGTGGAGACTGCATAGAGACTAGTAGGAAGTACAGAGGCACAAAAGGGCTGGCTAAGCTCCCACAGACAGCAGTTGAAGTTCCAAAGAGATATATTAACTGTGTGTGTGGTACAGGGGTAAAGAGGGGGTCCTACTGAGAAATCTGGGGCTTAAATCCCTGGGCTCCCTAGTCCAGAAAATCAGCAGGGATGTTATCTGCCAGGGATAGATGGCTAGAAATGCAGGCACATTCTTTTTTTTTAATATATTTTATTAATTTTTTACAGAGAGGAAGGGAGAGGGATAGAAAGTCAGAAACATCGATGAGAGAGAGACATCGATCAGCCGCCTCCTGCACGCCCCACACTAGAGATGTACCCGCAAGCAAGGTACATTTCCCTGACCAGAACTGAACCCGGATCTTTCAGTCCGCAGGCCGATGCTCTATCTATGGAGCCAAACCATTCTGAGCTGCAGGCACATTCTTAAGGGCAACACACAAAATTTCATATGCAGCCACTCTCCTTGGTAGAGGGAGAGCAGAATTGACTGGAGTTTTGTGAGAAGCTAGGGGGCTCTAAGGTTAGAGCTCAGAAGGCATACATTGTTTCCTGTGCTGAGTCATTCTTTCATACTGCAGAGCAGCGGTCACGAACTGGTGGTCTACAGAACACTGATGGTGCATGAGGTCTGAATGGTTGGCAACCACTGCTTTATTCAGCAAACCTCTACCATCTAAGTAGCTTTTGCTGGGTGGGGAGTTGGGGGGTGGGGGGGAGAGGCATTGTCCCACCCTATGGAAAACCCCTTGCTCCACCCTAAGGAGTTTCTAAGGCCCATTAAATGATTGAGAATAATCGCCTGTAGGCAGAAGCAGTTGCCCAACCTGTTGGAAAAACTCTCAGCTGACCCTGTGATTAATATCCTGAGGCTAATCAAGAATAACAATCAGACTGCAGGCAGAGACAGATCTTTGGAGGCTTTGAGTTTTTGCCTGGTCTAATTTGGGGCCAGGGGCTAGGAAAAGCAGACCTTGGTACAAATCTTGGTCCTTTCTAAAGACATCATGCCAGCAGGGGGAGCCACAAGCTGTGGACTGTTGATAGCTCCAAAGAAGGTACTCAGGGCCAGTCATAAACAGCATCTGGCATTGTCCAGCATTAGAAATTGGGAGTGATAGCAGATCTATCTAATACACAGACATAAACCCAAATAGGCAGCAAAATGGAGAAACAAAAAAACAAGACTGAAATGAAAGAACAAGAGAATTCTCCAGAAGATGAGCTAAATAAAATGAAAATATAAAATTTATTAGATATAGAGTTCAGAATAATGATGGCAAAAATGCTCAACAGCATGAGAAAAGATATAGTAACTATGAAAAAAAGATAAGTCAAAAAAATAACATAGTGGGCCCAGCCGGCATGGCTCAGTGGTTGAGCATTAACCTATGAACTAAAGAGGTCATGGTTCAATTCCTGGTCAGGGCACATGCCCAAGTTGTTGCTTTGATCCCCAGTGTGGGGTGTGCAGAAGGCAGCCAATCAATGATTCTCTCTCATCATTGATGTTTCTCTCTTTCCCCCCCTTTTCCTTCCACTCTGAAATCAATTAAAAAAAAAACAATGGAAGGAAAACACAGCAGATTAGGGGAAGCCAACGATTGGATCAGTGAATTAGAAGACAGGCTAGAAAAAAAATCACTCAGTGAACAAAATAAATAAATAAATAAATAAATAAATAAATAAATAAATAAATAAATAAATAAAGAACAGCTTAAGGGAACTGTGGGATACTGTAAAATATAACAATAATCACACAATAGGAGTACCAGGAAGGGAAGAAAGTCACCCTCAGAAGGCACCAAGAAAATAATCTGTGGTCTTTTGAAATGTCGTGAAAGTGAAAATTAGCCTACAAAGACCCAGATAGCCAGTGGGAGCAAGATCAGATGGTAATATGCTCTGTGGGGAAGATCTTAGCCCAATCATGAGCTCTGAGAACAAAAGTGGTAACAAGTCCAACTTAAACAGTACTACTGGGATGGCTTCTTGTGACAATGGAAGGGGACACCCAGAGCCATGGGGCCACTGATCCAGCCATATCCATGGCTCTGGGCAGAATGGAACTGGCACCTAGCATCTCTGGCCCTAGTGGTCTGCCAATTTCATCAGCACTTGTTCTGCTTTTCTAAAGAGGCCACAAAGAAACAAATAACAGAACAAGAATAAGTTCCATTAGAGTGGCTACACTCATGAATGATCTGTGAATATGATCCCTGCCTTTGAAAAAAACAACAGTTATCTTCTTTAATTTCACATGAGGGCAAGAGAATGCATCATTATTGTAGAGGACTTAGAAAATCATTTGCGAAGTTCCAGGAACTGCAAAGTGAAGAAAGATGACTGGGGTTTCTGTGAAGAACCTGAGCCCTTTCCAAGGAAATTCCCCAAGAGGGGAAACAATGGCAGCTGTGTGATCTCAGACAGGAGAACCTCTCCACTAGGGTATCCACCCCCTTTCAGGGCCCTATAACCACTCGGCCTCACTTTGGAGTTGTATCTGCCTTCCAAATGCTTTATTAGTCTGCTGGCTACCTGATGATAACCAAGTGGCTGTTTCATGTAGAAAGTGCCATAAAGTAATTATTTTGCGTAATTTTAAGAATAGAATCTTAACTAATACTTTCATGTCCTGACTTGGATCCAGTTTGGACTTTGACCCATGAAATCTGCCATCCTTTGCCATCTTATTGCCATACTTTTCTAATGAATGGTCCACACTCAATGCTCTAAGCCCATATCTAACTCACAGTCCCTGACCCTCTAATAAAGTTGCCTCATGGGAGCAGGGATGGTTAACAGAAGAAATGGATCAACTCATTACTTCAGTTCAGGAAAGCCACTGATTTTGGGCAGAGTGGTTCCAGATATCAAGAATCTCAACAAAATTCATTCTTCAGGAAATTCATCCTCCTTGTTTGGACTCCAAAGAAGGGACTTGCAAGTGAGTCCTGGCCATCAGTGTGAGTTAGAGCCTTGCTACATGTGGTTCCTGGACCAGCTACATCAGCATCACCTAGACTTCATGAGAACTGCAGAATCTCTAGACCTCTCAACCTACTGAATCAGAATCTGCATGGTAACAAGATCCCCAGGTGATTGGTGGGCACGATAGCTGTTGGTGCACAGGGGGGATAGATCAGGAAGGCCAGGGATGCTGGGTGCCAGCCTCATTCCAACAGTTCCTTCTAGATTTCTCTCTTAGTTCTAGATTATCTTATTTTCTGTTAAAATCACTTCCAATATACAAATTGGCTTCCTCTTAAAAGACAATCCTGGTAACCACTGTCAACTCAACCTTCATTCCTGATCATGGTGAGCTATAAGGGCCTGCAAAAGCACCTATAGGTCTGGGCTTACCACTGGCTTCAAACCATTAAGCTAGTGGATCCCCACCTCCCACCCTCCACCCCAGGCTGCTTATTAGAATCACCTAGGAAATGTATTTGAAATACTTGTGCCTGCACCCCACCCCAGACCAGTGAGACAGGAATCTCTGAGATGGAGGCTTGGGCATCACTTTTTTTAAAAGGGGCTTTTCAGTAATTTAATAAGCAGCTAGGCTTGAGAATCATTTCTCTAAAATTTGAATCATTGTTTTTGATGTGGAAACAAGATTTATACAACTAAATAACTGTGAAAATGTAGCAGCTATCCTTCCTACCGTCAATTTTCATTGTAAACCTCACTCTGATCCTGCACTTCATTCCCTATGCTCTAATTTTAATTTAATGCTTCCAGTCCTTTGCATGCAGAAAACCATAACACCACGGTTATTAGTCTGAGATCTCACCAATGTGTAAAACATAGAAACTGATATGTAGCTGTTAAGGCATCCATGCTAACTGCCTAGAGTGGATTTTTAATTATTCCTAGGTCTGGGACATAGGTGAAATGATTAAGTGAGCTCAGGGTAAAAAGGATTTTATAGCCTTTCTCCAAAGGGATGAAAGTTTCTCTTGATTAAAAAGAGAATCTGGGACATAGATATTCTCATAAAACTCAGGGACTGGTCCTGACTTTACCTGCTGCATGGCTACTATCTCTCTCTTTAAACTTGACAAAGTTTCTGTGTTTATATCTTAGGTCATAACCTAGTTGTATCTTAATTTTTCCAAATATTTTAGCCAAGTTCCCAAACACTACTGAATAAATTATCTTTCCACAAAAGATTTCTGACACTACCACTACTGAATGTCAAGTTCCCATGTAGAAATGAATCTGTCTGGGCTATATTCTGACCCATTTGTTTGCCATTATGCTAAAACCACAGTTTAAAAAAAAATATATGAGTTTGAATTTGAAATACTTGATGGGTTAGATTCTCTCTTTCTGTTCCTTTTCAAAATTATACTCTTTTTCATCTCTGTATTTTTTCTTAATACTTTTGGGATTTTGGGCATTTCATTGAATTTGTATAGTTTAGGAAAACCTTTGGTATTCCTTTATAAAATTTTATAACTTTTCCCATAAAAAAAAGAATAAGGATTCTAAAGTAAGTCTTGAGCTGCAAGTTATCTCTGCTTAGAAATACCCATCGATCCCCAACATACAGACTGTAATACAGTAAAATGGAGAAGAGTCACCTACCTGCCTTGGTTTGAGTCCTGCCTCTTCCACTGAGGAGCAGTGTCACCTTCGCTAGCTTCTCAAGCTTATGATAGTGGGATTTCTGCTGCACCTGCCAGACCCCCTGAGGGAGTAAAGGCATTTTCCCCCCAGCTTCCTTGCATACTGATAGCCCTCAGCTGAGTCTCTTTCCAGAAAATGCCCCTAATTTAAGAGAGCTGCCTCACTCCCATATACCTCCTTCCCAGGGTGCCCACAACCAATGACTGCTAAATCAAGGATATGAAAGCCAGGGCCCTCCTCCCAGCCTGGATCATTTCTGAAGGGCCCTCCCAACCTCAGAGCACATGTGAGGTAGACTATGGCCTTTGGTGAGACTACATCACAGTCTAGCTTTTCCCACTGCTCAATCCTGCTCTTCTCACTCCTTCTCTTCCCTCCTTCAGGTGTTGAACCCAGGAACACTCAATAGAAAACAAAAATCTCCTGAGCTCACTCTGCTTCCCAGAGAACCCAGCCTGCATTTGTGCAATGGGAGAATCATGATCCCTTCTTATGGGGTGTTTCAAAGATTTAATGCACTTTGCTTGTAAAGTACTCAGAACCATAACCTGTGCTAAAAACCATATCCTGTGCTGGTGTCTGAATGTCTCCCACCAAAATTCATATGTTGAAATCCTAATGTCTGATGTGATGGTATTTGGAGGTGGGGCCTTTGAAAGGTGATTAGGTCTTCAGGACACAACCTTCATGAGTGAAAATAATAAAAGAGACCCCACAGAATTCCCTCACCTCTTCTGCCACATAAAGATAAGAAGTCTGAGACCTACCCAGCAGGTGTGACTCAGTTTGAACTAGGAGGTCACAGTCAGGTTTCTGGTCAGGGTACATGCCTGATTTCAGGCTCAATCCTCAGTAGGGGGCATGCAGGAGGCAGCTGGTCAACAATTCTCTCTCACTGATGTTTCTGTCTCTCTCCCCCTCTCCCATCCTCTCTGAAATTAGTAAAAATATATTTTTTAAAAAAGAAACTTGAGACCTGCAAGAAAGCCCTTACCTGACCATGCTGGCACCTGGATCTTGGAGCCTCTAGCACTGTGAAAAAATAAAATCCCCTTTATAAGCCATCTAATCAGTGGAATTTTGTTATGGCAGCCCTGTGCTGATGTCTGAATGAACTAAGATACAGTAAATGTTCACTAAATGTTAGGCAGTTATTATGTCATCTTTTAAAACCCTTAACCTTTGTGATTAGACTTGGCCTAGATCTCCAGTCTCATTTTTCATCCCCCTGTTCATCCACTTTATGCCCAAAGCAACCTGTCTCCTGGCTGTCCCCAGTAATCCTGTTCTTTTCCATCTCTGGGACCCGCCACCTGCTTCCTTCCTCCTAGAGGCCTGTCTCTCTCTCCTCTGTTTGGCAATGCTGTGACCATCTGTGACTATCCTCATGGCCCTTCCATGATACTTTTCACAGAGTCTCCAGGTGTGCATCACCTTTCCTACTCCTGTGTACACAGTGTCCCTGTAGCTTCCCATCCAGTACATACCAATCACAACACAGCATGGGGCATACACTCACTGAAGGCCAACTCCACCTTGCTCTTTGTAGCCTTGTCACCTGGCCATTTTAGGAATACAATACAAAATCTGAATCAAGTTAAATGTTCCAAAAATACCTATCATTTAATGGAGCTTTAGCCTTTTGGGGTTGCTACTATTCTGGGGGAGACCACATGTGCAACACTGTCCTCTTCTGGGCAAAATAAGCCCCATCAGAAAGAAAGAAAGGGAACTGGAGATACCCTTGAACAATGTAAGGGTTAGGGGTACTGACTCTTGTGCAATTAAAAATCTGAATATAACTTTTGATTCCCCCAAAACTTAGCTGTCTCTTGGTATCCATGGAGGATTGGTTCAAGGACCCCTCTCAGATACCAAAATCTAGGAATGCCAAGTCCCCTGTATAAACTGGTGTCGAACAATACACACAGTGGGCCCTTCACATCCACAGTTCCCAAACACAGATTGAAAATAGTACAGGTAGTTCTTTTTTTTTTTAATCTGCATATAATATCAGTGGGCCTGTGTAGTTCAACCCATATTATTCAAGAGTCAACTTGGAAGTGTGTATGTGTGAGGGTTGGGGGTTGGGGAAGTGAGGATAGTTGTAGTTATTAACTTGAGTTGGTTTAGACTACTAAAGATCTGAGTGAAATTTGTTGTTCTCAATCCCCACAACCTCTCTTTGATTGGGGTAAAGTTTGAATAGCAACAGAAAGACACAGAAGGACTCTTAGTAACTTGTCCAGTGACCAAGGACCCTTAAGTAAACCCAAGGTCTTCAACTCTGCAGAAAAGAGGGCTGTCACAAGTAGGGAGACCCTAGGCCTTAGGAATAGAGGGTAACCCCATAATAGGATGAAGTCACTGCCAACAGTATCCCAAAGAGGGCCCCCTGAGTCATAACCATTATTGCCTCAAAAGAAAATTCTTTTTCATCAAGAAAGCAGGAATTTCCACATAAAAGCTGTACTTTCAAATAGGTGTGTTTCTTTAAGAAACTGTGCTTTCTCTGGAATACTTCCCAAATAGCATCAATCTCTTTAGAAAACTTCTTTTATATATATGGTCAAGAGATTATTTGCTTTTTAGATTTGTTATACCTTTTAATAAGCTGAGAAGAGGATGGGAAAAGGCCAGGCCACGCTGAAACAGGTACTGCCACATTTTTTTTTTTGAACAGGAACCCAAGAGAAACAAATGATCCCATCAGGGGCCCGAAGCAAAATTCCTAATGTACAACCCTTCCTCAGGCTCTAGTCACACCAGCGCCAATTGGCTAAGGAGAAGCACATACCTGTCAGATGTCTGAGCACCCCCAGTATTTGCCTGTGACAAGTCTGTTTTTCCCTGGAAAGCTCCATGCCCACACCTGACAGAGTGCTTGCCGCAGGGGTTGAGAAGGTTGTCATAAGGGGAGCCTGTTCTTTTATTCTCAGTAAAAAGAAAGGTAGACGGGGATACCCATTCCTTATCTTTTTTAAATAACACCTTTTGAAACTATATAAGCCAAACATATTCATTGTACAAAGTAGATGGGATCTCAATACCAGATTTCAAACTGTATTACAAAGCCACAGTTCTCAAAACAGCCTGGTACTGGCATAAGAACAGACAAATAGATCAATGGAATAGAATAGAGAACCCAGAAATCGACCCAAACCACTATGCTCAATTAATATTTGACAAAAGAGGCATGACATACAATGGAGTCAAGGCAGTCTCTTCAATAAATGGTGTTGGGAAAATTGGACAGATACATGCAAAAAACATGAAACTAGACCATACACAAAAATAAACTCAAAATGGATAAAGGACTTAAAACATAAGACAGGAAACCATAAAAATACGAGAAGAATCCATAGACCACAAAATCTCAGACATATGCTGAAGCAATTTCTTCACTGATACTACTCCTAGGGCAATGAAAACTAAGGGGAAAATAAACAAATAGGACTATATCAAAATAAAAAGCTTTTCACAGCAAAAGAAACCAACAAAACAACAAGAAAGCCCACTGCATGGGAGAACATATTTGCCAATGTTATCACTGATGAGGGTTTAATCTCCAACATTTATAGGGAACTCACACAACTTCACAAAAGGAAGAAAAACGGATAATGGACCTAAATAGATACTTTTTGAAAGATAGAAGGAAGGCCAAGAGACATATGAAGACATGCTCAAAGTCACTAATCATCTGAGAGATGCTAATCAAAACGACCATGAGGTACCATTTCACATCTGTCAGAAGGGCTATCATCACCAAACCAACAAACAAGTGCTGGTGAGGATGCTGAAAAAAAAAGGAACCCTCGTGCACTGCTGGTGGGAATGCAGATTATTGCAGCCACTGTGGAGAATAGTACAGAGTTTCCTCAAAAAACTAAAAATGGAACTCCTGTTTGACCCAGTGATCCCACTTGTAGGAATATATCCCAAGAAACTAGAAACACCAATTAGAAAGCACATATGCACCGCTATGTTCATAGGAGGACAATTCACAATAATTAAGATTTGAAAACAGCCTAAGTGCCCAACAGCAGATGAGTGGATTAAAAAACTGTAGTACATCTACACAATGGGAAACTACATTTTGATAAAAATGAAGGAGTGGGAGGGAACCAAGATGGCAGCATAGATAAATACCTACACTGCTGCCTCGCACAACAATTTCAAAACTACAACTAAAAGTCAGAACGGACATCATCCAGAACCATAGGAAAGCTGGCTGAGTGGAAATTCTACAACTAGAAGGAAAAAGAGGGGCTCATAGAGACTCAAAGGAGCTGCAAAAAGCTGAGGTACGGAAACGCGTGCGTGGAGACAGCAGGTGCCGCTGGAGTACCTGGCTGGCTTTCTCTGGCGGGAGACTCCCAGCGGCATTGAACCCCTTATCCTTAGACACTAAAACCCAGATCAAGCCAAAACACATATGGGGGGAGGTTGGACTGTGAAAAGGGAGAAGTGCACAGAAATTTGTGGGAGTCACAGGAGGATAGAAGTCGGGCGGCACACACAGTACTGTGCGCAGAAGACCAACTGCTGATTGTGCCGCTGGCTTTCAAATGAGGGCAGGAGACAAAGCATCCCAACTGCACCATTTCTAACTCCTCTAAACCCCAGATTCTGGCGAAGTCCTGAAAACCCAGACTCACATGGTCCCAGAGCGCAGGGGAGCCGGAAAGGCAGCAGTCTAGAGGCAGAGAGAGAGAGAGAGAGAGAGAGAGAGAGAGAGAGAGAGAGAGAGA
>JAAGEH010000032.1:5458747-5581970 GCA_011751065.1 Lasiurus cinereus | reverse complement strand
AGAGAGAGAGAGAGAGAGAGAGAGAGAGAGAGAGAGAGAGAGAGAGAACACACACAGGGACCGCTCCAGCCATTACCCAGTCATGTGAGACTAGGGGAGCATGAAGGGCAGAGCTGACTGGAACGCAAAGCAGTCCATTAAGCCCTGAGACTCCACCCATCCCAAGCTCAACAGAGAGGCTTTTGCAGTTTTGCAAGTCTGGTACCATAAGGCTGAATCCAAAACAGAAGTTCTCCTGGCATAGTGAAAATGCCGAGACAAGGGAAGGGATCACAAACAAAAGAAATGGAGGAAAACAAACAACTGGATACAGAGTTCAAAACCACACTTAAAAGGTTTTTCAAGAATATCCTAGAAAAATTGGATAAAGTTAGCGAGACCCAAGAGGAGATGAAAAAGAACCAACTAGAGATGGAAAAGAACCAACTAGAGATGGAAAAGGTCCAACTAGAAATTAAACATACACTGACGGAAATAAAAAATTTTATACAGAGACCTAACAGCAGACTAGAGGAATGCAAGAATCAAGTCAAAAATTTGAAATATAAAGAATCAGAAAACACTCAACTGGAAAAGCAAGAAGAAAAAAGAATCCAAAAATGTGAAGATACTGTAAGGAGCCTCTGGGACAGTTTCAAGTGTACCAACATCAGAATTGTGGGGGTGCCAGAAGAAGAGAGAGAGCAAGATACTGAAAACCTATTTAAAGAAATAATGACTGAAAACTTCCCACATCTGGTAAAAGAAATAGATTTACAAGTCCAGGAAGCACACAGAACCCCATATAAAAGGAATCCAAACAGGACTACACCAAGACACATCAACATTAAAATACCAAGAGCAAAAGACAAAGCAAGAATATTAAAAGCAGCAAGAGAAAAACAGTTCATTACCTACAAGGAAGCACCCATATAACTGCCAGCTGATTTCTCAACAGAAACGATGCAGTCCAGATGGGAATGGCAAGAAATATTCAACGTGATGAATAGCAAGAACCTACAACCAAGAATACTCTATAGAGCAAAGCTATCATTCAGAATTGAAGGGCAGATAAAGAGCTTCACACATAAGAAAGAGCTAAAGTTCATCAACTCCAAACCAGTATTATATGAAATGCTGAAAGGTACTCTTTTAGAAGAGGAAAAAGAAAAAGGTAAAAGATAAAAAAATTATGAACAGGAGGAGAATAATAGCAGCGGAATAGACGGACGCGTCTGGAGCTTTGTCGCTGGGCAGAGGGAGAGAGAGCAGTTGAGAGTTGCACGGGGAGTGTTTGTGGGCAAGTTAAGAGTCAGTTATCCTCCAGGAGAAGGCGGGGAACTGCTGGACAGGGCTCTCCTGGCCACGTAGCCCCACTGCCATGAGGTTTTTGTTGGCCGGAGACACCAGCATGAACGCGGAGACTGCGCCATCTTGCAGAGGGAGGTGGATGTCTGCGGCGGTCTGAAGGCTGAGGTACCCACCTAACAGCCGGGCACCCAAAACACCGCTCTCCAATCGGTGCAGACACTCGGGCGGCGGATTCAGAGATCCACAAGGCACACAGAAAGTGCGTTGTGTGCTCTACTGGGTCCTGTTGTAGATTGTGCCTTTGAATCCACGTGAGAGAGAGAACTACATAACCAGACACCCGGAGAAGAAAAACCATGGGCAGAAGAAGAAACAGCCCGCATACGACAGATAGGCAGGTATCACCAGAAAAGGAAGTAAATGAAATAGAAGCAGAAATAAGCCTGCCAGAGAAAGAGTTCAGAGAAATGATCATGAGGTGGATGAAAAACTGGAGGACAAAATCAACAATCTGAGTAAGAGCCAAGAGGAAATGAAGGAGCATGAAGAAATGAACAAAGAAATAAAAAATGACATCACTGCTTTAAAGAACTCAATAGAAAGCATCAAAGTAGACTAGAAGAAACAGAGGACTGCATCAGTGACCTAGAAGACACGGTAGGAAATAAAACTCAAGTACAGCAGCTTCTAGAAAAAAAAAATTAAAAACCGAGAGGAGAGCCTAAGGGAACTTTGGGATAACATGAAAAAAAACAACATCCACATAATTGGGAGGATTAGAGAACGTGTGTGAAGAAATAATGACAGAAAATTTCCCCAATATAGGAAAGTAAAAACCCACACAAATCCAAGAAGCTCACAGAGTCCCAAGCAAAATGAACCCCACAAAACCGAAACCAAGGCATATTATAATTAAATTGAAAAACAGCAATGACAAAGCAAGAATCTTAAAAGCGGCCAGAGAGAAACAGAAAGTTATATACAAAGGAACCCCCATAAGACTAGCTACTGATTTTTCAACAGAAACTCATCAGGACAGAAGGGAATGGAATGAAATATACAAAGTCATGCAAAGGAAGGGTCTCAACCCAAGAATACAGTACCCTGCAAGGCTTTTGATCAAAATTGAAGGTGAAATCAAAACCTTCACAGACAAAAAAGAACTAAGGGAATATATTACCACCAAACCAGCAATGCAAGAAATGTTAAAGGATCTGCTGTAATATAAAGAAATAGGAAGCGAAGAAGGAACTCTGGGCTAAAGACCAAAAATGGCAACAGATAAATACCTATCAATAATAACTTTAAATGTAAATGGATTAAATGCTCCAATCAAGAGACATAGGGTAATCAATTGGATAAGAAAACATGATCCACATATCTGCTGTCTGCAAGAAACCCACCTCAGGAAAAGAGATGCACACAGATTGAGGGTGAAGGGATGGAAGATGGTATTCCAGGCAAATGAAAATGAAAAGAAAGCTGGGGTTGCAATACTTATATCTGACAAATTAGATCTCAAAGTGAAGGACATAACAAGAGATAAAGAAGGCCACTTCATAATACTAAAGGGAACAATCCAACAAGAAGGTATAACACTGGTAAACATATACACACCCAATATAGGAGCACCTAAATACATAAAAATAACTCCTGGAGGGTATTAAGGGAGAGACTGACAGCAATACAATCATACTAGGAGACTTTAATACCCCACTGTCACCACTGGACAAATCCTCTAAACAAAAAATCAGGAAAGAAATATCAATCCTAAATGACTCACTAGACCAGATGGAATTAATTGACATCTTCAGAACATTTCACCCCAAAGCCACAGAATATACATTCTTCTCCAGTGCATATGGGTCATTTTCAAAGATAGATCATATATTGGGCCATAAGAAAAGTCTCTTCAAATTCAAGAAGATAGAAATCATATCAGGCATTTTCTCAGACCACAGTGGCATAAAACTGAAAATAAACTATAATAAAAACAATAGAAAGAAATAAAACACATGGAGACTAAACAGCATGCTATTAAACAACGACTGGGTAACCAGAGAGATCAAGGAAGAAATAAAAAAACATCATGACAACAAATGACAATGACAACACAACAATCCAAAATTTATGGGACACAGTGAAAGCAGTCTTGAGAGGAAAGTTCATAGCCCTACAAGCCTAAGGCAAAAAACAAGAAACAATGGTAATAAATTACCTAACCCTACAACTCAAAGAGCTAGAACGAGGGCAACAAGATAAGCCCAGTGTACGCAGAAGGAAGGAAATAGTGAAGATCGGAGCGGAGATAAACAACTTGGAGACCAAAGAAACAATTCAAAAGATCAACAAAATCAAGAGCTGGTTCTTTGAAAGGATAAACAAGATTGATGGACCTCTAACCAGGCTCACCAAGAAGCAAAGAGAGAAGACCCAAATAAACAAAATGAGAAATGAAAGAGGAGAAATAACAACAGACCCTGCGGAAATACAAAGGATTGTTAAAAAATACTATGAACAACTCTATTCCAACAAATTGGACAACCTGCAAGAAATGGACATTTTCCTAGAAAAATATAACCTTCCAAAACTCAACGAGGAGGAATCTAAACATCTCAATAGTCCAATAACTATGGAAGAAATTGAAGCAGTCATCAAAACCTTCCAGGAAATAAAAGCCCGGGTCCAGATGGCTACACAGGAGAGTTTTACCAAACATTCAAGGAAGAATTAAAACCTATCCTCCTCAGACTATTCAAAAACATTCAAGAAGAAGGAACACTTCCAAACACCTTCTATGAAGCCAGCATCACTCTAATACCAAAACCAGATAACGACAACACAATGAAAGAGAATTATAGGCCAATATCTCTCATGAACATAGATGCCAAAATCCTCAACAAAATTCTAGCAAATCGGATCCAGCAGTACATCAGAAAGATCATACACATTGACCAAGCAGGATTCATCCCAGAAATGCAGGGATGGTACAATATCCACAAATCAATAAACATGATACCTCACATAAACAAATTGAGAGATAAAAATCACAGTCATATCACTTGATGCAGAAAAAGCATTTGACAAAATCCAGCACCCTTTCTTGATAAAAACTCTCAGCAAAGTGGGAATAGAAGGAGCATACCTCAACATCATAAAAGCCATATATGATAAACCCACAGCTAACATCATACTCAATGGGCAAAAACTAAAACCATTTCCCCTAAGAATAGGAACAAGACAGGGATGCCCACTCTCACCTCTCCTGTTCGACATAGTACTGGAAGTATTAGCCATTGCAATTAGACAAGAAGAAATAAAAGGCATCCAAATTGGAAAAGAAGAAGTAAAGCTGTCCTTATTTGCAGATGATATGATACTGTACTTAAAAAACCCAAAGAACTCCATTTCAAAACTAATTGACTTAATTAATGAATTCAGCAATGTAGCAGGATACAAAATTAATGCTAAGAAGTCTGTGGCATTTCTATACACTAATAGTGAAATTACAGATAGAGAGACTAAAAAAGCAATCCCATTTATCATCGCACCAAAAAAAATAAGATACCTAGGAATAAACCTAACTAAAGAGGTAAAAGACCTATACGTAGAAAACTACAGGACACTGAAAAAAGAGATAGAGGAAGCTGTTAACAGATGGAATAGCATACTCATGGATTGGGAGAATCAACATCATTAAAATGTCCATACTACCCAAAGCAATCTATAGATTCAATGCACTACCCATTAAAATACCAATGAGATATTTCACAGACCTAGAAAGAATTCCTCATTGATTCATCTGGAACAAAAAAAGACCACGAATAGCCACAGCAATTATGAGAAAGAAGAATAAAGTAAGTGGGATCTCAATACCAGATTTCAAGCTATATTACAAAGCAACTGTTCTCAAAACAGCCTGGTACTGCCACAAGAACAGACACATAGACCAATGGAATAGAATAGAGAACCCAGATATCCAGCCAAACCACTATGCTCAACTAGTATTTGACAAAGGAGGCATGAACATTCAATGGAGCCAAGATAGCCTCTTCAATAAATGGTGTTGGGAAAATTGGACAGATACATGCCAAAAATGAAACTGGACCACCAACCTACACCAAATACAAAAATAAACTCAAAATGGATAAGGACTTAAACATTAGAAGGGAAACCATAAAAATACTAGAGGAATCCACAGGTAGCACAATCTCAGACATATGCCGAAAGAACTTCTTCACTGATATTGTTCCAAAGACAATGGAAGCTAAAGAAAAAAATAAACAAATGGGACTACATCAAAATAAAAAGCTTTTGCACAGCCAAAGAAACCATCAACAAAACAACAAGAAAGATCACTGTATGGGAGAACATATTTGCAAATGTTATCACTGATAAAGGTTTAATCTCCAAAATCCATAGCCAACTTATACAACTTAATAAAAGGAAGATAAATGATCCAAGACAAAAATGGGGAACGGACCTATATAGAACCTTTTTGAAAGATGACAGAAGGAAGGCCAAGAGACAAATGAAAACATGTTCAAAGTCACTAATCATCCAAGAGATGCAAATCAAAACGACAATGTGATACCATCTTACACCTGTCAGAATGGCAATCATCAACAAATCAACAAACGACAAGTGTTGGTGAGGATGGGGAGAAAAAGAAATCCTTGTGCACTGTTGGTGGGAATGCAGACTGGTGCAGCCACTGTGGAGAACAGTATGGAGTTTCCTCAAAAAACTAAAAATGGATCTCCCATTGGACCCTGTAATCTCACTCTTAGGAATTTATCCTAAGAAATCACAAACACCAATCAGAAAGCACTTATGCACCCCTATGTTCATAGCAGCATAATTTACAATAGCTACAATTTGGAAACAGCCTAGGTGCCCGTCAGCAGATGAGTGGATCAGAAAACTGTGGTACATCTACACAATGGAATTCTATGCTGCCATTAAAAAGAAGGGATTCTTACCATTTGCAGCAACCTGGTTGGAACTGGAGAGCCTTATGCTTAGTGAAATAAGCCAGTCAATGAAGGAGAAGCATCACATGATCTCACTCATTTGTGGATAATAAAGAACATTATAAACTGATGAACAAAAGGATAGATACAGAGGCAGTAAAGCATCAAACTGTGAAATTACAGCAGGAAGATTAAAGTTAGGTGAGGTAGATAAGAGATCAATCAAAGGACTTTTATGCATGCATATAAGTATAACCAATGAACATAGACACTGGGGGGTTGGGGTATGCCTGGGAGGGAGAGGGGGCAATGGGGAGATATGTATAAAAAATTAATAAAATAAATAAATAAATAAATAAATAAATAAATAAATAAAATGAAAAATCTTTTACATTTCTTTAAAAAAATTATGAACAACAAATACATATCTATCAATAAGTGAATCTAAAAATTAAGTGAATTAAAAATTTGATCAATAGAATAAACTGGTGAATATACTAGAATCAGGAGCACAGAAAGGGAGTGGACTGATAATTCTCAGGGGGAAAGGGGTAAGGGGTATACAGAGAGAGACTGGACAAAAATCATACACCTAAAGATGAGGTCAACGAGAGGGAGGTAAGGGTAGAGGGAGGGTTGGGATCCGGGTGGAGGGGAGCTATGGAGGTGAAAAAAGAGAAACAAATGTAATAATCTGAATAATAAAGATTTAATTAAAAAAATAAAAATAAAAATGAAGGAGTTCTTACCATTTGTAATAGCATGGATGGAACTGGAGAGCATTATGCTAAGTGAAATAAGCCATTCAGAGAAAGATAAATATCACATGGTCTCACTCATTTATGCAATATAATGAACAACATAAACTGATGAACAAAAATAGGTCCAGAGACAGAGAAGCATCTATCAGACCATTAAACCCCAGAGGGAAGTTAGGGGAGAGTGGGGCCAAAGGGAAGAGATCGACCAAAGGACTTCAGGCATGCATTTAAGCCTAACCAATGGACACAGACAACAGGGGCATGAGGGCAAGAGCGGGGGATAAAGGGTGTAATGGGGGAATAAGGACACATACGTAACACTGTAATCAATAAAGAATTTTTTAAATATATTTTATTGATTTTTTACAGAGAGGAAGAGAGAGAGATAGAAATTCAGAAACATCGATGAGAGAGAGACATCGATCAGCCACCTCCTGCACACCCCATAGTGGAGATGTGCCTGCAAGCAAGGTACATGCCCCTGACCAGAATCGAACCTGGGACCTTTCAGTCCGCAAGCTGGTGCTCTATTCACTGAGCCAAACCGGTCTTGGCAATAAAGAAATTTTTTAAAAAAGAAAACACATATTTATTGTAGAAAAATTGTTTTAATTATGGGACAAAGAAAAACACCAATTAAAGTCACCTAATTCTATCACATAGAGGTACTGTTGACATTTTAATATATTCATCCTGGGATTGTTTTGTAGGAGTAGAGATAATATTTTAAGCAAAATTAGAATCATGCCATCATTGGATTTTCTGTTCTACCATGTTTCCTTTGGCACTTCACATGACTGTTTCCTAGACTTCCATTTGTACACTTCCCTTGAGCATGGCCTTGGAAGCTGCAGAGGCTGGGTCAGGTGGCTGGGCCTCGCCACCATGAACTGCAAGACTCGATCCCAGTTGTTAATCTTCCTCTTTCTTTACGGCCACGAGCCAATGGGAAGGGTGTTGAGATGGGCGTTTTTGCATCAGTGAAGCTGAGTGATCTTAGTGTGGCCTTTTTTTTTGGGGGGGAGGGTTTAGGGGGGGGGGAAGTGTCTGTCTCCTATGACAGGACAAACCTGTGGAGAGTGTCTCACCTGTACCTTTACCTAAAAGTTTCCTGTGTGTTCTCTGGTCTGTCCAGGAAACTTGCACAATAAACATTATGAAAGGTAAAAGGACCATATACAGTTGTCTCTAATGATTTGTAAAGAAATCATTTCTAACATTTTCACTTCCATATGTCCATTCATTCCAGCAAGAAGCATTTATTATTCCTTTCCTGGCACTGTGTGTTGCAGAAAGTTTTACTGAATTATTTTGCAATATACTGCTAATCTCTGTACCTAGCTAAACAGAAAATATAGTAACAATTACTATTTCACAACAGCAAATGCTCTAAAGGATTATTGCCTTCACAAATGCTTTCAACTTAAATCACCACCTATAAAGGCAAGACAAAGTGTACTTTCTGAAATGTTAAAAATAAGTGGAAGAGAGTCCAAAAGCAACAGCATGGACAAAACAGCTTGCCTTTTAAAACACTTGTTCCCATTATTGGGATTCAAAAAAGAGAAGGGAGGAAAAAGGAGAGAATTAAAATCTAGAGCAGGGTTTAGTCAATTATGGCCAAGTGCAGTCCAACACCTGCTTTTACAAATAAAGTTTTATTGGAATGCAGCCATGTTCATTTGTTTATATGCTGTCATGGCTACTTCCATGCCACATGGCAGAGTTGAGTACTTGCAATACAGTCTAGTCCAAAAAACCTAAAATGTTTACTATCTGGCACTTTACAAGGGAAAAAAATCCTAAACCCTAACCTGGGAGGGGCTTAAAGCAAGTAGAGATGCCAAGGCAACAACTAGATGTAAGGGCCAAAGAATAAAAAGAGGGTAAAGGGACAGGGAAAACACCTGGCACCTGAGGCTCCCGGACCCTCAGTGCCCACCTCACCTTGTTCACTCTACTCTGAAAACATTAACCTGTGATTACTGCTTTCGGTTGTCAGGTCTTAGCTTAAGTTCTCAACAATCCCTGTCAGCAAGGATCCTTTTGACTCCATCTCAACAGAGATGCCAATTTCAAGCCTCCAGATAGAGATGAACAAAACAGCTCTTTCCAAAAATGATTAGCAACTGTTTCTAAAATGCTTCTCCAGCAACTGGAAAGATAAGCTTTCTAGAACCTCCAAATATGCACGACCCACAAAGATCAGTGCTCAATGTGAAGATCAGGGAATCGGTGACTCTAGATTTGCTTTTTGTCAGTTCTGTAAAGTTTACATTGAGCTGTTTTCTGGGCCAAGGCAGACGCCAACATTCCTTCATTCTCCATGAAATTTGGGTGATTGGGGGTTGGTGGAAAGTTCCCAGGCCTCAGCCCACATGCTCCACACCATTGTCTTCAGCCCTCAGATATGTGAGAAGGTGATGGCAGGGTCAAGTAGTGCAGAATGGTATCCTGACAGATTTAGCCCCACCAGGCTGGATGACACCCAGAGCTACTGAAAAATCTTCCAAACCACAGAAGTGACAGCAAGGCAGTTCTCTTGAGGACTCTGGAGAAACCTGCAACTGTATTTGACTTGGTAGCTGGTTCTCTACTCCACCCAAAGGCTAGAGTTGTCTCCCTGTGCCAAGAGCTCAGCAAAAGGGGAAGAGAGTGCTGTGAAGAGACAGACTGTGGCTGGAAGGTGAGGGGAGTGAGAACAGGAGAGCAGGGACTGGGATCAAGCAGGGAGTCAGGAGGGAACTGGGTGGGAATGCTCTCCTCGCTCTCCAGCACTGACCCCAGAGCGCCCCTCCCACCATTTGGCCCCAGCAAGCAGGAGGCTATCTAGCATCTGGGGTCGGAACATGGGCAAAACTGTTCAGAATCAGGCAATGTGACTCCTTCCTGGCTCCCCCATTATCTGCCGGTGAGGCCTTGAATAAGTCAGTGAAGCTACCTTAGCTCTGTCTCCTCATTTACACAACAGGAATGACAATGCCTCTGCCCCAGATTTGCTTTGAAGATTAATTCAGATGGCGTAGGTACCTTATTTGACCTAGCCTTAGCATAGAGTGAATAAATGCAGCTTTTATTATATTACTAGAGGCTCAATGCATGAAGATTTGTGCAAGAATTGGCCTTCCTTTCCCTGGTTGCCAGTACCAACTTTGCTCTGGCCAGAGCCACCTTTCCACCTTCCCATGCTATCCAGAGGCCTGGAGTGACTGAGATGGTGCAAAATGCCTGGGTCCCGCCCTACCCCTGGCTGCTCTGTGCCTTTGTATACAAATTAACCCACTATCTTTGTTGGGTTAATTTGCATACTCACTCCTGATTGGCTGGTGAGTGTCACAAAGGTATGGTCAATTAGCATGTTACCCTTTCATTAGGTAGATTATTCATTCTGAGTTTGAGCTTTCCTGATCAAGTTGCTACTCCCTGACTCTCTCAACTGGCAGCATCTTTGCATGTGTATTTAGGTCCTGCTTAGAAAATCTCTACCAACCCACAATCCTCACACTTTAATCTAACTCATGAAATGCTGTTTATCCTCCAAGTTTTAGTTCAAGTGTCACCTTCTCTTTGAAGCCTTCCCTGATTCCTTCAGGCAGGGCCATGTTAACTATCCCCTGATTCAGTGGTTCTCAACCTTTTTTAATGCTGTGACCTTTTAATACAGTTCCTCATGTTGTGGTGATCCCCAATCATAAAATTATTTTTGTTGTTTCTTCATAACTAATTTTGCTACTGTTATGAATCATAATATAAATATCTGTGTTTTCTGATGGTCTTAGGCTCTACAGCAGTGGTTCTCAACTTGTGGATCGTGACCCACAGGTTGAAAACTGCTAGCAAGGTCGCCTAAGACCATCGGAAAACAGATATTTACATTATGATTCATTAACAGTAGCAAAATTACAGTTATGAAGTAGCAACAAAAATAATTTTAAGATTAGGGGTCACCACAACATGAAGAACTGTATTAAAAGGTCACAGCATTAAAAAAGGTTGAGAACCACTGCCCTGATTCCATTGTCAAATTTATTGTATCATGCTCACTAAGAAGTCTCACTCTCTCCTAGACCATAAGCTTATCTTTACAAAGGCTCTATCTTTTCATCTTTGCATCCAACACGTAACACACAGTAAGCATTTAATTAATGGAGGAGGGATGCAGGTTGAAACAGAAATAAGTTCAACGACTTTTAAATGGGCAACAAACAAAGAAGCAGGGGCTACCATTGGAAAGTGGGTGCTAGATTCCCCATGATCCTTGTGAAGTCTTGTTTCCCAAGAAGAAAACTGGTTTTGACTACTTGTTCTGGGAAGATCAGAAATTGGCTTTCAATATCCCTAAAACTAGTGCCTTTATTTTCTATAGTCTTCCTACATCCCTGACTGGATTAGTTTCTATAGATCTGTACCAAACCCCACAAAGGTTGCAGGTCAAGATGGAGATGAGAAAAGACAGTGAATTTAGAGTGGTGATGCCAGGTTACAGAAAATGTAGGTAAACTTAGGAGATAGGATCACATTTCAGAGGCTGCAGAGAGGAGGGTGGAAGGGGCCAGTTCTTAGACAGCAAAAGCATGAATTGTGAACTGACCATTATGAAAACCAGGGAAGACTGCACTGCCTCAGGTCTCTTCCTACCATCATGGAAAGAAAAATTCTTGGTCAAGTTCAGTTACAGAGAAACACATTTGTATCTTCAGATAAATCCACTACAAAGTGTTGCCCAATGTGGGATAGTGCCCATCTCATGAGATGCTTGCATGGGGACAAAGAGGTTCTTCTAGTCAAAAAATGTTTAGAAATGCTGCATATTATGCTTCCCTTTGATGTAATTCTCATTAACATGTCTGCCATTGCACATTGGTCCTAGATTACATAAACCTCTGTAACTCTGTTTTACCCCAAGTCTCATCTGACCATGGCAGAGCCTTCCAACAGAAAACAAGAACTGACAACAGGAGAAACCGATATGGTGGCATAGGTGAACACCTAAACTGCTGCCTTGCACAACAATTTCAAAACTACAACTAAAAGACAGAACAGACATCATTCAGAACCACAGGATAACTGGCTGAGTGGAAATTCTACAACTAGAAGGAAGGAGAGGGGCTCACCGAGACTCAGGAGACCTGCAAAGAGCTGAGGTACAGAGACACATGCATGGAGAGAATAGGCAGTGGACTGCCTGGCTGGCTTCCTCTAGTGAGAGGGAGATAGAAACTCCCAACTGCACTAAACCCCAGTTCTGACTGCACTGAACCCCAGTTCCAGGCAAAACTCATACAGGGGGAGTCTGAACTGTCGTGAAAAGGGAGGAGTGCACAGAAACTTAGGGGAGCTACGAAAAGGCAGAGGTCTGGAGGTGCGTACACCACTGCGTGCAGAGAGGATGGACTGCTGATTGTGCCACTGGCTTTCTCTTGCAGGAGGGAGAAAGAACCTCCCAACTGCACTGAAAACCACTTCTGACTGCACTGAACCCCAGTTTTGGGCGAGACCCTGGGAACCCAGACTCATACAGGTCCCCAGAGCACACAGGAACCATAAAGGCAGAGGTCTGGAGGCACGCACATACACACAGAGCAGGCTGCAGTGATTACCAAGGGATACTTGAGACCCAGTGGCCAAGTAGGGTGAGGCTGACTGGAAGCCAAGGCTGTCTGCTCAGCTCTGTGACTCTATCTCATCAAGCTAAACAGAGAGGCTTTTGCAATTTTGCAATTCTTGTATCATAAGGCTGACTCCAGCACAGACATTCTCCCAGCATAGCAAAAATGTGGAGACAAAGAAACAGATCACAAATGAAAGAAATGGAGGAAAACAAATGACTGGATATAGAGTTCAAAATCACGGTTATAAGGGTTTTCAAGAATTTCCTAGAAAATATGGATAAATTTAGAGAGACCCAAGAAAAGATGAAAAAGGACCAACTAGAAATTAAACCTACCCTGACTGAAATAAAAAGTATTATACAGAGACCAAATAGCAGACTAGAGGAACGCAAGAATCAAGTCAAATATTTGAAATATGAAAGAAGCAGAAAACACTCAACTAGAAAAGCAAAAAGAAAAAGAACCCAAAAATTTGTAGAGAGTGTAAGGAGCCTCTAGGACAACTGCAAGCATACCAACATCAGAATTATGGAGGTGCCAGAAGAAGAGAGAGAGCAAGATACTGAAAACCTATTTGAAGAATAATGACTGAAATCTTCCCCCACCTGGTGAAAGAAATAGACTTTACAAGTCCAGAAAGCACACAGAACCCCAAATAAAAGGAATCCAAAGAGGACCACATAAAGACACCTCATAATTAAAATACTAAGAGCAAATGACAAAAAGAGAATATTAAAAGCAGCAAGAGAAAAACAGTTACCTACAAGGGAGCACCCATTCGATTGTCAGCTGATTTCTCAACAGAAACGATGCAGGCCAGAAGTGAGTGGCAAGAAATATTCAAAGTGATGAATAGCAAGAACCTACAACCATGATTACTCTACCCAGCAAAGCTATCATTCAGAATTGAAGGGCAGATAAAGAGCTTCACAGATAAGAAAAAGCTACAAGAGTTCATCAACACCAAACCAGTATTCTATGAAATGCTGTAAGGTACTCTTTAAGAAGAGGAAGAAGAAGAAAAAGGTTAAAGGTAAAAATTTTGAACAACAAATACATATCTATAAACAAGTGACTCTAAAAATCAAGTGAATTAAAAATCTGATGAACAGAATAAACTGGTGAATATAATAGAATCAGGGGCATAGAAAGGGAGTGGACTGACAATTCTCAGGGGGAAAGGGGTGACAGAGGTACAGGGACGGACTGGACAAAAATCTGGATTGGATGAGGACAATGCGGGGGGAGGTAAGGGCAGAGGGAGGGGTGGGAGCCAGGTGGAGGGGAGCTATTGGGAGGGAAAAAGAGGAACAAATGTAATAATTTGAACAATAAATATTTATTAAATAAATAAAAAAAGAACTGACTACAAGCTGCAGAGATTTTTGATCCTCTTGGCCCTGGTGGTGCCTCAAGCCCCCAACTAATCCATTCAGCTATGGGCAGCATACTGGATTTTTTTCCATTTTTTTCAATGTCCATAACAAAAATCTTACTGTTACAGTTGAAAATGGCTGGAATATAGAAGTTCAGTAACTTTTTAAATAAGTTAAATTTTAATCGCCACTTCCCCAAAAAAAAAAGAATGACTTTTTCATTGCATCCCACTGCTCTCTCTTAAATATTATTACTAGAGGCCCAGTGCATAAAAATTCATACACTGGAGCGAGGGTCCCTCAACCAGGCCTGCCCCCTCTCAAGTCCAGGAGCCCTCAGGGGCAGGAGGCGACCCAGCCATCAGGGGAAGGCAATGCCCCATCACACCTCTGCTGCTGCCACTGCTGAGTGAGCTTACTGAGTCATGGTCCTCTCTGAACCTCAGTCACAGCCTCTGAAAGATATCTTCTGCCTCTAACGCCTCTGAATGTTTCCACAAAGATTCCTTGGGCATCTCAGTCCCTAGCTGGCCAGTCATCCAGGGCTGGGATTCCCTCCCATGAACACAGCAGGCAGGAAACAGGCCCGCTACAGACTTGCTGATGTGGGAATTCCCTTCGGAGGGATTGGTGCTGTTCATGCTCACTGGAATCTCAGGGTTTTATAAAGATCTGCCCACCGGCCTTCTGATGTGTGTGTACTCAGCCTTCAGGGTATCTTAAACTATGAAAGAGGAAGTATGAAAGGGTTGATGATGTAGCCACCTCATCTAAACCCAGCAGTTCACAAATATGCTACCATTGGGTAGGGACCAAGTTTACTGCTGAGTGAGATGCTCTGAGCCACTGTTTGGCTTTGTAAGCTCCATGCCTCAGGTCACTGCTGTTGCCCCAGGGAATAGTACTAGGTAATTAGCTAAGTAAAAACTTCCATTTTACCCTGTGGACTTCTGAACTCGTCCAAGATGAGCTCAAGGCCGTCCCATCAGATCTCAGTGCATATAGTGAAGCTGCTGAGACTGGGTAGGCTAGACCATGGACCACTGGGATCCACAAAGGAGGGGAAGCCTATAGGAAAACTGACCCAGAGCCAATGTTAGCCTGCTCCACCCCTGCTCTCTCTCCACCAGCACTGTTGGCCTGACCCCCTTCTGATCTGATGTCCATTTCACTGGGGCCTTTCACGGTCATGGTTTCCAAGTATTGGGGGTTTAGTTTCCAGCCCTTTCCTGCAAAGGGCAGCTAAGGACTAGGCTCCACTTTTCCTCCTGATGGTTGTGTGTTTTCCTGGCATGGTCACCACTGGCTGAAAACCCTAAAGGGCTCTGCCACCCGCCCTGCTGGGGAATGTGACGGAGATTTACGAGCTGTGAGCTCGCTCCTGTTTACTTTGCAGGGACTGATGACTTGTCCACACGGCCACATCAGGGCCTGACTCAGATGTAATTCTGTTTAGGAAATATTTTTCAAACCCAGATACTGGCTTTTCTGCTACTGAATTAAGACAGGTGGCCCTGCAAAAGAATGAAATTATGCTATTTGACACCATACATAAATATTAACTCAAAATGAATTGAAGGCTTAAATATAAGACCTGAAATAATAAAAAATACATAGAAGAAAACGTAGGCACTAAACTTGTGGACCTTGGTCTCAGGGAGGCTTTTGTGAACTTGACCCCAAAAGCAAGAGAAATTAAAGCAAAAATAAATGAATAGGGCCCTAGCCAGTTTGGCTCAATGGATACAGCATCAGCTCATGGACTGAAGAGTCCTGAGTTCAATTTGGTCAAGGGCAAGTAACTCAATTGAGGCATGTGCAGGAGGCAACAAATCAATAAGTTTCTCTCACATTGATATTTCTCTCTCTCTCCCTCTCCTCTTCCCTTCCATTCTCTCTAAAAAAGTAATGGAAAAATATCCTCAGGTGAGGATTAACAAAAATAAATAATGAATTGGATTACATCAAACTAAAAAACTGCACAGCAAAAGAAAGCATCAACAAAATAAAAAGTCAACCAATAGCTTGGGAAAATATATTTGCAAAAATCACCTCTGATAATGGGCTAATATCTAAAACATGCAAAGACCTTATACAATTCAAAAATAGCAATAAAAAAATCCAATTAAAAGTGGGCAAAGAACTTGAACATACACTTCTCCCAAGAAGACATACAAATGGCCAAGAGACATGTGAGGAGGTGGTCAACTTCACTAGATATAAGAGAAATGCAAATCAAAATCACAATGAGGTATCACCTCACATGGATTCGAATGGCTATTACCAATAAGATAAGAAATAACAAGTGCTGGTGAGGATGTAGAGAAAAGGGAACACTTGTACACTGCTGGTGGGAATGTAAATTTGTGCCGCCTCTATGGAAAACATTATGGAGGTTCCTCAAAAAATTAACACTAGAACTACCATATGACCCAGTAATCCTTCTTCTACCTGAAAACTTTGAAAACACTCATTCATAAAGATATACACTGAGTGACCAGATTATTATGATCTCTGAAGGCTAATATGCAAATTGTCTCCTTGACTAGAAGTTCCACCAGCAGGCAGGCCAGCCAACAGCCCATGTCCCCTCCCCCTGGCCAGGCTGGCCAGACTCCACCCATGCATGAATTCATGCACCAGGACCCTCAGAGCACTGGCCCCAGCTCGGGGTCAGCACTGCCCAGCAGCTTAGCTTAGACCAGTGTTTGGTCACTAGGCACCTCTGAGCAGCTACTGTGTGTCTGGCCAGGGCGTGGGCACTTGGGCAGCTTCAATCAGAGCACAGGACATAGCCGGAGGACAGTTGGGACAAGGGTCCAAGCACCACGAGGGAGTGCTGGACCTGTGACTGGACGTGACCCTGCCAGCACACACTGAGTGGCCCTCACTGGAGTGCGGCAGGGCTCTGCCCAGAGGCAGACTCAGGTGGGAGGGTGGGGGGCAGCCCGTGGGCCCCAGGAAGGTCAGGGATGGTGACGGGCCCCTGCCCACACCCAAGTCCTGGTGTCCACACTGCTGCTCACCCTACCCTCCCTCCTCATTCTCTGGGCCAGTTTATAGTGCCCTGCGGAAGCCGCTAGAAGTGTCAGTTCTGATGACTGCAGTTTGAATCTGTTCAACGATGCATCTGAGCTTCCCCCTGGAACCTGTTGCCTCTCTGAGGTGGGGTGAACACCAAAGCCCTTCCCTGAGGCATTCCGCCCTGATTGCGGTACAGAAAGGAAGTGCCTTGCTCTGTGCTATGGGCAGAGGGACACTTGACAGCTTCCCACTTGCCAGGGCACCATGCCCAGCAGGAGACCACTCCCCCCTCCCCTCAGTGACACGCTGTGCCCTCGGGACTCTGCTGGATGGTGGGCAGGACAGGGAATGGCTAGACAGCACAATTGGACCTAGAAGGTATTATGCTAACTGAATAAGGCAGAGAAAGAACCGTATGATTTCACTTATATGTGGAATCTAAAGAACCATGGAAATGAACAAACAAAACAGAAACAGACTCACAAGTACAGAGATTGATTGTGTTTTGCCATAGGGGAGTGGGTTGAGAGGCTGGATGAAAAAAGGAGAAGGAATTAAGAAGTATAAATTGGCCCTGGCAGGTGTGCTCAGTGGTTAGAGTGTTAGCCCACCCACTGAAGGGCCATGGGTTTTATTCCAGGTCAAAGGCATGTATCAGGTGGGTTGCAGATTTGATCCCTAGTCCTGGTCAGGGCACATGTGGGAGGAAACCAGTCGATCTGTCTATTTCAGATCCATGTTTCTCTCTTTCTCTTTATTTTTTTCCAACTATAGTTTACATTCAATATTATTTTATACTAGAGGCCTAGTACATGAAATTCATGCACAGGGATCCATCAGTCCAACCTGCACCCTCTCCAATCTGGGAGCCCTTAGGGGAACCCTCTCCAATCTGTGATTTTCTGTCTGTCTTTGCAATCATATGAGCGAATCATCCGAGACCACAATCCAGTTTGGTTTGGTGCTCACAGAATAATAGAGGTCTTTTTTTTTTTTCTTTGCTCCATTAGTGGAGACTTCCTAGAAGTTGCAGGATATCTTCCCTTTAATTTTTCCTCAACACTGTGACTTATGTTTCTCACCTTTGCTTTCCCTCATCCTCCACCCACAACAGTAATTTGCTCCAGGCTCACTTTGCTCTAGTGTCTAGGAGATTGCGCAACATGTCTGCCACCAGAACTGCGATTCCCAACATTCCTGGTGCTCCCCATGTTCTGGGCTTCTACTTCTGGTGGAGGGACTGCACAAATGAAAAGGACTGCAAACTCCAGCCACCCCCACGCAAGGCTGACAGGACCAGACACTCCAGTGGCATCCCCGGACCCTGGCCACTCAAAACTGACTCGTGCACATGCTGGCCACAGACTCAGAGTGGGTGGGGTTTCGGGGACACCCGCTGCATCACCCCGGTGAAGCAGCAGGTGGGTGGGTGTTCCATGCCACCCCTAGCGGCTTGGTGCCTATGGGTTTTGTGTGCTGCCCACAGGCCTGCCATCTTTGTTGGGTTAATTTGCATATGCACTGCTGATTGGCTGTGGGCATTGTGGAGAAAGGGTCAATTTACATATTTGTCTATTATTAATATAGATTGATTTCAGGTGAACGACATAGTGGTCAAGATAATCATATAACATTATTGTAACTATTTTTAAGGGTGTAATGTAGTACATAAAGCCTTGGTCAGAAGCATCTTTAATGTCACATAGTCATCTCTAGGGAGAATCTGAGACTAAGCGTGCAAAGGAAGCTATGTTTTGTATTTGTAATGCTTACATTTTTGTAGAGAAAATATACTCATACCTGTTTTTCTCATGAAAGTAGAAATTAGTAAATAGTTTAAAAGCCATTGTCTTTGAAGAGATTATCAGCTCAAAGACTGCATTTCTCTTGTATGTGCCTTGGGGTCACAGGCCACTCAGTTCCTTCTGCAGGTGCTCAGCACACACTCAGCCCCCACAGATGCCTGGGTTATTAGCACTGGCACTGGACCTTCAGAGAGATGTGCTATGACTAAGTCCTGGCCCTGCAGGAGTCACAAGGACTGGCAGATGCCATTTAGGTAAGAAAAGCCAAGCTCAGGGAAGAGTGGGGGCTTGACCAGGCACACACAGAATCTAGGTTTCCCAACCTAGCATCCCGCAAAAGCAGTTCTAAGCATGCTCACTACTGGGGACATGACCATCAGGGCTGGTTCACGGTTGTGGGTGGCAGTAGTCATTTACCCAAGGCACAAAAAACCTCAAACGTGGAACCTGATCTTCACTATATTCTTGCATTTGAGGAAGCACAACTACCATTAACTGAGCATTTACTATCTGCCAGGCACTATAGGTGCTTTGGACACATTCTCTTATTAAATTCTGACACAATCCACGTGATAGGTTGTACTACATTCCCTATTTTAGAGATTATAAGAATGAAGCTCAGAGAGCTGAAGTAATTTGTTCCGTACTATGTGATGGAGCTTGAACTTGAAATCAGACCATCTACTTAAAAGGTTGTGCCCCCATGCTCTTAAGCTCTGTGATGGACTCCTGAATACTTCAGATCAGATTTTATTTGCAAACCAGAGCTGCTGGAGGTTTTTGTGCCTCCGCTTTTCCTCACAGCTCTCCCTGACCCTGACAGCACACAGAGGCCATGCTCCCCTCCGAACCTGCCTTCCCACACTCAGAAAGCCCCAGGCAAGCCACAGATGATACTATTTATTGGGGACACAGAGGTTTTAGTTACCAAAAAATCAAACTTACAGCCACCATTCCAGATGACTGCCTTCTCATCCTCTTCTGTAACCCCACTTGCAAACAATCTGGATATTCGATTTAAAATGAATTAAGATGGCAACTTAAGTGAGGAAGAATGGCAGCCCCAGCTTTTAAAAACTCTACTTAATAAACATCAACCTCCACTCTAGTCCCTGAGAAGGTGGTCTTCTTAAGCATAAACTTTACACATCCTTTGTGGCCAGAGCCGCCTCTGTGCTGTGACCCTGTCCCCAGGGCCCACTGGGTCCCTTCACTGAATGAACTTACCACCAGGAAGCCCCGCCCACTGACAGACTTCATTGTCCAGTGGGAAAGCCAGGCCTTATTTTTTTTAAATAATTTTTTGTTGTTGTGGTAAAATATGCTAAACACAAAATTAGCCGTTTTAACCATGTTTGTGTGCGCAGTTCCTGGCACTCGGAACATTCACACTCCTGTGGAGTGGATAGAAAGAGATCACACTGCGGGGTGGTTGTGAGGACTGGAAATGAGGCTTCTCGCAAGACCGAATCACATGCTGATGGTCATGTTCTCCCAGAAACTATCCCAATAGGCTACTGCCTCTCCAGTGTCCCCTCTCCATCACCATCCGGCCACCACCCCACCTATCTCCAGGTTGGCCTCCCTGAGTGTGTTCACTCCAACACCCACAGTCTGTTCCACTGCTGCCCTTACAAGCGGGTGACCACCTCCCCAGGTGCTTCTCTGCTGTGACCAGAGACGCTGTGTTTGCGAATGAAGCCTGCAGCCTGACCACACTGCAGACTCCTGAGTGGCCCCCACTCTGGTGGCTCCCGGGGCCTCCTTCCTGACCCAGCTGGACCTCTTGCCTCGAGGGCTCAGCATCTGCCCCAGGTGTGCCCCAGAGCCTCCTTCGCCAGGCCCCACAGCCAGCCTCCCTCCTCCGGATTCCTCCAGGTCAGGATGCACTGGAACCAGCTCTGGGTTACACCCGCCTCTTCAGCAGCTATGGGCCCTGAGCGTTGACCATACCTCATGAGCCTATTCACTTCTCCACAAAACTGGGCTGTGGATATCACACTGCAGGATGGTTGTGAGGACTGGAAATGAGGCTTCTCGCAAGACCGCATCACATGCTGATGGTCATGTTCTCCCTGGCTGCGGCCTCTCCAGTGTCCCCTCTCCATCACTGTCCTTCTCCCCCATTTCCTTCTTCCCACAATGTCCTTTTCCACCGCCTCCTCACTCTCTGCCTTCCATGGGAACCCAGAAAGTTTACATTACCACAGGAAGTGATAGAAACTAGGAGTCTGGTGCTCTGTTGTCTGGGCTCTGACATACTCCCATTTCCCCCCCTTCCCTTTAGCTGAGTCTGGCCAAAAATGCCCTCTTGGATGTCACACTCCATAGTATGGAGTGTATAGAAGGATGATCCCAAAAGCCAGTTTACAGCCTGGAAGGGGAGCCTGGCATCTGGAAAACATGCTCTTGTTCTGATACTTGCCAAATGTTCAACAGACAAACGTAGAACGTCCTTTCCTGCCCTCCCCTCGGTGAGTGAGATAAGAAAGACAATCCTTTGACAGGCTTGAAGAATAAATCGCTTATTTTTTTTAAAGTCCGTCAGGGGAAGGAGACCATCTGGAGGCTTTGAAAACCTCAGAACACAGGAAAGAGACTGAATAGACAAAACCAGACTAGAATGGCCTTCCACAGACATCACTTGGCCCCCATCTGTAACTTTAATTTTCTATCAAGGAAAGGAATCTCTGGGTAACGTCCCCTCCTTGGGGAGCACATGCCGGCACACTTGCATTATGTCATTTCTCTGCTCAGAAACCTCAACCGGAGCCCCAGGAGACAGGCCTCAATTCACTTCCAGATGTGACATCATTACTCTTTCTCAAGCACTAAAGTACAGGCACTCTGAACTGGTCTCACTGTTCCCTAAACAAACCCCAAGCATCACTTCTGAGTCTTTGTTCCTGCACCTGGCATGTTTCCCACCAGCACCCCTTAAACAACACCCTTTCTAAGGCAGGTTTCTGATGCCACCTTCACCAAACCTGCCCTGGATCCCTTGACTGCATGGAATCCACCCCTCTGGACTCCCATGGCACTTGGGCCTTGCAGAGGCAAGGATTAAGGCAAATTATGTTATATTTTGTTATAAGTTACGTAGATGTGTTTGCCTTTGGGATACACACCCCGGTCATGTATATACTTGTCTTTACCTCTGTGCTCAAAGATGAGCTCTTTGAAGGCCACATGTGTGTCTGCCCTCTGGTCTCCATCACTCGCCACCCTCTCTATGCCTGGAATGAGTGGGTACTCAATAAGCCTTTGTCTGTTAAGCTTTCCAAGTCAACACGCCTATTCTGAGCACACAGTCTGTGGACAAAACCTTCTCTGCCATGTATATCTTTGCAAACACTGATAAGGGTGCCTAAACTCAGCAATGCAAATACCCTCCAGGAACAGCTGCCCTTTGCAGTGAAACCAGAGAGAGTGGAATGTCCTCCCTTTGAGAGACTGAAGAGACACTAGGTCTGGTGTGGGATTCATTTGTAAGCTCTGTGTTGTGCCTACAAGGAGATTGCTTTCAGATGCTGAAGAATTGTCACAGCCTCACTTTCTACTTTAAGCACCTGGTGTGGTTTGCTCTGAGTATGCAACCTACAAGTGAAGCTCTGGGTTTTTAGAACCTTTCCCAATCTCCAAAAAAATGGTTAAGAAGCCGTATTTCCAATTCTGTCTTTAAACACCATGCCCCACAGAGTGGCTTACACTGCAAAAAGCATTGCACTGAAAGACTGCAAAGACTTTAGAGCAGAAACAAGCTCATTAAATTCTTGATATGTTTTAGGAAATCCTATGCCTGTGGGTTAAAGTAGAAATCCTAGAACACCTTCCTAAGTGAAAATCTGTTGCCAAAACAGAATTTAAAACTGTGTTGCTATGGCAGCTAATCTGTCATGTTTCATTCAGCTTAAGAATATCTAGACCCTGATGATTCTGAGAATAGACTAAGTGGAAAAGCCAGGTGTGATCTCCAGGGCCTGGATGACCACTCAGTTTCTTGCTCTTAATGCACTCTTTATGTGGATCTCAAAATCCCTGACATCTGCCTCTGAATGTCATTATGGCCTTCAAACTGTCATGTCCTGTGTGTGTATGTATGTATATGTGTGTGAGAATCCTCAAAATATGTGTTCAACTTGTGTCTAAGGAGTATGGGGGACTGTGGAGAAGAATGGAAGAGAATACAATGAGAGTGGCTAGAGATTTTCAAGGAAGACTTGCAGTTCTGGAAATAGAGAACCAGATATGACAGAGGTGAGCATCCCTCAGGTAACACTGAGCACAGGTGTAGAGGATGGAGTTAGCCTGAAGTTCTAGAGCTTCTAGGTGCTAAAGAAGAGGAAGCCACTCATCCTATCTATGGAAATAGGCAGGTTTTGGAAGCACAGATGGTCTTAATAAAACATATAGTCTTAACTAGGATCAACAAACCTGGGTCAGACTAGTGGGTCTCCATCAGGAAGCAGGTAAGTGGGAAAGGGACTCAGAGATTGAGTAAGAAGCAAAGCTTATATGGTATTGATGCTTTGAGCCACTAAGAAATCCATTCAGTGGAAGGCTACTAAGGTTTCCAAACTGGGGTGTACTGTTTGCCTCTTTGGTTTATATTCAATAAGTAGTTTAACTGTTTCTAGTCAATAAATCACAAGATCTCCTTTTCCCTCTTTAAAATCTTTTGTGGCCCACTATTAATCAAAATTTTTTTCAAAATTCACCCCTGTTGGGTCACATGTTTTAAGATAACTGCTAACAACCTCTCACCCAGTGAAGGCAAACCCTCAGCAACTCCTCACAAGTGGCCAGTCAGCCTCCATGGCAAGATGTTCTGCCTATGCCTGGCTACCAACCCACTGTGATGTTTTGCTTTGTTTTTCTCATTACAAATCCTAATCTAAAGATAAATATATCTATGTACCTTATAACAAAATATAAGTGGTTTTAACTCTTGCTTCTGGAATCATACCGAATAATGCCATGCTGAGAGTTTGTGCACAGCGTCCTATCTTCTCTAAACCTTCTCTATCCCAGGGTAAATATTTCAGCTCCCCAGATAATTTCTCATATAACATTTTTCCAAACCCCTCATGGTCTGACCTCTCCAATCGTCATGGTCTAGAATCCTCTAACACATCCATCCTAATGTAGTTTCCAGAGCAGAGCGCTATACTTTAGGGTTGGTCTGACCAGGACTGTTAAAGATCAAACCTTTTGACTGAGGCAAAAAGAAATAGGGAGAAGATCTGGGAAGTCCTATAAAACCAAGGTTGAACAAGCCTTGTGAGGCCTTACTGAGCTGCAGAGGAAACATCTGCAGGTGTAATAGAGATTTGAGACACTATGCCCAAGAGAGAGATTGGGCAGAAGCACAGGACAGCTGGGCACTTGGTGACTCATTTAAGAGTGTAGGACAGTGCTCCAGTCCCGATTGGGGACTAGGATACTGGGTAGGGTGAACACAGGTGGACAGTCAGGAGAAAAAAAAACAAACAAGATCATCAATCCATGCTATGGACTAGGGAGCAAAGGGAAGTGCATAGAGCTGGGAACTAGTGATAATAAGCTGGTCCCTATTCCATGCACAGGACTGTGTGCAATGGTAGTGATCATCAAATGCTAAGCCTAACCCCTAGCCAGTTGGCTCAGTGGATAAAGTGTCAACCCACACACTGAAGTATGGTCAAGGGCACATACAGTACTTCGGTTGCAGATTCATTCTCCAGCCCCCATCAGGGCGTGTGCAGGAGGCAACCAATCGATGTCTCTCTCTCACATTGATGTTTATTTCTCACTTTGTCTCTTCCTTTTCCTTCTTCTTTCTCTGAAAATCAATGGAAAAAATATTCCCAAGTGAGGATTAACAACAACTAATTTTGAGCCTCAGTAACTGCTGGAGCCATGTATTTAAAGCTATTGTATTTAAAACATACATGTTTCTCAAGTAGGCCAAAAATTGTGGCTGAATGAAACCTAAGATTGACAGGCAACAGCAGCCTTCACTATGAGGTGCAGTGAAAACCAGGCAGGTTGATATGATGCCACTCTAGAGAGCCTCATTCATGAAGCACTGGAATTGTGCTCCAGGAACACGCATCTCAATGTGATATGAATGATGCTCCTGGAATTCTGCATTTACACATAAGGAAATAAACTACTTCCTTCACTGTGCATCCTCTCTTTCTATTAAGATAGCAACAAAACTTATGTAACAGATAGAAGTAGAAAACAACAAATAGCAAGACAGTAGATTTAAACTCAGCAATTAAATATAAATGAACTAAACATTCATTAAAAAGATAGACATAAGAAGACTGGATATAAAACTAAGATCCAACTATATGCTATCTACAAGAAATGAACTTTAAATACAGGCACAAACAGTTTGAAAGTAAAAAGATGGGAAAGATATATATGTATATTATGGAAACACTCAGCATAAGAAAATGGGTATGGCTACATTGACAGTAGGGAAAGTAGACTTGAGAACATGAAGTATTACTCAAGAAAACCGAGGACATTTCATCAAGCCCCATCTCAGTTTAAGACATTATAATCATACATTTTTTCACCACTGAAAACAAAAATAGATGTAATAAACTCAGGGAACAATTACTTAGCACTGTAGGCATTAGAAAGATAAATAAAACAATTACTTCCCCGAAGAAATTCCATCTTGTAAAGAACAACTATTATAGACACAGAAAAGTCTTTGACAGAAGCCAACACCCATTCATGATAAAAACTCTCAACAAAGTGGAAATAGAGAGATCATACTTCAACATAATAAAAGTCACATATGACAATCCCATAGCCAATATCATATTCAATGGGCAAAACCTAAAAGTATTTCCCTTAAGTTCAGGAACAAGACAGGGATGTCTGTTTTCTCCACTCTTATTCAACATAGTACTGGAAGTGCTAGCCACAGTGACCAGACAAAAAGAAATAAAAGGCATCCAAATTGGACAGGGAAAGTAAAACTGTCATTATTTGCAGATAACATGATATTGTACATAAAAAAAAAAAAACACTAAAGACTCCACACACACACACATAAAAAAAAAACCTGCTAGATTAAATATATGAATTTGGCAAAGTGGCAGGATACAAAAATAACACCCAGAAATCAATAGCATTTTTATATATCAATAATGAACTTTCAGAAAGAGAGACTAAAAAAACAATCCCACTTACCATTGCAAAGAAAGAAATAAGATACTTGGGACTAAACTTAACCAAGGAGGTAAAAGACCTGCACTCAGAAAACTATAGGACATTGGAAAAGGAAATAGAGGAAGATATAAGCAAGTGGAAACACATAACTATTCATGAATTGGAAGAACTAACATCATTAAAATGTCCATATTACCCAAAACAATCTACAGATTCAACATAATCCCTATTAAAATACCAATGGAATTTTTCACAAAACTAGAACAAACATTCCAAAATTTTATATGAAACAAAAAAGATCCTGAAGAGCTACAACAATCTTGAGAAAGAAGAACAAAGTTGGAGGGATCAAAATACTAGATATCAAACTATATTATACAGCCATTGTAATTAAAACAGCCTAATACTGGCACAAGAACAGGCATATATAGATAAGTGGAACAGAACAGATAACTCAGAAATTGACCTATGCTAATATGGTCAATTAATATTTGATTAAGGAGGTGAAAACACACAATGGAGTCAAGACAGTCTCTTCAATGAATGGTGTTGGGGAAATTAGACAGATACATGCAAAAGAAATGAAAGTAGGACATGAACTTACACCATACACAAGAATAAACTCAAAATAGAGAAAATAATTAAATGAAAGTTGCAAACCAAAAAATCCTAGAAAACATAGGCAGTAAAATCTCAGACATCTCACATAGCAGTATTTTCACCACTACATCTCCTAGGGCAGTGGTCGATAAATATCAACAGTACAACGATTGAAATTTCTTTTGAGAGCCAAGTTTTTTAAACTTAAACTTCTTCTAATGCCACTTCTTCAAAATAGACTCGCCCAGCCCGTGGTATTTTATGGAAGAGCCACACTCAAGGGCCAAAGAGCAGCATGTGGCTCGCAAGCTGCAGTTTGCCAACCACGGTCCTAGGGCAAGGGAAGCAAAGCAAAACATTAACAAATGGGACTACATCAGACTAAAAAGCTTCTACACAGCGAAAGAAACCATCAACAAAGTGAAAAGGGAACTTACTGTGTAGGAAAACATAATCACCAATGATACATCTGATTAGGGGTCAATTTCCAAAATATACAAAGAACTCGTACAACTCAACACTAGGAAGACAATCCATTTGAAAAATGGGCAAAGAATCTGAATAGACACTTCTCCAAAGAGGACACACAGATGGCTAATAGACATGAAAAAATGCTCATCACTAATCAACAGAGAGATGCAAATTAAAACTACAATGAGGTTATTACCTCACACATGCCAGAATGACTATCATCAATAAATCAACAAACAAATGCTGATGAGGAGAAAAGGAAACCTTAGTACACTGCTGGTGGAAATGCAAACTAGTGCAACCACTGTGGAAAATAGTATGGAGTTTCCTCAAAAGATTAAAAATGACTTGCCACTTGACCCAGTGATTCCACTTCTGGGAATATATCCTAAGAATCCTGAAACACCAATCAGGAAGAATATTTGCACCTCTATGTTCATAGCAGCACAATTTACAATAGCTAGGATCTGGAAACAGCCCAAGTGTCCATTAGTAATTGAGTGGATAAAAAAGCTGTGGTTCATTTACACAATGGAATACTATGCAAAAAAGAAGGAACTCTTACCCTTTGAGACAGCATGGAGAAACTCTTATCCTTTGAGACAGCATGGAGGAATGTGGAAAGTATCATGCTAAGCAAAATAAGCCAGTTAAAGAAAGACAAGTATTATATGGTCTCACTTATATGTGGAATTAAAAAACAAACTGACAAACAAATTATGTCCTGAGGTATGAATGCATAGAATGGAACAGAATAACAGATCTCAGAGGAAGTGTGTGTGTGGTGGGGGGCGGGGGGGATGCAGGAAGAGATTAACCAAAGAACATATATGCATATATGCATAATCCATGAACACAGACAATAGTATGGGGAAGACCTGGGGTAGAGCAGGGGTTGGGTGGATGTTGACAAAAAAGGAGAAAATGGGAAATGTCTCTAATGCTTTCAACAATACTAAAAAATAAACCTTTACTAAGAAAAAAAAATAAGTATTTAAAGATTTTCATAGTTTAGTATTAGCAGCAAAGAAAGATATCTCAACAGCTTGGTCTTCATATCAGCTGGTGTGATATTTCCCACACTCTGTTTTCCATGCTCACCCAGAAAAGAAATCTTTGAAAGATCCCTTTCTTATTATGGAAATTTCCAAACAAACATAAAATTAGTGAGATTAGCATAGTGAACTTTCATATACTCATCACCATCCAATTTCAACAGATCCCAGCATTTTGCCTCTCCTGTTTCATCTAATCACTGGCCCTTCCCCAACTACTTTCTGGAAGAGTATTTTAGAGGGAATCCCAGATATCACATCATCTCACCTGTGAATACTTCCATAAGCTTCTCTAGCTGAAAGGTCACTTTAAAAGAGCATAACTATCATTTTTTTATCTCACTCAATAAAACCCATCATAATTCCTTAATATTAGTTAATACCCAGTATAATAATTGCATCACAGATTATTTTTTAAATTTGATTTGTTCAAAAAAGGCCCATATTTTGCCATTTGGTTGTTATAACTCTCAAATCTCTTTTATGGTATAATAATTTTCTTTCCTTACTTTTTAAGCCATTGGCTTCTTAAAAGAAACTGGATTATTTATGCTACAAAATAATAAAAAATGAGCTCTTTCTGATGTAAAAATCTCTTTCAGAGGTGATTATTACCACTACATAAAGAACAGTAACATGGAAGTTTGGAAGTGATTTCTCCAATACATACTCTGTTTCAAAACACTCCAAAGACATCTCATTGTCCAAAAAGATTGAATAACCTATATAAGACAATTTGAACCCCATTAGAACCCAGGGACCTCATTAGAACCATCAGGAACAAAAACTTACTTCAAGTCAACTTCAAGTGAAATTCAATCTCCATTTCAAAAGCACTAACAAGACACATAGGTTCTATCAATCTCTTGTGACAGGTACAATCCAGAAAAGTAACTAAAATGGAGAAAAGACGGCCCCAAGGTCTGAAGGAGAAGAACGTTGCCAAGTCATAAGTAACTGTTTGTTTTCTTCTAACCTCGAGGCCTGCTGGGGCACATGGAAGCCTTCACGGAATGCAGGTGTGCACACCCAGGGCCTCCGCGTGTTCAAACACAGCCAAGCAAATGAAATCACAATGCTGTTCAAATATGTGTAATGCAAAATAATCAGAGCTTGGAGAAAGTGAAGTGTGGCTCAAGGCACCTGATGTAGTGTGCCAGGGAACCATTTCCAACGCTTGCCCAGAGCAAACCCAAACTTTGTTCTCTCTTAGAGAGCTTGGAAAGCCAAAATCTTAGGGGAAAGAAGTTAGAAAAGCCCCAGGCACAGAAGAGAATACAACAAAAGGAAAGAAAAGAAATGTGTAACATGACTGCCTTTCCTCAGCAGTTTTCTGCTCTGCTTTTCTCCAGTCCTTTTAGGAATGACCATAATTGACATCCTCAGTAGGAAATGTCAGTGAGTTAAAATGAACCAATGCCAGATTTTATTAGCTATCTGTTTTCCTGCCCTTTTCCAGGACTGCACTTGGCCATCACAAAGAAACAGACACACAGATCAATGGAATAGAATAGAGAGCCCAGCTATAAAACTACATGTATATGGACAGATAATTTTCAACAAAGGAGCCAGAAACATAAAATGGAGTAAAGATAGTCTCTTCAGTAAATGATGCTGGGAAAACTAGAAAGTCACATACAAATGAATGAAACTGGATTACAGTTTGTCCCCATGTACAAAAAATTAAAGTGGATCAAAGACCTAAATATAAAACCCAAAACAATATTATGTAATAAATATGCAAACAGCAGAATGACCATCTGGATGACCTTCCAGATGAAACTGGGGCTAGGAGGGCTGAGGCCCTTGCACAAATTTCATGCATCTAGTACGTTATATCAAAGAAAATATAGGTACTTGTGGGAACCATGCCAGAGACACCAGACAGCCAAAGCTAATTAGTGTACAGAGGCTTTGCTGTTAGTATGTCAGACAGCCAAGGCCACTATGAACATGGGAATCTTAACCAGAAATGTCCAAAGACTACACAGCTGCGAGGCCACAGCAATTTCATGGTATGCTGTGCCCTTCCATAGCCAAATGATTGACATCATTGTGGCAATCAGCTTCCTTTGTGTAATAGTAAGATTATATTACTAAGGTTAGAGAGCTCAGAAGGAGCTGAGAGCTAGGTACTGCTATGATGTAAGGCTAAGAGCTCATGAAGAACTCAGATATAGCTACCATGTTAACCAGCCAGTGTGTGGGAGAGAAGCTCAGAGATAGTTACTATGTGAGGCAGTTCAGGTGTCCCTATGATGTGAGGCAGTGAGTCTAGGGGGAAGCATAGAGACTGTTAATACTGTGTGGGAAAGATATGTATTCACCAGCTAGTGTATGGCTCCCTATATGAGATTGCTGTGAAGGACTGTTTTGTCTGATAGCAATATGGCCACCGGCTTCTGCAATGCAAACTCATTTTTAAACACCCAGAACTTCTCACGGCATCTCCATCTAAGATCTGGTGTCCAAGAAGGTCCAGCCCTAGAGAGAGGGGCTCGGACCCAACAGTTAGTACAGTGAAAAGGATTTCAGAAGGAACCTGCCCCAGTACTTGGCATAGTTGAGGAGAATTTAGAAGAATATAAGGACTCAGAGCAACAGTGCTCTTGCTATCTCTGACAGTACCAAACTTATGGAACTGGTCCTAGAGAACATTTTATGAACTTGACCCCAAATGCAAGGAAAATAAAAGCAAAAAATAAATGAATGGGGCTATATCAACCTAAAAAGCTTCTGCACAACAAAAGAAACGCAACCAAGCAGATGGGAGATGATATTTGCAAACAGTAGTTCTGACAAAGGTTTAATTTCCAAGATATACATATAAGAACTTGTAAAACTCAACACCAAACAAACAAGCCAATCAAAAAGTGGGCAGAGGACCTGAAAATGTACCTCTCCCAAGAAGACATATGAACAGCCAATAGATATATGAAAAGTTATCCAACTTCATTGGCAATTAGGAAAATGCAAATCAAAACTACAATGAGATACCACCTCACAGCTGTTAGAGTGGCTATTATCAACAAGACAAGCAATAACAAGTGTTGGAGAGGTTGTGAGAAAAAAGAATCCTCATTTGCTGCTGTGAGTTTGTAGCCTGATAAAACCACTATGGAAATTAGTCTGGCAATTCCTCAAAAAATTAATAGAGCTAATGTATGACCCAGCAATCCCATTACTTGGTATATACATGAAAAACCTGAAATCATGTATTTGTAAAGATATAGGCACCCCTATGTTCATTGCAGCACTATTCACAGTGGCCAAGACATGGAAACAACCTAAGTATCCCACAATAGAGGACTGGATAAAGAAGATGTGATACACATATACAATGGAATACTACTTAGCCATAAGAAAGAATAAAATACTGCCTTTTGCAACAGCATGGATGGATTTTGAGAATATTATGCTAAGTGAAATAAGTCATTCAGAAAAAGCTAAGTACCATATGATTTCACTCATATGTGGGATATAAAACTGAAACTCAGGAACACAAACAGCAGTGTGGGGTTGCCAGAGGGAAGAGAAAGTGGGGGAAAGGGAGTTCTACTATATGGTGACAGGAGATTTCACTTTGGGCAGTGGGCACATGGTGCAATATACAGATCTTATAACATAGAAACCCATACATGAAACCTATCCTATCTAATAAAAGAGTAATATGCAAATTGACCATACCTCCACTATACCCACAAGCTATGCCCATCAGCCATGCCCATTAGCCAATCAGGAGCAAGTATGCATATTAATCCAACCAAGATGGCTACAGCCACAAAGAGAGCAGGAGGAGGCTTGGTTTGCCCTGTTGATGGAGGAAGCCAAGCTTTTCACACACCCTGACCAGCCCAGGCCTCCGCTCAAGTCTACAAAGTTTCAATTGTAGAAGATAAATAAATCCCAGATACCAGGGCCTCTGCTTGTGTCACTGGGGGGCATGGCCAGCCTGCAAACCATCACAGGCCCCTCACCCAGGCCATCCCATGCCCCAAGGGAACCTCCAACCTGATCTGGGACACCCTTCAGGGCAAACCAGTTGGCCCCCACCCATGCACCAGACCTCTATCCTATCTAATAAAAGAGTAATATACAGCCCTAACTGGTTTGGCTCAGTGGGTAGAGCATCGGCCTGTGGACTGAAAGATCACAGGTTCGATTCCAGTTAAGGGCACATACCTTGATTGCAGGCACATCCCTGGTAGGAGGTGTGCAGGAGGCAGCTGATAGATGTTTCTAACTCTCTATCCCTCTCCCTTCCCCTGAAAAAATAAATAAAATATATTTTTAAAAAAAATAGTAATATGCAGATTGACCATCACTCTAACACACAAGATGACTGTTCCCATGTGGGCACAAGATGGCAACCACAAGACTGCTAGCAGGGGAGAGCAGTTGGGAGAAACCAGGTCTGCAAGGGAGAGCAGTTGGGAGGAACCAACCCTACAGGGAGGGCAGTTATGGGTGATCAGGCCCACAGGGAAGGGCATTTAGGGGCAAACAGTCTGGCAGGGGAGCAATTAGGCATCAATCAGGCTGACAGGGGAGTGGTTAGGTGGTGATCAGGCTGGCAGGCAGAATTGGTTAGGGGCAATGCAGGTGAGCAGTTGGGACCCAGCAGTCTGGATTTTGAGAGAGACAGTCGGACATCCCTTGAAGAGTCCCAGATTGGAGAGGGTGCAGGCTGGGCTGAAGGACACCCCTTCCCTGTGCACTAATTTCATGCACTGGGCCTCTAGTGTGTTCATCTTGACCAATGTCATCCCAATCAATTTAATAAAAAAAAATTTTAAAGAACAAGTTGAACCCTCCCCCCCCCCCCAAAAAAAACTTGCCTCTTTAATAATGGAGGTTGAATAATCTCAGTAACCTCCCACTGGAATTCCTTTTTGGGGTACATAATTTATACCAACAGCTGAGTCCTAACATTCACCCAAGTCACCTGATCTGCCTCCCTGCAGGAGGCATTCTGCACAGGAGCCCTGGAACAGTGCAATGGAAAGTATCCAGGTATTCTGTTCCCTGACCATCACTTCATCGCTGGAGCAACAATTGTGTAGTTCAGTCATCCCCTAACATAGCTGACTCTGATGCAACAAAGAGTTTTTATTCCAATAAAGACATTCCAACATCCAAAATGAGGGGACAGATAGGGTTCTATCACACACAGCTTCTTTGACACACACTCAAAAGAAAACAAAAACAGCTTTGCAGCCACCTGGATGACCTCAATGAATGTGATGGGTAATCTTCTGTGTCAACTTGACTGGGCTAAATGATGCCCAGATCGCTGATCAAATATTTCTGCATATGTCTGTGAGGGTGTTTCTAAAAAAGATCATCATTTGAATCAGCAGACTGACTAAAGATCTACCTCACAACTGTGGTCAAGCCTCCAATCCTTTGAGGGCCCATAAAACAAAAAGATGAAGGAAGGGCAAGTTCTCACTATCTACTAAATCTGGGACACCCATCTTCTTCTACCCTCAGACATCAGCTCTCCTGGTTCTTGGCCTTCGGACTCAGATCTGGAATTACACATTGGTCCCCTCAATTCGCAGATCTTCAGGCTCAGATCCAACTTACACTACCACCTCCCCTAGTTCTCAGGCCTTTATGTTGAGACTGAACTACACCACCAGCTTTTCCCCAGTTTGCAGATAGAAGATTGTGCAGGTCAATCCCTTATAAGTAGACTTTCTTTAGAAATATAGAAATTTTTAGAAATACAAAATTTAGAACTATTTCTATTTCTGTTTCTCTGGAGAACCTATATAAGAGAGCCTTGACTGATACAGCAAGAATCAGGCCAACTGGGACCATCCAACTAAAAGATAACTCTAAAGTTCAACCCAAGAATGTTGCCTAAACAGGAACCCTGCCCAATCCTGAGTTTTATTTTTGCACCCTGTCATGTTAGACAAAATACCTAACCTGGCTCTGCCTATTCTTGAAGTCACTGATGAGTTGGGAGAGCTATGCGATGCTCTGATGAACGACTTCCACAGAAACAGAGCTGTGAGGAGGAAGTGAGACAGCTGCCTCAGCTTTAGTGGTTCTATCATTTTCTATCATTTTCCCTTGAGGCCCCAGTCCTGGCATTGATGGATGACACCTACATACCCAATGCTGATTAGTGTCCATGGATTCAAGTTCACTCTGTCCCTCTCTGCCTCAGACTTTCTCTATCACTATTAACCACATGACATTCAACACCACAGTGACCCACAAAGACCCCCCTCACCTTTCCTGGCACCACAGTGCTGAATTTTACCCCTTCTCCACTGGTCCATTAGACAAACATGCTTCAAGACTGACCCCATTCAGACAATCTGACACCATTTGACACTGAGCTGGTGACCTTTACCTCTTGAAGCTGATCCTTTATATTTAAAATAGGAGTACTGATGCCAGTCTGACAGACTTGGGGGAATATCAAATGTGAAAATGTATGTGGAAGGCCTTTGAAAACTGTAAAATGCTATACAAAAGCAAGCTAAATAAAGTGGGAGGAAGTAAGGCTATATTCAGGACACAATCAGAGAAAAAGCTAGACAGGGAAATTATTTTCTGTCTTTGATCTGGCCTTTGAAATTTCTTTTTGTAATGAGTAAATGAAAGATGGAGAGTATTAGAAAGCAGTCTTCAAACACAAAATGGGAAAGCAATAATGTTTAATAGTTATGTTCATTTTCAAATAAAACTACTGTTCACATACCTATATTATAATGGGAGATGCTAACTCAGGAGTTGTGAGGATGACTTTGTAGTTTTCCATAATTGCACAGTAAGAACCGAATTCTGGATGTCATCAAGCTCAGGCTCCAGGAAGAACTTCAGCTAAACTGTCTGCAGCAAATAGCCTCTCATCCTTTAAAAAAGGCTTTTCAGGAGAAGTGTTGGTCAAGTTTCTCTACGAAATAGTTTAAAATATTTCAGTTTCTGTCCTATTCAGCGATAATAGGTCACTTATTTGCAGTGTACACTCTGAAACTTATATGTCACAAAAGCCATTTGCTGACATATAACAGAGGAGTATAAATAGATATTATTCTGAGGGAAAGCATTAGGAGAGTTTCTCTTTATTTGTAAATATTTCTCTGCTTTGCTAGTAATAGGTCAATATGACATTAAGGGAGTGAGATGTCATTTTGATGTGGGCAGAATAGTGAACAATAGTGATGTGGCTGCTGCTTCTGGGTTAACAGCTGAAACCATGTCCTAGAGCAGTGGTTAGCAAACTATGGCTCACGAGCCACATGGGGCTTGCAAGTTGCGGTTTGCCGCTCTGTTGACTAATGAGTTTGCTGACCACTGCCTTAGGAAAACACACTTAAAAAACATTTTAATAATGCACTAATGTCTTTAACCTGAAGTCAAAACGGCTGGGTAAGGGCAATGCCTTACACAGTGGTCGGCAAACTCATTAGTCAACAGAGCAGCATGTGGCTTGCAAGCTGCAGTTTGCCAACCACTGTCCTAGAGCAATGGTTCTCAGATGAGGGCTACTCTACCCTCAGGGAACATTTGACATTGTTTGGAAGCATTTTGTTTGACATAACATAGGGTATATGCTACTGCCATCAGTGGACAGAGGTCAAGGATGCTGTGATATAGCCCACAATGCACAGGACAGCCCCTGCACCAGGAATTTTCCATCCCCAAATGTACACAGTGCTGATGTTGAGCAAGTCCATTCAAGGAGATCAGGAGCACAGAGCCAGGTGGGCTCTTTAGAGTAAAACCTCAGTGAGAACTTCAATGACACAAGTCTGTCCCAGGCTCTGGTCTAAATCACACTCTATGCAGTGAGAGGTACAAACTGATTTAAAGCCCTGACAAGTATACTGTATTCACAAACTAAATTATTAGAAACTAATTATTCATAAGATATAATTATTCATTAGATATAATGAAATGGGAAAAAACTGGAAATTCTAAGTTATTCATCTATCAAGAATTAGGTCCTACATTTGTGTTTCCTCTATGTAGGGGTTCTTAACCTAGGGTTCCCACCACCCAAAGAGCTGTAAGTAGAATTCTGAGACTATGTGGATTTGGCTGGGAAAATATTACATATTTATTTTCACTCATTTCTAATTGAAAAAATAGCATTTTCCTCTGTTATGCATGTGATCAACAAGTCACAGCAGTATTAGCAGTCCCTGACACTTATCACTGGTAAATATCACAGATATTTTCATCTCATATTATATCTTAACATATTACCTATGCTCACCATTATTTTTAAATTATAACAGGTATTGGATCTGCTGATAGTTCTTATTTTATACTGTAAAGTGTTAATAGAGTATATTTTTATATCACAAATTTTTATATTCTGATAATCTATCCTAAGATATAAAAAGCCAAGGGCCATCATGACCTATACAACAGGTTAGACGGCCAAACACAGGGTGCATGGGGCATCAAGGCTGGAAGGGGGGGTTAGTGAGGGATGACCAAATGACTGAACAGCAGGCTGTGTGGGGCAACCAGGCCAGCAGGGGGGTCGGGGCAGTTGGGGGCAACCAGGCCAGAAGGGGGGGGCAGTTGGGGATGACCAGGCCAGCAAATGGGGGCAGTTGGAGATGACCAGGCTGACAGGTAGAGAAGTTAGAGGTGATCAAGCAGGCAGGCAGGTGAGCAGTTAGGAGCCAGCGGTCCTGGATTGTCAGAGGGATGTCCAATTGCCAGTTTAGGCCCAATCCTGTAAATTGGGCCTAAATCAGCAGTCAGACATTCCCTGAGGGGTCCCAGATTGGACAGGGTGAAGGCTGGGCTGAGGAGACAACCCCCACACACACACACAAATTTTGTGCACAGGGCCTCTAGTTAAATATAATTGGGTTTCCTTGTAGGTTCTTATTCATTTAAAAATAGTATTGTGAAAGGTGGTCTATAAGCTTCACCAGACTATCAAAGAACTTTATGGCACAGAAACAGTTAAAAATCCCTATTGGGGCACAGAAAAAAATGGTGGCAGAATAGATGGAAGTGTTCTGAGCCTTTTCCCAGAACAAACAGAAAAAATAGCTGAAGGTCACATAGGGAGTGTTTGTTGGTGAGTTAAGAGACAGCTATACTCCAGGAGAAGGTGGGGGACTGCTGGACAGGGCTCTACTGACCGGGAAGCCCCCACTGCTGTTGGGTTCCCACTCAGAGCCACCAGGTCAGATGTGGAGACCATGCCATCTTGAAGGGGAAAGTGGATGTTATCGGAAGCCTGAAAATCTACAACTATTACACCCACCAAACAACTGCAAAACCCAGAACACCAGTCCCCAATTGGCACAAACTCCCGGATTCAGAGAGCTCTACACTCTACCATGGAAAAGTTGCATTTTGCCTGGGCTAAGGAGAGAGAGAACTACATAACCAAACACCCAGAGAAGAGAAACAATGGAGAGACAAAGAAACAGCCCACATCTGAAAGAAAAGCAGGCATCACCAGAAAAGGAAGTAAATGAAATAGAGGCAAGCAACCTGCCAGAGAAAAAAGTCAGAGAAATGGTCATAAGGTGGCTGGAAAGAATGGAAGACAAATTCAACAATATGTGTAAGAACCAAGAGAAAATAAAAAAGAATCAAGAAAAAATGAAAAATAACATCGCTGCTATAAATAACTCAATAGAAAGCATCAAAAATAGACTACAAGAAACAGAGGACCACATCAGTGAGCTAGAAGACAAAGTAGGAAAAAATACCCAAGGAGCTTCTAGAAAAAAAATTAAAAGCAGGAGGAGAGATTAAGGGAACTTTGGAACAACAAGAAACAAAACAACATCTGCAAAATGGGGGTTCCAGAAGGAGAGGAAACTAAACAAGGAATAGAAAACCTGTTTGAAGAAATAATGACAGAAAACTTCCCTGATTTAGGGAAGAAAAAACCCCACACAAATCCAAGAAGCTCACAGAGTCCCAAGCAAAATGAACCCCAAAAGACCGATGCCAAGGAACATTATAATTAAATTGGCAAACGGCAATGACAAAGTAAGAGTCTTAAAAGCAGCCAGAGAGAGACAGAAAGTTACCTACAAAGGAACCCCCATCAGACTGGCAACAGATTTCTCAACAGAAACACATCAGGCCAGAAGGGAATGGAATGAAATATACTAAGTTATGCAAAGGAAGGGCATGAATCCAAGAATACTGTACCCAGCAAGGCTACCATTCAAAATTGAAGGTGAAATCAGGAGCTTCACAGAGAAAAAAAAGGACTAAGGGAAGAAAGAAAGAAAGAAAGAAAGAAAGGAAGGAAGGAAGGAGGGAGGGAAGGAGGGAGGAAAGAAAGAAGGAAAGAAAGAAAGAAAGGGAGAAAGAAAGAAAAGAAAGAAGGAAAGAAAGAGAGAGGGAGAAGGAGAGGGAGAGAGCGAGAGAGGGAGAAAAAGAGAGAGAAGAAGGAAGGAAGAAGGAAGGAAGGAAGGAAGGAAGGAGGAAAGAACAGAAATGGAAGAAAGAACACAGGTAAAGAATAAAAATGGTGACAGATAAGTACTTACCAATAATAACTTTAAATGTAAATGGGTTAAATGCCCTAATCAAAAGTCATAGTATAACAGATTGGATAAGAAAACAAAACCCATATATCTGCTGTCTACAAGAAACCCACCTCAGAAATAAAGATGCACACAGACTGATAGAGAAGGGATGAAAAAAAGGTTTTCAGGCAAATGGAAATGAAAAAAAAGCTGGGGTAGCAATACTTATATCTGACAAATTAGATTTCAAAGTGAAGGACATAACAAGAAATAATATTAAAGGGAGCAATACAACAAGAAGAAATAACTCTGGTAAACATATATGCACCCAATACAGGCACACCCAAATACATTTAAAAAAAAAAAAAACTCCTGGATGATATCAAGGGAGGGATTGACAGCAATAGAGTCATAGTAGGAGACTTTAATACCCCACTATCACCATTGGACAAATCCTCTAAACAAAAAATCAGCAAAGAAACATCAATCCTAAATGACTCACTAGACCAGATGGAATTAATTGACATCTTCAGAACATTCCACCCTAAAGCCACAGAATATACATTCTTCTCAAGTGCACATGAGTCATTTTAAAAGATGGGGCATAGGTTGAGTCATTGGCAAAGTCTCTTCAAATTCAAGAAGATAGAAATCATATCAAGCATCTTCTCAGATCAACTAGATATCAACTACAATAAAAACAATCCAAAGAAATCAAACACATGGAGACTAAAGAGCACACTATTAAACAATGACTGGGTTACCAGAGAGATCAAAGAATAAATAAAAAATATCATGGCAACAAATGACAATGAAAACACAACAACCCAAAATCTATGGGACACAGTGAAAGCAGTCTTGAGAGCGAAGTTCAGAGCTCTACAAGCCTACTACAAAAAAACAAGAAATAAATTATCTAACCCTACAACTCACAGAGTTAGAAAGTGAGCAACAAGAAAAGTCCAGTGTAAGCAGAAGGAAGGAAATAATAGAGATCAGAGTGGAGATAAACTATATAGAAACCAAAAAACAATTCAAAAGATCAACAAAACCAAGACCTAGTTCTTGAAAGGATAAACAAGATTAATGAACTTCTAGACAGGCTCACCAAGAAGCAAAGTGAGAGGATCCAAATAAACAAAATCAGAAATAAAAGAGGTGAAAAAAACAATAGACCCCACTGAAATACAAAGGACGGTTAAAAAAAAAAATACTATGAACAACTCTGTTCCAACAAACTGGACAACCTGGAGGAAATGGACATATTTCTAGAAAAATATTACCTTCCAAAACTCAATCAGCAAGAATCTAAACATCTCAATAGACCAATAACTATGGAAGAAATTGAAGCAGCCATCAAAAAGTTTCTAGCAAACAAAAGCCCGGGGCCAGATGGATTTACAGGGGAGTTATACCAAACATTCAAGGAAGAATTAAAACCTATTCTCCTCAGACTATTCAAAAATTCAAGAAGAAGGAACACTTTCAAGATTTTTCTATGAAGCAGCATCACCCTAATTCCAAAACCAGATAAAGATAACACAATGAAAGAGAATTAGAGACCAATATCCCTCATGAACATAGATGCAAAAATCCTCAAAAAAATTCTAGCAAATAGGATCCACCAGTACATCAGAAAGATCATACACCATGACCAAGTAGGATTTATCTCAGGATTGCAAGAATGGTACAATATCTGAAAATCAATAAACGTGATACATCACATAAACAAATTGAGAGATAAAAATCACATAGTCATATCAATTGATGCAGAAAAAGCATTGGACAAAATCCAACACCCTTTCTTTTTTTTATTATTAATTTTTTATACATATTTCCCCATTGCCCCCTCATTGGTTATGCTTATATGCATGCATACAAGTCCTTTGATTGATCTCTTGTCTTTCCCACCTAACCTTAATCTTCCTGCTGTAATTTCACAGTCTGTTTGATGCTTTGCTGCCTCTGTATCTATCCTTTTGTTCATCAGTTTATAATGTTCTTTATTATCCCCCAATGAGTGCGATCATGTGATGCTTCTCCTTCATTGACTGGCTTATTTCACTAAGCATAAGGCTCTCCAGTTCCATCCAGGTTGCTGCAAATGGTAAGAATTCCTTTTTTTTCATGGCAGCATAGAATTCCATTGTGTAGATGTACCATAGTTTTCTGATCCACTCAATTGCTGATGGGCACCTAGGCTGTTTCCAAATTGTAGCTATTGTAAATTGTGCTGCTATGAACATAGGGGTGCATAAATCCTTTCTGATTAGTGTTTGTGATTTCTTAGGATAAATTCCTAAGAGTGGGATTACAGGGTCAAATGGGAGATCCATTTTTAGTTTTTTGAGGAAACTCCATACTGTTCTCCACAGTGGCTACACCAGTCAACATCTACAGCCAACTTATACAACTTCATAAAAGGAAGATAAATGATCCAATAAAAAAATGGGCAACAGACCTAAATAGAACCTTTTCGAAAGACGACAGAAGGAAGGCCAAGAAACATGAAAACATGTTCCAAGTCACTAATTATCTGAGAGATGCAAATCAAAACGACAATGCAATACCATCTTACACCTGTCAGAATGGCAATCATCAACAAATCAACAAATGACAAGTGTTGGCGAGGATGCGGAGAAAAAAAGAACCCTTGTGCACCCTTTCTGGATAAAAATTCTCAACAAGGTGGGAATAGAAGGATCATACCTCAACATCATAAAAGCCATATATGATAAACCCACAGCTAACATCACACTCAATGGGCAAAAACTAAAACCATTTCTCCTAAGAACAGGAACAAGACAAGGATGCCCACTCTCCCCACTCCTGTTTCACATAGTACTGGAAGTATTAGCCATTGCAATTAGACAATAAGAAGAAATAAAAGGCATCCAAATTGGAAAAGAAGTAAAGCTGTCTTTATTTGCAGATGACATGATATTGTATATAAAAAAACTGAAAGACTCCATAAAAAAACTAATAGACAATAAATGAATTCAGCAATGTAGCAAGATACAAAATTAATGCCAAGAAATCTGCAGCATTTCTATACACCAATAGTGAACTTACAGAAAGAGAAAGATAGACTTAAAAAGCAATCCCATTTACCATCGCACCAAAAAAAATTAAGATACCTAGGAATAAACTTAACTAAGGAGGTAAAATACCTATACACGTAAAACCACAGGACACTGAAAAAAGAGATAGAGGAAGACATAAACATATAGGAGAACATACCATGCTCATGGATTGGTAGAATCAACATCATTAAAATGTCCATACTACCCAAAGCAATCTATAGATTCAATACACTCCCCATTAAAATACCAATGGCATATTTCACAGACCTAGAAAGAACTCTCCAAAAATTCACCTGGAAAAAAAATAAAGATCCTATATAGCCACAGCAATCCTGAGAAAGAAGAATAAAGTAGATGGGATCTCAATATATCCTAAGGAACGAGAAACACCAATCAGAAATGATATATGTATCCTTATGTTCATAGCAGTACAATTTACAATAGCTACGATTTGGAACAGCCTAGATGCCCATCAGCAGATGACTGGATCAGAAAACTCTGGTACATCTACACAATGGAATACTATGCTGCCATAAAAAAGAAGGAATTCTTACCATTTGCAGCAACCTGGATGGAACTGGAGAGCATTATGCTAAGTGAAATAAGCAAGTCAATGAAAGAAAAATACCATCTGATCCCACTCATTTATGGATAATAAAGAACATTATAAACTGATGAACAAAAAGATAGATACAGAGGCAGTAATGCATCAAACAGACTGTCAAATTATAGTGGGAAGTTTAGGGAGAGGTGGGGTAGATAAGAGATCAACTGAAGGATTTACATGCATGCATATAAGCATAACCAATGGATGTAAGACACTGGTGGGTGAGGGCATATATGGGCGTGGGGTGGGGAAAGGCAATGGCAAGATATCTACACATGTAATACATTAATAAAAAAATGAAAAAAAATCCTATTGGGTGGGGATGGGGATTGAATCAGAATAAGCCTATTCATAGCTTGTCATAGTGGCTATGGTAATATATATGGTCTTATGGAAAGCACATCCACTGGCCTGGCTCAAATGAAAGGTCCACCTGATCCTCTTAGACAATGACCACTACCTAGGACCTTGACCAACACAGAGGCCCATACAACTTTATACCAGGGCCCTACATGGAAACTTGAAGGCAAACATTCTGCCGGTGTCTCAGTCATCACCAAAAATGTTGGCTCCTTCAACTTCCCATCTTTGCCCTACTCTCATTCCAAATTCCTCTATGTTCTTTATGCCTCTAATATAAGCTCCCCAAATCTCCCTCCCAAATTCCTAGAACTCCACCATATAGGAAATAAATCCCCGAACATCTTTAATTCACATGGAGAATTTTCCTTCCATCTGCCTACTTAGCTGAAATTGCCTCTTCCCCAAGAGCACAGCTTCTCAGTCCTATAAACTTCAGGGTTGGGAAGAGGGATTAGCATTTTCCTCCCACAACAATAGCATTTCCACACTATTTCTCCTCCACTAACATACAATAATGGGGACTCATGCCATCTAATTATATCACCATCTCCACCTCTTCATTTTGCCATTGGCTAGCCTTCTAATCACCAGCCTACATATGTGAATGCTTTTTGCCTCAGCACACAGTTTCCTCTCCCTACACTCCTGTCATTATTCCAAATGTGACATCAGTAATCACATGGATAATGCATCCACCAGTCTTGCCTCCAGTGACCTCTACCCTCACCTGGCTTTAGCTACTTTCTCCTGTGGATATTTCCAATACTGGGTTATCACATGGAACTACTCCACCTCCAATGTCCTAAAGGCAATATGGTACAGTGTTGAAAGCTTAAGCTTTAATGTCAAACTGCCTGGGTTCAAATCCCAGATCTTCCCTGCCCTAGTGGGAGACCTTGGGCAAGGGGAGACCTTGGACAAGTTATTCAACCTTTCCATGCTAATAAAATGTGACTAACCCTAGCTGGTTTGCTCAGTGAATAAAGCATCAGCCTGTAGACAGAAATGTCTCAGGTTTAATTCCAGTCAAAGGCACATGCCCAGGTTATAGGATCCATATCCAGTAAGGGGGATGCAGGAAGCAACTAATCAATGATTCCCTCTCATCATTGATATTTCTATCTCTCCCACTGCCTTCCTCTCTGAAGTCAATAAAAAAAATTTTTTTAAGTGTGAGTAACTTGCCAGGCCGGTGTGGGTCAGTGGTTGAGTATCAACCTATGAACCAGTCAAAGCACATGCCTGGGTTGGAAGCTCCATCCTCTTTAGGGGCATGCAGGAGGTAGCTGATCAATGAGACTCCTTCATCGTTGATGTTTGTATTCCTCTTTCCCTCTCTCCCTCTCCCATCTTTCTTGTCTCTGAAATCAATAAAAACATATTTTAAAAATGTGAATAACAATAAGATTACTATAAGAATTAAGTGAGTTAATGTGTGCAAAGAATCTAGAATAATGCATGGCATACACACAGAGCTATTTAAATATTGGCTTCCATTACAATCCTTCCAGTTTCCCATGTCCTCACTTCCTTTGTTGGTCTTCTACCACCTGAAGTTTCTAATCTCTTGATCCTCTGGTTTCTCTGAAAGTATCCACTTACTTCTCTATTCACCTCTTTCCTTACCAGCACTCTGTCTCCCATGGTTGCTTAATAAATGTTTGTTTAATGGATGATAAAAATAATGATTTGTAACTTCAACTATGTTCTCATCCATTCCCTTAATCCCCTGCCCTCTTGACCTTTCAATAAATATACCAGCCACAGATCTAAGCAATAGTCTATATACTCTTCCCCTACCCTTGAGATTATTTCCCTACAAATTCAGCATCTCAAACATCAACTCTGCTGTGTCATTCCTTTATATGTCCCAAGTCAATGATCTTTCTATTCCTTGCAACAGACTTTCAGCTTTAAAAACTCTCCTCAAATCCCCTCTTTTCCTTAATCTCTCTTTTCATTCTTGGCAGATGACTTCTCCTACTATACAGAGAAATAAAGGCTTCTATACATGCAAAGAAAGAGAAGGACTCCTCAACTTTCTTCCCCATTCCTTAAGTGAATCTGTGTCCTCTAATCTCCGCATTCCAATAAAAAAGAGGTCCTTCTGAGTAAGGTAAATTCCTACCCCAGGGCTTAACTGTCCAGCTAATCTGACCAGTAGTACTTTTAAGCTGCATGAGAAGGAAGATTTACATTTTATAATGAGGATTAGTTTTAAAAAATGTTAAAAGTATATCAATTCTACCCAGATATCCACTGACCTCTAAGAATAAATTAGACACTCTGGAAAGATCAGTCTCTTCCACAGAAGCTATTTTCTGCCATGCAGAAAAATTATTATATGGCAGCAGATATTTTGATCAAATCATAATAATTCCCTAAAAAGATGATGAAATAAAAGCCTAGTTAATCCTTTTAAGAGTGATAAAAGAATAACTTTATACAGCTAACGATTTAATAAAAGTTAGCCAATTGGCTGATTCTAAGAATTTCCTTAGCACATAGGTTGCTAGATACTAGCACAGTTCATCAAAGAAGGTTGGAAGCCTTGAACAATCAGATAAACCTTGGGTGGATTAATGAGTGAATTAATGCCCATTCCAGGTCCTCTACTATCTCTGATTTTACTTCTGAGTTAATACCTCAAACATAAATGTTTGAACACTTTGATTTTTCTGACAACGTAAAGGACCCTGTTGGCAGATGTTTTACATGGAAAAAGAAATACTTCAAAATATACCAGATTATTTCAGTTACAGAAGCAATGATGCAAAAAGAAAAATAAGGCATCTGGAAAAAGAGTAATTGAAATGGTTTTTTCCCTAAACCAAGCCCAAGTTTACTATTTCTCCTGGGAATGAGATTTTATAATTGGGAAATGTGATGGGGAGATAATGATTGCTTTTCAAATACATGATTGGTACTCAGGAGACCACAATAAAATGGTCTGCAATGACTTCAAAATCACATGACCCTTTGAGAGTTACACTAATAAAATACACAAAATGGATGAGCTTAAATATCTCCAGAAGTCACATTAGAGTCAGGATACTTCCCTTGTCCAGTGGTCAGCAAACTCATTAGTCAACAGAGTGGCAAACCGCAGTTCACAAGCTACAGTTTGCTGACCACTGCTCTAGTCAAAGGGGAAAAAGTAGTTGTGAGGCTTTTGGTATAGCAAAAATAACAGATGGTCTTGGGTCAGACCTATCTGAGTTTGAATACTACTCAACCACCAACTAGTTGCATGACTGTCCAATCATTCACCTCATAGATCCTCAATGTATAATCCCATTTACTTCCTATATTGGTGGTGTGGGTTAAGCTCAGTAAGAATATGAGTCAGGTGTACATAAGACAATTTATCCCTCTCCCTTGTCTCCTGGCACTAAATAAAAATATGGCAGAATCCTATACAATAAAAGAGAAACATGTAAATTGACCATACCTCCGCTATGCTTACCAGTTAATCAGGAGGAGTATGCAAATTAATCTTACTGTCTCTGAGAGCATGGAGGAGGCAGCTACCAGCACCGAAGCAGGCCTTTGCCTCAAAGACCCAGAAGCAGGCAAGTGCAGCCCACAGGCAGCTCCCAATATAGCCTGGTTGGCCATCGCCACAATGACCTGGGAGCAGGGAAGGAGGCCACAGGCATTCCCAACACGGCCTGTTTGGCCATTGCCTAGGTGACCCAGGAGCAGGCAAGCACTGCCACAGGCAACACCCAGAAGGCCTGCTTAGCAGTCACTACGGTGTGGAGCAGGCAGCCCCGCAGAGAGCAGAGAACCACGGAGAGCGGGCCTAAGCTAGCAGTAGGACATCCCTTGAAGGCTCCCAATTGGAGAGGGTGCAGGTCAGCCTGAGGGACAACACCCCTCATGCACAAATTTCGTGCCCCCGGCCTCTAGTGGAAGGATAAAGAGCCAATCATCTAACCTTCGGCATTAGCAGTTCTGAAAAAAGATGTGATCAACAACAGGAAGCAGCTGATGGAATTCTGCAAAGGGGAATCTGTGAACATGACAGGTTTATCTAACGTTGTCCAGTGGGAGGACAGGGAAATGCTGCATTTAGGGAGCACTAGTCTATGATCCTTGAGTAGGAATTACTCATTTCTAACCCCTGTTGTTCTGTGAGTGGGCTTCAGACAATGAATGAAAGTATAGTACATACATAAATATATTTTTCTGAGAGAGGGTTCATTGCATACACCAGATTCCCAAAGATATCTGTGAACAAACATGTAGTAAAAGCAGAATCAAACAACTATAAAGCTAGTTAAAAGATTAAAAGGCAAAAGGAGGAAGATCATATATAATTATATCAAGAGGTTAAGGGACAAAAAAACACAAACAAAAGAAATAAAAAATAATGACAACAACATAAACATGGCAAAGTTGAGTAAAAATCATAGTGATTTTAGAATGTGTTTGAACTTAACAATAAACTTAAAATAGAATGCCATAAACATAGCTTGGTATATATGAAGCACGTAATAACCACAAACCAAAAATTTGTAAGTGATATACAAGAAATAAAGAGAGGGAAGAGAAAATGGCGGCAGAGTAGACAGATGCGTCTGGAGCTTTGTCGCTGGGCAGAGGGAGAGAGAGTGGCTGAGAGTCGCACTGGGAGTGTTTGTTGTCAAGTTAAGAGTCAGTTATCCTCCAGGAGAAGGTGGGGGACTGCTGGACGGGGCTCTCCCAGTCAGGCAGCCCCACTGCCACGGGGATTTTGTCTGCCAGGGCCACCAGCGCAAACGCGGAGACCACGCCATCTTACAGAGGGAGGTGGATGTCTGCAGCGGTCTGAAGCCTGCAGCTGGGGCACCCATCGAGCAGCCGGGGACCTAGGGACCCAGAACTCCACTCTCCAATTGGCACATACACTGGCGGAATGAGAGATCCACAGAGCACACCGAAAGGTCAGATTTCGCCTGGGATAAGAGGGAAGTGGATGTCTGCGGAGGTCTGAAAGCTGCGGCTGGCGGAGGCACCCACCGAACAGCCGGGGACCCAGAACACAGCTCTCCAAAGAGCGCAGACACGCGGGCAGATTCACAGCAGATTCAGAGATCCACACAACACATGGAAAGTGCCTTGTGTGCTGTACCTGGTCATGTTGTAGTTTGTGCCTTTCAATCAACGTAGGAGAGAAAACTACATAACCAGACACCTGGAGAAGAAAGACCATGGGCAGAAAAAGAAACAGTCCACATAAGACAGAAAGGCAGGTTTCACCAGAAAATGAAGTAAATGAAATAGAAGCAGAAATAAGCCTGCCAGAGAAAGAGTTCAGAGAAATGGTCATAAGGTGGATGAAAAGAATGGAAGACAAAATCGACAATCTGAGTAAGAGCCAAGAGGAAATGAAGAAGACCCAAGAGGAGATGAAGAAGCAGCAAGAAGAAATGCAGAAGAACCTAGAGGAGGTGCAGAATAATCAAGAAGAAATGAAAAATGACATCACTGCTATAAAGAACTCAATAGAAAGCATCAAAAGTAGACTAGAAGAAGCAGAGGACCGCATCAGTGAGCTAGAAGACACGGTAGGAAAAAATATCCAAGTACAGCAGCTTCTTGAAAAAAAAGTTAAAAAGCAAGAGGAAAGCCTAAGGGAACTTTGGGATAACATGAAACAAAACAACATCCGTATAATTGGGGTTCCAGAAAGAGTGCAAACTGAACAAGGATTAGAGAACATGTTTGAAGAAATAATGAGAGGAGAGAGAATCCAAGATGGCGGCATAAGTAAACACGTACACTGCTGACTCGCACAACAATTTCAAAACTACAACTAAAAGACAGAACAGACAACATCCAGAACCACAGGAAAGCTGGCTGAGTGTAAGTTCCACAGCTAGAAGGAAAGAGAGGGGCTCACAGAAACCCAGAGGAGTTGCAAAAAGCTGAGGTACAGAGACGCGCGCACTGAGAGAGCAGGTGCCCGAGTACCTGGCTGGCTTTCTCTGGTGGGAGGAAAACAGAGACTCCCAATGGCATTGAACCCCTTATCTTACAACACTAAACCCCAAATCCAGCCAAAACTCATACGGGGGGAGTTTGGACTGTGATAAGGGAGAGGTGCACGGAAATTTAGGGGAGTCAAAAAAGATCACTTCTGGTGGCGCATGGCACTGCACGTACAGGACAGATTGCTGATTGTGCCGCTGGCTTTCGCGACTGGGCGGGAGACAGACCCTCCCAACCGTGCCACTTCTGACTTCACTAAGACCCTATTTCAGGTGAAAACCTGGAGACCTAGACTCGTGTGCTCCTGGTGCGCAGGGGAGCTGGAAAGGCAGCGGTCAAGAGGCACTGCCGGCGCGTGCATACAAGGACTGCTCCAGCAATTACCCAGTCACATGAGACTCAGGGGCCGTGGAGGGCGGGACCGACTGGAAAGAAAGGAGGTCCCTTAAGCCCTGAGACTCCACCCATCCCAAAATCAACAGAGGCTTCTTCGGTTTTGCAAGTCTGGTATCATAGGGCTGAATTCAACACAGAAGTTTCCGCAGCATAGTGAAAATGCTGAGACAAGAGAAGGGATCACAAACAAAAGAAATGGAGGAAAAAATAACGACTGGATATAGACTTCAAAACCACGCATATAAGGTTTTTCAAGAATATGCTAGAAAAGTTGGATAAAGTTAGCGAGAGCCAAGAGGAGATAAAATAGGACCAACTAGAGATGCAAAAGGGCCAACTAGAGATGGAAAAGGTCCAACTAAAGATGATAAAGGACCAACTAGAAATTAAACATACACTGACTGAAATAAAAATATTATACAGAGTCCTGACAGCAGATTAGAGAAAGGCAAGAATCAAGTAAAAATTTGAAATATAAAGAAGCAGAAAACATTCAACTGGAAATGCAAGAAGAAAAAAGAATCCAAAAATGTGGACATAATGTAAGGAGACTCTGGGACAGCTTCAATGGTACCAACATCAGAATAGTGGGGGTGCCAGAAGAAGAGAGAAAGCAAGATACTGAAAATCTATTTAAAGAAATAATGACTGAAAATTTCCCATATCTGGTAAAAGAAATAGACTTACAAGTCCAGGAAGCACACAGAACCCCATATAAAAGGAATCTAAAGAGGCCAACACAAAGACACATCATAATTAAAATACCAAGAGCAAAAGACAAAGAGAGAATATTAAAAGCAGCAAGAGAAAAACAGTTCATTACCTACAAGGGAGCAACCATACGACTGTCAGCTGACTTCTCAACAGAAAAGATGCAGGCCAGACGGGAGTGACAAGAAATATTCAACGTGATGAATAGCAAAAACATACAACCAAGAATAATCTATCCAGCAAAGCTATTATTCAGAATTGAAGGGCAGGTAAAGAGCTTCACAGATAAGAAAAAGCTAAAGGAGTTCATCAACTCCAAACCAGTATTATATGAAATGCTGAAAGGTACTCTTTTAGAAGAGGAAGAAGAAAAAGGTAAAAGCCAAAAAATTATGAACAACAAATACATATCTATCTACAAGTGAATCTAAAAATTAAGTGAATTAAAAATTTGATCAACAGAATAAACTGGTGAATATAATAGAATCAGGAGCACAGAAAGGGAGTGGACTGATAATTCTCAGGGGGAAAGAGGTGAGGGGTGTACAGGGAGAGACTGGACAAAAATCATACACCTATGCATGAGATCAATGGGAGGGAGGTAAGGGCAGAGGGAAGGTTGGGAGCTGGGTGGAGGGGTGCTATGGAGGGGGGGAAAAAAGAAAGAAATGTAATAATCTGAATAATAAAGATTTAATTTAAAAAAATAAAGAAAAACATATCCTCAAAACAAAAAAAAAGAAAAGAAATAATGACAGAAAATTTCCAGAATACAGGAAAGAAAAAACCCACACAAATCCAAGAAGCTCACAGAGTCCCAAGCAAAATGAACCCCAACAAACTGACACCAAGGTACATTATAATTAAATTGGCGAACACTGACGACAAAGTAAGAATCTTAAAAGCAGCCAGAGAGAAAAACAAAGTTACCTACAAAGGATCCCCCATAAGGCTAGCTACTGACTTCTCAAAGTAAACTCATCAAGCCAGCAGGGAATGGAATGAAATACACAAAGTCATGCAAAGGAAGGGTCTGAAACCAAGAATACTGTACCCTGCAGGACTCTCAATCAAAATTGAAGGTGAAATCAAAAGCTTCACAGACAAAAAAGAACTAAGGGAATATATTACCACCAAACCAGCAATGCAAAAAAATGTAAAAGGGTCTGCTGTAATAAAAAGAAAGAGGAAGTGAAGAAGGAACTCGGGAGTAAGGACTAAAAATGGCAACAGATAATTACTTATCAATAATAACTTTAAATGTAAACGGATTAAAAGCTCCAATGAAAAGACATAGGGTAACCAATTGGATGAGAAAACATGATCCATATATCTGCTGTCTGCAAGAAACCCACCTCAGGAAAAGAGATGCACACAGATTGAGGGTGAAGGGATGGAAGATGGCATTTCAGGTGAACGGAAATGAAAAGAAAGCGGGGGTTGCAATACTTATATCTGACAAATTAGATCTCTAAGTGAAGGACATAATAAGAGATAAAGAAGGCAACTTCATAATACTAAGGGAACAATCCAACAAGAAGAAAAAACTCTGGTAAACATATATGCACCCAATATAGGAGCACCTAAATAATAAAAAAAAACTCTTGGAGGATATTAAGGGAGAGATTGACAGCAATACAATCATAGTAGGAGACTTTAATACCCCACTGTCATCATTGGACAAATCCTCTAAACAAAAAATCAGGAAAGAAACATCAATCCTAAATGACTCACTAGACCAGATGGAATAATTGACATCTTCAGAATATTTCACCCCAAAGCCACAGAATATACATTCTTCTCCAGTTCACATGGGTCATTTTCAAAGATAGATCATATGTTGGGCCATAAGAAAAGTCTCTTCAAATTCAAGAAGATAGAAACCATATCAAGCATTTTCTCAGACCATAATGGCATAAAACTGGAAATCAACTATAATAAAAACATTAGAAAAAAATCAAACACATGGAGGCTAAACAGCATGCTATTAAACAATGACTGGGTAACCAAAGGGATCAAGGAAGAAATAAAAAACATCATGGCAACAAATGACAATGACAACACAACAATCCAAAATTTATGGGACACAGTTACAGCAGTCTTGAGAGGGAAGTTCAAAGCCCTACAAGCCTACAGCAAAAAACAGAAAACAATGGTAATAAATTACCTAACCCTACAACTCAAAGAGCTAGAAAGAGAGCAACAAAAAAAGCCCTGTGTAAACAGAAGGAAGGAAATAGTAAAGATCAAAGCAGAGATAAACAACATGGATACCAAAGAAACAATTCAAAAGATCAACGAAAGAAAGAGCTGGTTCTTTGAAAGGATAAACAAGATTGACGGACCCCTAGCCAGGCTCACCAAGAAGCAAAGAGAGACCCAAATAAACAAAATCAGAAATGAAAGAGGAGAAATAACAACAGACCCTGTGGAAATACAAAGGATTGTTAAAAAATACTATGAACAACTCTATTCCAACAAATTGGACAACCTGCAAGAAATGGACATTTTCCTAGAAAAATATAACCTCCCAAAACTCAATGAGGAGGAAACCAAACATCTCAATAGTCCAATAACTATGGAAGAAATTGAAGCAGTAATCAAAAAGCTTCCAGCAAATAAAAGCCCGGGTCCAGATGGCTACACAGGAGAGTTTTACCAAACATTCAAGGAAGAATTAAAACCTATCCTCCTCAGACTATTCAAAAACATTCAAGAAGAAGGAATACTTCCAAACAACTTCTATGAAGCCAGCATCACCCTAATACCAAAACCAGATAAAGACAACACAATGAAAGAGAATTATAGACCAATATATTTCATGAACATAGATGCCAAAATTCTCAACAAAATTCTAGCAAATCGGATCCAGCAGTACATCAGAGAGATCATACCCAATGACCAAGCAGGATTCATCCCAGGAATGCAGTGATGGTACAATATCCGCAAATCAATAAATGTGATACATCACATAAACAAATTGAGAGATAAAAATCACATAGTCATATCAATTGATGCAGAAAAAGCATTTGACAAAATCCAGCACCCTTTCTTGATAAAAACTCTTAGCAAAGTGGGAATAGAAGGATCATACCTCAACATCATAAAAGCCATATATGATAAACCCACAGCTAACTTCATACTTAATGGGCAAAAACTAAAACCATTTCCCCTAAGAACAGGAACAAGACAGGGATGCCCACTCTCACCTCTCCTGTTCGACATAGTACTGTAAATATTAGCCATTGCAATTAGACAAGAAGAAGAAATAAAAGGCATCCAAAATGGAAAAGAAGAAGTAAAGCTGTCCTTATTTGCAGATGACATGATAATGTACATAAAAAACCCAAAGGACTCCATTTCAAAACTAATTGTCTTAATTAATGAATTCAGCAATGTAGCAGGATACAAAATTAATGCTAAGAAGTCTGTGGCATTTCTAGAAACTAATAGTGAAATTACAGAAAGAGAAACTAAAAAAGCAATCCCATTTACCATCGCACCAAAATATAAAGATACCTAGGAATAAACCTAACTAAAGAGGTAAAAGACCTATATGCAGAAAACTACAGGACACTGAAAAAAGAGATAGAGGAAGATGTTAACAGATGGAAGAGCATACCATGCTCATGGATTGGGAGAATCAACATCAGTAAAATGTCCATACTACCCAAAGCAATCTACAGATTCAATGCACTACCCATTAAAATACCAACGACATATTTCACAGACCTTGATAGAATTCTTCATAGATTCATCTATCAAAAAAAAAAGACCACAGATAGCTACAGCAATTCTGAGAAAGAAGAATAAAGTAGGTGGGATCTCAATACCAGATTTCAAGCTATACTACAAAGCAACTGTTCTCAAGACAGCCTGGTACTGGCACAAGAAGAAACATATAGACCAATGGAATAGAATAGAGAATCCATATATCCACCCAAACCACTATGCTCAACTAATATTTGACAAAGGAGGCATGAACATTCAATGGAGCCAAGATAGCCTCTTCAACAAATGGTGTTGGGAAAAATTGGACAGATACATGCCAAAAAATGAAACTGGACCACCAACCTACACCAAATATAAAAATAAACTCAAAATGGATGCAGGACTTAAACATTAGAAGGGAAACCATAAAAATACTAGAGGAATCCACAGGCAGCTCAATCTCAGATATATGCCGAAAGAACTTCTTCACTGATACTGCTCCAAAGGCAATGGAAGCTAAAGAAAAAATAAACAAATGGGACTACATCAAAATAAAAAGCTTTTGCACAGCAAAAAAAACCATCAACAAAAGAACAAGAAAGATCACTGTATGGGAGAACATATTTGCAAATGTTATCACTGATAAAGGTTTAATCTCCAAAATCTACAGCTAACTTCTACAACTTAATAAAAGGAAGATAAATGACCCAATAAAAAAATGGGAAACAGACCTAAATAGAACCTTTTTGAAAGATGACAGAAGGAAGGCCAAGAGACACATGAAAACATGTTCAAAGTCATTAATCATCCGAGAGATGCAAATCAAAATGACAATGTGATACCATCTTACACCTGTCAGAATGGCAATCATCAACAAATCAACAAAGGACAAGTGTTGGCGAGGATGCAGAGAAAAAGGAACCCTTGTGCACTGTTGGTGGGAATGCAGACTGGTGCAGCCCCTGTAGAGAACAGTATGGAGTTTCCTCAAAAAACTAAAAATGGATCTCCCATTTGACCCTGTAATCCCACTCTTAGGAATTTATCCTAAGAAATCACAAACACCAATTAGAAAGGATTTATGCACCCCTATGTTCATAGCAGCACAATTTACAATAGCTACAATTTGGAAACAGCCTAGGTGCCCGTCAGCAGATGAGTCGATCAGAAAACTGTGATACATCTACACAATGGGAATTCTATGCTGCCATTAAAAAGAAGGAATTCTTACCATTGCAGCAACCTGGTTGGAACTGGAGAGCCTTATGCTTAGTGAAATAAGCCAGTCAATGAAGGAGAAGCATCACATGATCTCACTCATTTGTGGATAATAAAGAACATTATAAACTGATGAACAAAAGGATAGATACAAAGACAGTAAAGCTTCAAACAGACTGTGAAATTACAGCAGGAAGATTAAAGTTAGGTGAGGTAGATAAGAGATCAATCAAAGGACTTGTATGCATGCATATAAGCATAACCAATGAACGTAGACACTGGGGGGTTGGGGTATGCCTGGGAGGGAGGGGGGCAATGGGGAGATATGTATAAAAAATTAATAAAAATTAAAAAAAGAAATAAAGAGAAAGGAAGCCAAACACAACATTATAGAAAGTAATCAAAATTATCAAGTGAATAGAGCAAGAGAATAAGAAAGAAACAGAAATCTACAAAATCAATCCGAAAACAATGAATAAAATGGCAATAACTACATAACTATCAATAATAACTTTAAATGCAAATGAACTAAATGCTCCAATCAAAAGACACAGAGTGACTGAAATGGTAAGAAAACAAGATCCATACCTATGCTGCCTACTAGAGACCAAATTCAGATAGAAAGACACATACAGACTGAAAGTAAAGGGATAGGAAACATATTTCATGCATATGGAAATGAAAAAAAGCTGGGGTATCTCAGCCAGTGTGTCTCAGTAGTTGAGTATTGACCCATGAGCCAGGAAGTCACGGTTCAATTCCAGGTCAGAGCACATACCCGGGTTGTAGGCTCAATCGCCAGTAGGGTTCATGCAGGAGATAGCCAATCAGTGATTTTCTCTCATCATTATATTTCTTTCTCTTTACCTCTCCCTTCCTCTCTGAAACCAATAAAAATATTTTTTTAAAGCAGGAGATGTAACAAAACACAAAGAAAGAAATTTCATAATGATAAAGTAATCATTGAAATAAGAGGATATAACTTTTGTAAAAGTCTATGCACCCAATGTAGGAGCATCTAAATATATAAAGCAAATATTGAGCAACATAAAAGAAGAGACTGGCAGTAGTACAATAATAATGGTGGACTTTAACACCCCACTGACATCAATGGATAGCTCATCCAGACAGAAAATCAACAATTAAACAGTGGCCTTAAATGACACATTAGAGCAGATGGGCTTAGTTGATATTTGTAATATATTTCAACCCAAAGCAGCAGAATATAGATTTTTTTCAAGTGCACATGGGACCTTTACCAGCATAGATCACGTTAAGCCACCAAACAAGTCTCAATAAATTTAAGATTAAAATCATATTAAGCATCTTCTCCTATTGCAATGGTATAAAACTCAAAATCAATTACAAGAAGAAAACTGGAAAACACATGGTGGCTTCAGAGGGAAGGTGAGGGTGGGTGAGTGGGTGAGAAGAGATCAACCTAAGAACTTGTATGCATATATGTATAACCATAACCCATGTTCACAGACAATAGAGTGATAAAAGCCTGGGTCAGGGAATGGGAGTAGGCTACAAGGGATCAATGGGAGGGAAAAAAGAACATATGCAATACTTTCAACAATAAACATTTAATTTTTAAAAATGAGTGGAACTAGACAGTTTTATACAATATGAAATGAGTAAAAGATTAGCACTTGTTAAAAAAAAACACATGGAGGCTATGTAATATGCTATTAAGCAATGAGTGAATTAACAGTGAGATCAAGGAAAAAATCACAATATACCTTGAGACAAATGTGAACCACAATGACTCAAAATCTATGGGATAAAGCAAAGCAGTTCTGAGAGTGAAATCTATAGCAATATAGGCCTAACTCAGGAAACAATAAAAATTTCAAATAATCTAACCTTACATTTAAAGGAATTAGAGAAAAAAGAACAATCAAAGCCCAATATGAAAATGAAAGAAATAATAAAAGAGAGTGAAAATAAATGAGAGTAAAAATAAATAAAACAATAGAAAGGATCAATAAAACCAAAAGTTGGCTCTTTGAAAAGACAAATAAACTTGATAAATTTTTAGCCATATTTGTCAAGAAAAAGAAAGAGGAGGCCTAAATAAATAAAATAAAAAATGAAAGAGGAGAAGTGACAACTGACACCACAGAAATACAAATAATTATAAGGAAATACTATGAACAATTATCTGCCACCATATTTGACAACCTGGAAAAAGTGGATAAATTTCTAGAAACATACAATCTTACAAAACTGAATCAGAAAGAAAACAGAAAACCTGAATTACTAATGAAATTAAACCAGTAATCATAAAACTCCAAAGTTCTGTATTCAATGGCTTCACAGTGAATTTTATCAGTCAAAGAATTAATACCTTTCCTTCTCAAATTATTCCCAAAAAAAAATGATGATAAGGGAAGACTCCCAAACTCATTTTACAAGGCCAGGATTAATCTGATACTAAAACCAGACCAAAAAAAAGAAAAGAAAAGAAAAGAAAATTATAGGCCAATATCACAAATGGATATACGTAGATGTATAAATTCTCAACAAAACTAAATTCAGCAATACATTAAAACATCATACACCATGATGAAGTGGCATTTATTCCCAGGATTCAAGGCTGGTTCACTATCATAAAACAATCTACATAAAACACGACATAGAAAATGAAGGACTGTAAAAAAGGATGCAAAAAAAACAAACATATAACAAAATCTAACATGCATTTATGTTAAAAACAGTAAAATGGGGCAAGAGGGCACATATTTTAACATAATAAAGGTCATCCTAGCTAATAAAAGAGTAATATGCAAATTGACCATCATTCCAACTCACAAGATGGCTGCCCGTCTCCCCATGATCAAAGATGGCTGCCCCCATGTGGACACAGGATGGCCACCACAAGATGGCCAGCAGGAGAGGGCAGTTGGGTGGGACCAGGCCTGCAGGGGAGGGCAGTTAGGAATGACCAGGCCTGCAAGGAAGGGAAGTTCGGGGTGACCAGGCCTTCAGGGAAGGGCAGTTGGGGGAGACCCAGGCCTGCAGAGGAGGGCAGTTAGGGGCAAACAGGCTGGCAGGGGAGCAGTTAGGAATAGGCATCAATCAGGATGGCAGGGGAGTGGTTAGGGGTGATCTGGCAGGCAGGCAGAAGCAGTTAGAGGCAATCAGAAAGGCAGGCAGGCGAGCAGTTGGGAACCAACAGTCCTGGATTGTGAGAGGGATCTCCCAGATAGAAGAGGGTGCAGGCTGGGCTGAGGGACATCCCCACCCCATGCACAAATTTTGTGCACTGGGTCTCTAGTATATGATAAACCCACAGCCAAATACTCAATGGTGAAAAGTTTATAGCTTTTTGTTAAAGATCAGGAATGAGGCAAGGATGTGCACTTTCACCATTTTTATTCAACACTAGGGGCCCGGTGCACAAATTTGTGCACATATGGGGTCCCTCTGGGTGGCTTGCAGAGATTGGGCCAAAACCAACAGTCCAGCATTGTCTGCTGCTCATACCTACCACTCCTACACATTCTGGCCCCACTGTGCCTGCCATGGGCTCGCACCCAATCAGTCCCCATCAAAGAGAGGCTTGTTTTTGCTGCAACAGTGCTTGCCAGCCATGAGCTCTGCGTCTGGCACCTTCCCAAGGGGAGTGGCCTGTGGGATCAGGCTAAAACTGACTTTCCAACATCCTCCGAGGGGTCCTGGATTGCAAGAGAGTGCAGGCCAGGGTAAGGGACTCCACCAATGCATGATGGAGCCAAGGAGGGGCTGTGGGAGGGCTCCAGGTCATGTCCAGCCCATCTTGCTCAGTCCTGATTGGCTGGAGCCTAGTAGCAAGCTAACCTACCAGTCAGAGTATCTGCCCCCTGGTGGTCAGTACACGTCATAGCAAGATGTCGAGCAGCCTTAGTGTATCATTAGCATATTATGCTTTGATTGGTTGTTCTGCCATTCAGTTTATTTGCATATTACCCTTTTATTATATAGGATAGTATTGGGAGTCCTAGCCACAGCAGACAGATAAGAAAGAGAAAGAAAAGGCATCCAAATTAGAAAGGAAGAAGTAAAATTCATTATTTGCAGATGGAGAACCCTTTAAAAGACACCAAAATAATCTATTAGAACTAATAAATTAAATCAGTAAAGTAGCAGAAGACATTAATATTCAGAAATCAGTTGCATTTTTATAGACCAACAATCAGAAAAAAATTAAGGAAACAATCTCATTTGCAATTGCCTCAAAAAGAATAAAATGCCTAGGAATAAACTTAACCAAAGAGGTAAAAAAACAAAACAAAAACAAAAAAATACTGTTTTGGAAAACTATGAGATATTGAAAAAAGAAATTGAATACATTGAAGAAAGAAATTAAAGAAAACACTGATAAATGGAAGCATATACCTTGCTCATGGACTGGTAGGATTTAACATCATTAAAATGTCCACACTACCCAAAGCAATTTACAGATTCAATGCAATCCCTATCAAAATACCAATGGCATTTTTCACAGAACTAGAACAAATAATCTTGAAAGCTATATGAAACTATGAAAGACCCCAAATAGCCAAAGCAATCTTGAGAAGTACAAAGTTGGAGGTATCACCCTATCTGGTATCAAACTATACTATAAGACTACATAGGTAATCAAAAATAGCATGGTTCTGGCATAAACACAGACATATAAATTAACTGAGCAGAATAGAGGGCCCAGAAATAAACTAACCCTATATGATCAAAGGAGGTAAGAATATACAATGGGGTAAAGATAGTCTCTTAAAAAATGGTACTGGGAAAACTATACAGATGCATGCAAAAGAATAAAATTTAATTACTTCCTTATATCATATACAATAATAAACTCAAAATATGTTAAAGACTTAAATGTAAGACCTGAAGCCATAAAACTCTTAAGAGAATACATAGACAATAAACTCTTTGACATCTTTCTTAGTAATATATTTTTATACTAGAGGCCCAGTGCATGAAATTGGTGCATGGGGGGAGGTGTCCTTCAGCCCAGCCTGCACCTTCTCTAATCTGGGACCCCTCAAGGGATGTCCGACTGCCCATTTAAGCCCAATCCTGGTGAGATCGGGCTTAAACGGGCAGTCGACATCCCTCTCACATTCCAGGACTGCTGGCTCCCAACTGCTTGCCTGCCTGCCTGCCTTCTTGATTGCCCCTAACCACTTCTGCCTGCCAGCCCGATCACTCCCTAACCACTCCCCTGATTGATGCCTAACTGCTTTCCTGTCAGCCTGTTTTCCCCTAACTGCCCTCCCCAGCAGGCCTGGTTACCCCCCAACTTCTCTTCTCTGCAGGCCTGGTCACCCCCAACTACTCTCCCCTGAAAGCCTGGGTCACCCCCAACCATCCTTCCCTGAAAGCTCAGTCGCCCCCAACTTCCCTCCCTTGCAGGCCTGGCCCTCCCAACTGCCCTTCCCTGCTGGCCATCTTGTGTCCAAGTGGGGGCAGAATCTTTGACCACATGGGGGCAGTCATCTTATGTGTTGGAGTGATGGTCAATTTGCATATTACTCTTTTATTAGATAGGATAGAGGCCTGGTGCCTGGGTGGGGGCCAGCTGGTTTGCCCTGAAGAGTGTCCCAGATCAGGGTGGGGTTCACTTGAGGTTAGGGGCAGCCTGGGAGAGGGGCCTGTGGTGGTTTGCAGGCTAGCCATAGCCATGCCTTCCGTGACCCAAGAGGAGGCCCTAGTATCTGGGATTTATTTATCTTCTATAATTGAAACTTTGTAGCCTTGAGTGGAGTCAAGTCTCCTGCTAGCTCTGTGGCCACAGCCATTTTTGTTGGGATTTATTTGTCTTCTATAATTGAAACTTTGTAGCCTTGAGTGGAGGATTGGGCCCACCAAAGTGTGTGGAAAGCTTGGCTTCCTCCATCTCCGGGGAAACCCAAGCCTCCCCGCTGCTGGCTCCATGACCACAGCCATTTTGGTTGGGGTTAATTTGCACAACTGCACCTGATTGGCTGGTGGGCATGACTTGTGGGCATGGCTTGTGAGTGTAGCAGAGTAATGCTTAATTTGCATATTGCTTTTTTATTAGATAGAATGTCTCTTCAGGCAAGAGAAACAAAAGAAAAAATAAATAAATGGGATTACATCAAACTAAAAAGGTTTTGTTTAACAAAAGAGACCATCAACAAAACAAAAAGACAATCTACTGAAATCCAAAATTTCTAATTTGAATGCCTTTTCTTTCTCTTTCTTATCTGATTGCTGTGGTTAGGACTTCCAATACTATTCTATGGGAGAAGATATTTACTAATGATACATCTGGTAGGGGTTAATATGCAAAATTTTGTAAAGAACTCGTATATCTTGACACACACACATACATAAAATAATAATCTAATTAAAACATGATCAGAGGATCTGAATAGGCACCTCTCTAATGAGGACCCATGATAGCCAATAAACATATGAAAAGAGGCTCAAATAAAGCCAAGCTATTCTAGAAAGAAATGGAGAGGTGGGGACAAAGACCAAAAGACTGTATTTTCTCCTACTGTTGGCTATCTTCACAGTTACAGCACATTAATCTGCTCCTCTTGTGGCTATGTATGGCTTTGCTTTTGTGTAATGGGTGTACTAGAAGAAAAGGATCAGGAGTCTTAGACTGTAAGAAAGACTACAGATTTAGTCTCTGGAAAACAAAGTATTGTCCCATTCTGATTTCTTTATTCAAGAGGCATATAAAACAAACAGAATGCCAGTTACTTACAAGACAGTTTGCCCCCAACACACAACATGCAAGTGCTGATAAGATGCTTATTTTACTACTGGGAATAAATGACTATCATAAATCCTTCCCACCACCACCCCCCAAAAAAAAGAGGCTCAAAGTCGCTAATCATTAGGGAAGTACAAATTACAACCACAATGAGATATCACCTCATACCTGTCAGATATCACCTCACACCCATTAACAAACTAACACACAATACTAAGTGTTGGTAAGGATTCGGAGAAAAGAGAACCCTCATACACTGCTAGCAGGATTATACTGTAAATCAGTACAGTCAGTGTGGAAAACAGTATGGAATTTCCTTAAATTTTTTTAACTGAAGGACTTGTATGCATGCATATAAGAAATGAATGTTTTCTGCTCCACCCACAAGACACTGGAGGGTTAGGGTATGCATGGGAGTGGGGAGAGAGCAATGGGAAGATATGTACACATGTAATACATTAATAAAAAATTAAATAAGTAAATAAATAATAAATAATAAATAAATAAAAATAGAACTACCATATTACCCAACAATTCCACTTCTGGGTATTTATCCAAAGATTAGAGGCCCAGTGCACAAAATTCATGCACTGGGGAAGGGGTGTCCTCAGCCCAGCCTGCACCCTCTCCAATCTGGGACCCTTTGGGGGATGTCCGACTGCCCTTTTAGGTCTGATCCCAGTGGGATCAGGCCTAAACAGACATTCGGAGATCCCTCTCACAATCCAGGACTACTGGCTCCCAACTGCTTGCCTGCCTGTCTGCCTGATTGCCCCTAACTGCTTCTGCCTGGTAGCCTGATCACCACCTAACCACTCCCCTGCCAGCCTGATTGACACCTAACTGCTCTCCTGACAGCCTGATTTTCCCCAACTGCCCTTCCCTGCCACCCATCATCCCCAACTGCCCTCCCTTGCAGTGATTACCATGAGACACTGAAACACAGGAGCCTATTAGAGCAGGGCTGATGGGAAATAAATGTTGTCTGCTCCGCCCTGAGACTCTGCCCCATCCAAGATGAGCACAGAGGCTTTTACAAACTTTGTCTCATGAGTATGTCTCCAGTACAGAAGTTTTCCCATCATAGACACAGATGATCTTCACAACCAATTGGTCTGGAGGTCAATCCCTCCCAGTGATACCAACAACAATCAAGGCTTAACTACAACAACACTGTGCACCCAGCCTACAAAGGAGTGCACCAAGAGTATCCACCTCAGGTAACTGGGGAAGCTGAGCCACTGGATCCGATAGGACACCTAGCACACAAAGCCACTGTATCAACTGAGGGAAGCAGCAAAAATGCAGAAACAAAGAAATAGATCACAAATAAAAGAAATGGAGGCAAGCAAACGACTAAATATAGAGTTCAAAACCACAGTTAAAAGGTTTTTTAAGAATTTTCTAGAAAAGGCTAATAAATTTAGCAAGATCCTCAAGGATATGAAAAAGGACCAACTAGAAATTAAGCATACACTGACTGAAATAAAAATATTATGCAGAGATCTAACTGCAGACTAGAGGAACACAAGAATCAAGTCAAAGATTTGAAATACAAAGAAGCAAAAAACACTCAACCAGAAAATCAAAAAGAAAAAAGAATCCAAAAATATGAAGATAGTGTAAGGAGCCTCTGGGACAACTTCAAGTGTACCAACATCTGAATTATGAGGGTGCAGAAGAAGAGAGAGAGCAAGATACTGAAACATATTTGAAGAAATAATGACTGAAAACTTCCCCCACCTGGTGAAAGAAATAGACTTACAAGTCCAGGAAGCACACAGAACCCCAAACAAAAGGAATCCAAAGAGGACCACACCAAGACACATCATAATTAAAATGCCAAGAGCAAAAGACAAAGAGAGAATATTGAAAGCAGCAAGAAAAAACAGTTAGTTACCTTCAAGGGAGCACCCATTCGATTGTCAGCTGATTTCTCAACAGAAACTATGCAGGCCAGACGGGAATGGCAAGAAACAGTCAAAGTGATGAATAGCAAGAACCTACAACAAAGATTACTCTACCCAGCAAAGCTATCATTCAGAATTGAAGGGCAGATAAAGAGCTTCACAGATAAGAAAAAGCTAAAGGAGTTCATCAATACCAAACCAGTATTATATGAAATGCTGAAAGGTATTCTTTAAGAAGAGAAGAAAAAAAGATAAAAATAAAAATTATGAACAACAAATACATACCTATCAATAAGTGAATCTAAAAATCAAGTGAATAAAAAAATCTGATGAACAGGATAAACTGGTAAATATAATAGAATCAGGGGCATAGAAAGGGAGTGGACTGACAATTCTCAAGGGAAAGGGGACAAAAATCATACACCTATGGATGAGGACATTGGAGGGGAGGGTAAGGGCAGAGGGTGGGGTAGGAACCAGGTAGAGGGGAGTTATGGACAAAAAAAAGAGGAAAAATTGTAATAATCTGAACAATATTTATTAAATTTAAAAAAAGGAAAAGAAAATATAGTGAGGATTTTTTACAGTATGGTTTTACCTCAATAATTACAGTAGGGATTGAGAAATGGCAATGTGTTATTTGTTGTGTAGTTCTATCATTCAAATCGATGAAGCCGAACAAACTAAAATGCCATTTTGATAGCAAGCATCTGAGCTTTGCCGGCAAGGATATCAACTATTTTAGAAGCAAAGCTGATGGACTCAAGAAAGCCAGACTTGACACTGGTGGGCAAGTACCACAAACAAAACCTAACAGCCATTGAAGCTTCAGATTTGGTGGCACTCAGAATCACCAGAACTATGAAACCTCACACCATTGCTGAGGATTTACTGTTCAGCCAATGGCCAAAGGCATTGTTCAAGTTATGATCAGAAACAAATTTGTTACAAACTTGAGTGCAATTTCCTTATCTAATGACACTGTCCACAGAAGAATAGATCACATATCTACTGATATTCTTGACTAGGTAATCTAGGAAATTAAATCTGCTCCACTTCTAATATTTAGTATCCAGGTAATAAATCTACAGACCTTGCAAACTGTTCACAGTTACTGGTTTATGTGAGGTATATTAATGATGACAACTTTAAAGATGAGTTTCTTTTTTGCAAACCTCTTGAAATGACAACTACTGCACATGATGTATTTGACAGGAGTTGGTTCATTTCTAAAAGAGCATAAGATCTCTTGGGAAAACGTTTGTGGTGTTTGCATAGATAGTGCTCCAGCTATGCTAGGATGTCAATCTGGATTTCAATGTTTGGTACTGAATGAGTCACCAAAAGTCATCAGAACTCACTGTATGATTCATCAGCAAATATTAGCAATGAAGACGCTGCCACAAGAGTTACAAGAAGTAATGAAAAGCATTATAAGTTCTGCCAATGTTGTAAAGGTGAGCACTTTAAACGGTCACCTGTTTTCACAACTGTGCAATGAATTGGATGCGCCAAACAATGCTCTGCTATTTCACACTGAAGTGAGATGGTTATTGAGAGGAAAAGTTTTAAAATGTGTTTTTGAACTTCGTGATGAACTCAAAATGTTTTTTAATCAGAAAGCAAGCCTGCAGTTTGAAACACTTCTCAGCAATATAAATGAACTGCAGAAAATAGCTTACTTGGTTGACATCTTTGCCATCTTGAATGAGTTAAATTTATCACTGCAAGGACCAAATCAACATACCTCGATTTGTCTGAAAAGATCCGATCACTGCAAATGAAACTTCAGCTTTGGCAAAAAAAAAAAAAATTGGATGAAAAAAATATTTACACATGACCTACCTCAGTGGTCAGCAAACTGCAGCTCACAAGCCACATGTGGCTCGCGAGTTGCAATTTGCCACTCTTGACTGATGAGTTCGCCGATCACTAATCTAGACTCTCTATTCCCATAATTACAGGCTGTTGTTGTTCCTTGTGATTAAGCCCCTATCTCAGTGGTTGGCAAATTCATTAGTCAATTGAGTGGCAAACAGCAGCTCACAAGCAGCAGTTTGCTGACCACTGGCTTACCTTATCTGCTTTCTTTGAGGAACATGACATTGAACCAGACTAAAGGATTACGATGATAATTTCTATAAAAGAACACTTCCACATGCTTGCAGACGAAATTTCATTATACTTTCCAAACCTACCTAACTCCTCATTTGCACTTGCCAGAAGCCCATTCAAAGTTGAAGATGTTCCTGAGACAGCACAAGAGGAGTTCATTGAACTTATTAACAGCAATGCAGCAAGAACTTATTTCTCTACAATGCCAGTTACAAAATTCTGGATCAAGTCATATCCTGTTCTGTCTGAGACGGTGTTGCACCTTCGTCTTCCATTTCCAACAACATATCTTTGTGAAACAGGGTTTTCCACCTTGTGGTTATTAAGTCTAAATACATAAGTAGACTTGTTATGGAAGATGATCTTCATTGTGCTCCTACAAAGACTGCCCTGAGAATTACTGATCTGGTGAGAAAGAAACAATCTCAATCTTTGCACTGATATTGGCTTTTTATGCATACTGTGGCAAAATGTAGCAATGTAGTTTACTGTTGTTATATTAAGACTGTTACCCATGCTACACCATGCTTCAAGACAATATTTCATTTATTTGTAATTAGAAATAAATATTTCACATTACATATTATATATTTTTGTGATTAATCATTATGTTCAATTTATAACAATGAAAATACATCCTGCATATCAGATATTTACATTACAATTCATAATAGTAGCAAAATTATAGTTATGAAGTAGCAATGAAAATAATTTTATGATTGGGGTCACCACAACATAAGGAACTGTATTAAAGGTCATGGCTTTAGAAAACTTGAGAACTACTGATCTAAAGGAAGGCAATCCTCCATCACCCTCAAATTCTAGTCATTGGGAATGAGATCAGCTCCAGGGCAACCAGTAGAAGGAGAAGTGTTCTCTATAAAAACAAACAATGTAAAATGCTTTAACATGTTGGAATTGGCGAACCCTAGAAAAATATGCATTTGATTGTCATTTTCCGCCTTATCCTGGATTTTCTGTACAATATTAGAATAGGGAAGACAAACATTTCTAAACCTACCTCCTCCTCACCCTTCCTTAGAGGATCCTATGCAACCCAACCAGAACCGACTGCACAAGCTCAGACTTGTGGTTCTCTGGGGATAGGTGTCCCATCATGATCATTTATTCAGAGCTGACAGCAAGACCTTGTGGAAGGAATGAGGAGAGAGAGAGAAATGAGGGGGGATGGATGGCTTTCCACCCATCACATCTGACTCTATTTAATGCTCAACTGGAATGACTATGACAGGGCAGCTAGGATCACTTCATGCAGAGTACAGGGGGTATGTATAACTGGTTTCCTGGTAATATAGCCTGAGTAACCCATGGCTCAGTTTGTGAACAGTTGGTTAGGTTATAAAAGGCCAGGTAGAGGCTGAAACAATCCATCAACAACTACTCAGTGAGAAATGGGAGAAATAATGTTTAAAACCCTGCTGGCAAGGAATGTTCAACTTAAGGCAGTTTTTCTTAGCCCAGGGACTGTGTGTGATCCAGGTGCAGTGGGCTATGAAATCAATGTAGCAGGTCTCTACAAACATTTGTAATAAAGCAGACAGAGTATCAGGACATCACTTTCATAATTTTGTGAAACATCTGTTTGGATCTAAAATGTTCCTTGTGCAAGCCATCACCAAAAATGGTTAAAGCCAAGACTGAATAAAGAATGGATACCTTGTGTTCTCTTGAGAACTCCTCTTTTTAATTCTACTCCCATCTACACAACATCTGATTCAGTCTTCTGCTGTTTTCACCAAAGATGGCCATGATTATGCCCATTTGACAGATAAAGAAACACAGGTACAAAACAGGAAATGACTTCTTGAGGCCAAACAGAGATCAGAGTAAAAATGTGTGTGCTAAAATCCAGTAAAACCAAAAAACAGACCCGAGTGGACTTCTCAAACCTTCTATGTAGTCAAACAATGAACAGCCAAAAATAGCGAGTTAGGGTGTGAGTCCCTGGAGGGAAAGGCTTTATTTAGCTCACTGATCTGTCCTTGGTTTCTAGAACAGTCTCCAGCACAAAGTGGGCCCTCAATAAATATTAGTTGAATGAATAACTTAATAAAGTAATGAATTAGAACAATCCCCAAACTCAACAATAATTACTACTGACACAGACATTTAGCTAACCTTACTCTGAGATGAAATAAGTATCCTCAGCTGCACTTAGAGAAATAGTTAGACACAGAAGCAAGATTATTCATCTCCTGCTTGAAATGTTTTGATGGCATCAGCTGGATAAAGCACTAAACTAGCCTGTGCCATCTATTATACATACATACGTTGATTACAGAGAAGGGAGAGAGAGTTAGAAACATCAATGATGAGAGAGAATCATTGATCAGCTGCCTCCTGCATGCACCTCACTGGGAATGGCGCTCAAAACCCAAGCATGTGCCTGACTGGGAAATAGAACTGTGACCTCCTGGTTCATAGGTTGACACTCCACCACTGAACCACATTGGCTGGGCCTGGGCCATCTCTTTATACTCGAGTTCCTATCTTTCTAGCTATTCCTTTTCCTTCCCTCTTCCACATCTTGAAATATATTCTTTAGCAATGTTGAACTTATTTCAAGTCTATAAATGCATGTAAGTGTTTTATGACTTGGTGCCATTGCATATGCAGTGTCCTTTGTCTTCTTTGAGAGCCTATGTCAGGTATGACCTCTTCAAAGCCATCCCTGATGATGGTTCTTAACCCCAGCTTCTACAGAGTGGAGCAAGTTCTTATCCACGAAACTTCTACACTATGTGCACGCTGTACCTCTGATCCAAATGATAATCCTCCTGGGTCCTTTTGCTCACCTTTATCCCATCTCATCATGTCCCTGAGGAGTACATATGTGGGGAGTACTGAAGAAGTAAAAGAAAAATATTAAAATGTACAGATGCAAGTAAAGTACTGATTTGGACTCAAGCGAGAGGAAAATAGGAAGTGGTTGATCACCTTCTTACAGGCATACCATGGAGCCGTTACCAGTCTGCTCCTCAGCACCTACCATGTAAACGTGGTCAGGGAGCCTCTCCTGAGCCTCATGCTGGCTTGAGGGATACGGAGCTAAGTGCATGGCTCACTCAGGTGGTTTGTTTTTAAGTATTTTTTATTGTTAATGCTATTATAGATAGCATTTTATTGTTAATGCTATTATAGATATTCTCTAGTCCCCACCCCTTTCAGCCACCTCCACCCTGCCCCTGTTCACCCTCACTCAGGTTTTAACCCTGTGGGACTGTGGCTCCAAAAAGCCTCAGAGAGCTCACAGCCACTCAGCTGAGGGACCGTTCAGAGGACTGACTCCCAGAGAAAGGACCTCCAATGTGGGAAAAGAAGAATAACAGAAACCATTGAAAGAGCCTAGTGGGAGTCAGCAAGTGTTTTGGGGAAAGAGCCAGTTAGTAAATATGTTCAGCTTTGCAGGCCATTTGGCCTCTGACAACCCCTCATCCAGGGCACTGGGTCCAGAAGGAACCTCACGCATAGGCAATGGCCACCCAGCTGTGAGCCCAGAAAGCCTGATTGACATACACACATTGAAATTTGATTTGCACACAATTCTCATGAGTCTCAAAAAAAATTTTTTTAATGTAAAAATCCTACTTAGCTGGGGGCCATACGAAAATAGAGAATGGGCTGGATGTGACCAGTTGACAAGATGTGGCCTGTGGGCCCAATTGCTGATCTCTAGTCTAGTGTGGGAAAATCATGCTATGTAATGACTGAGGATCTTCACTTAGAAAATAAATACTGTGTCCTGACCGGCTTAGTGGATAGAGTGTCAGCCTGTGGACTGAAGGGTACTAGGTTCTATTCTGGTCAAGGGCATGTGCTTTGGTTGCGGGCACATCCCTGGTAGGGGGTGTGCAGGAGGCAGCTGATCAATGTTTCTTTCTCATCAATGTTTCTAACTCTCTATCCCTCTACCTTCCTCTCTGTAAAAAATCAATAAGAAATATATTTTTAAAAAGAGAAAATAAATACTGTAATAGAATGCCCATTTTCTGACCTATTCTAAGTCATCAGAATTTGGATATTCTGACTCTAAGCAGACACAGCATTCATAAAAGACTTCATCCAACCCAAACGTTTTTGTTTTGAAATGTTTTATGTTTCCATGATACAAATTATTGAATGGGATATATAAAATATATTTGCCCAATTATAATCCAACACTCTAAAACCACTGTTATAAATGAAAACATATAAGGGACCAAGACAGTCTTTTTTTAATATATTTTTTATTGATTTCAGAGAGGGAGAGAGAAAAACACCAACAATGAGAGAGAATCATTGATCAGCTGCTTCCTGCATGCCCTACAATGGAGGTTAAGCCTGCAACCCAGGCATATGCCCTGACTGGGAATCAAACTAATCTCCTGGTCCATAGGTCGATGCTCAATCACTGAGCCCTGCTGGCCGGATGGGACCTAGACAGTCCTGATGCACGTGTCACCCATGAGACTTCGATGATAGCCCTGTAAATGCCCATTGCCGTCTGCCTCTCTGCTTCCACATGCAGATTGGCCACCTAACCTTCACCACTTGTCACTCCCAGCCCAGTACTCCACACAATCACCACACACCACCCACAACAGCAAACTGAGCTTCAATTGTTTTGATTAATTATTTATTTTTAAAACAATGAAATTCATGCTTGGGGGAGGGCGAGGGGGGGGTCGAGATATCCCTCAGCCCAGCCTGCACCCTCGCCCATCTGGGACCTCTCAAGGGATGTCCAACTGCCTGTTTAGGCCCGACCCTGGTAGGATTGGGCCTAAACGGGCAGTCGGACATCCCTCTCACAATCCAGGACTGTTGGCTACCAACCACTTGCCTGCCTGCCTTCCTGATTGCCCCAACCGCTTCTGCCTGCAGCCTGATCACCCCCTATCCACTCTCCTGGCAGCCTGATGGATGCCTCACTGCTCCCCTACCAGCCCTATTGCCCCTAACTGCCCTCCCTATCCCTAACTGCCCTCCCCTGCAGGCCTGGTCCCCCCCAACTGCCCTCTCCTGCAGATCTGCCCCCCCCAACTGCCTTTCCCTGCAGGCCTGGTCACCCCCAACTTTTCTCCTCTGCCAGCCTGGTCACCTCTAATGGCCCTCCCCTGCAGGCTTGATCACCCCCAACTGCCCTACCTTGCAGACCAGGTCCCCCCTAACTGCTCTCCCCTGCAGGCCTGGGTCTCCCCAACTCCCCTTCCCTGCAGGCCTGGTCACCCCCAACTTCCCTTCTCTGCCAGTTTGGTCACCCTAATTACCCTCTCCTGCAGGCTTGATTGCCCCCAACTGCTCTCCCCCTACAGACCTGTTTCCCCCCAGCTGCTCTCCTCTTCCAGCCTGGTCACCCCTAACTGCCCTCCCCTGTAGGCTTGATTGTCCCAACTGCCCTTTCTTGCAGGCCTGGTCCTCCCAACTTCCCTCACCTGCTGGCCATCTTGTGATGGCCATCTTGTGTCCACATGGGGGCAGCCATCTTTGACCATAAGGGGCAGCCATCTTGTGTGTTGGAGTGACAGTCAATTTGCATATTACTCTTTTATTAGATAGATGTTTTAGAATAATTCTGCAATTGTTTAGATGTGTCTGGTATCTAGACTCCTTAGTATATCAAATGGTTTTATGAGTCACAAAATTATTTACTTCCATTTCCATAAAGGGTGAGTATAAGACTCTTTTAAATATCAAGCTCTCCTGATGCAGATAAAATATAATTCACTTTTCAAAGAAATATGTGTTAGGCAACCTGTAATATTTTGCTTAAGAAAACACTCTGATTAGTATTCCACTTCTCCCTTCACTCTATCACTTAGATTCTGATTTCTGTTTGAAAATGCCGCCTTTCTGAGGCAAAACCAAGTGATTTCTAGGCCTATCTGCAGTTATTTTGGCAGGATATTGGGAGTGAGGAGAGTGAAATAAGTTCAAAGTGAACCCTGTGAATTATTTGGTTTGTAACCAAGACCCAGATTCAATAACTTCATCCTTGTTTCAGGGACTTGTAACTACTATGTTGCTGTTCTGCCAAACCACCATCTCCATGGTCAAAAATAAAGAAGAGCCCAGCCAGTGTGACTCAGTGGTTGAGCATGGACCTAGGAACCAAAAGATCACGGGTTTGATTCCTGGTCACAACACATGCCCCGGTTGCAGGATCCCCAGTAGGGGGCATGCAGGAGGCAGTCAATCAATAATTCTCTCTCATCATTGATATTATTAAAAATATTTTTTAATAAAAAAGAGAAACTTTCTTTTTTTTAATCCTCACCCAAGGATTAAAGACAGAGAGATATCAATGTGAGAGTAAAACGCTGATTGTTTGCCTCTAGTACACACCTTAACTGGGGATCAAACCCACAACCATGAATATGTACCATGACTGGGAACTGAACTCACAACCTTTTTCATTGTACAGAATGATACTCCAAACAACTGAGTCATCTGGCCAGGGCAAGAAACAAACTTTCTTATCCCATCACTCTATGCTTTTTAAGGTATACTGGGCTCTCTGAGGGAGCTAAAAAATTATACTCTTCAGACCAATTTTTCTCCATCTTGCATTTCTATGGAGCAAGACTATGGTTAAGATGGACAATAATTGTCCCTCTACCCATCACCAGAGCTGGGGAGTTGACACAGGAACCCAGGATAGACCCCAAACCACTCTTCATCCCCTTCATCCTACCCATGGAACCATGATTTTGTCACCTTCCTCCCAGTATTGGCTCAGAGAAAATGCCCTTCCCAGCTCCAGAAGATGGATCTTGATGAGTCCAAGTTTAGACTCTAAATTAATAATGAAATTTTAAATTATTTTGCCACAAAAGAGCTTTTGGTGGCTTGGTTGATCAGGGACTGATAATGCAATTCTGGCCAAGGAAATGACACTCTTTCCTTGACCATACTTTAGTCAGCTCCTCTGAGCCTCCTTCCAAAGGAGACTTCAACATTGGCCTATAAGCACTGCAACTTTCACCCTGGCCAGATTGACTCAGTGGATAGAGCATTGGCCCTCGGACTAAAGGGCCCTGGGTTTGATTCCAGTCCAGTACACATATTTTGGTTGCAGGCTAAACCCCCAGCCCCAGTGGGGATGTGTGCAAAAGGCAACCAATCAATGTGTCTTTTCACATCAATATCTCTCTCTCTCTCTCTCTCTCTCTCTCTCTCTCTCTCCTCTCTCTCTCTCTCTCTCTCTGCCTCTCCCCATCCCTTCCACTCTCTTTAAGAATCAATAAAATAATATTCAGTTGAAGATTAACACAATAAAAAAACTTTTGGCACAAACAATTCGATCCACCCCACCACACTACTAGTAAGTGACTTGAACAAATTCTAACATGGCTTCCTGCAGCCTAAGGCCATGTCCCTGAGGTGACCCATCCCCCTTGAGTTCTTGTCTGAAAAAATTCAAGGGTCCCAATAGAATTTACAGTTTATTCCAGCCAACAACTTGGGAGGCTCTGTCTTCCTTTTCTTAAAGCATTTTTGTTAAAAAAAAACCTACAATTGTGAGTCCTTCCTCCGTCTCTTTGAGATATACAAGTATCTCCTACAATGCAGGAGTGTCTTTCTCAATGACTTAAAAGCCATTCTGCTGAAATGTCATCATCAGGAAAGACTGGACCTCTGTCTCCCAGTCTCTGTAGGAGGGTAGGAGCCTAACTTCAATAAGCACCATTAGCAAACCCAGATGGCCTATTAAAACTGACCAACCTATCTGCTTTTAGTAATTTTCCACTTCCCTGTCTCTGTTTGAACCTCTACTCATTCCTCCAAATTCTGCCTTTTAAACTCCCAGTCACTTCTACATGGATCAGAGTTGAGCTTAGTTCAATAGACACTTAAGTCCATTTCCCCTCCTTCAGTAATACTGAATGAAATCTATCTTTACCACCTTTTACTAGAGTCAGACTTGGTTTTTCTTTAACAGAATCATAAAGGCAATTCTGCTAAAGGACTGCAAGTAGAATGTTTTCTTCCTGATCTAAAATAAAACAAAACCAGGCCTCACTGGTTTGGCTCAGTGTATATAATGCTGGCCAGCAGACTGTAGGATCCTGGGTTCAATTCAGATCAAGGGCACATACTTTGGTTTCAGGCTGAATCCCCAGCACTGGTCAAGATGCATATGGGAGGCAAACAATCGATGTGTCTCTCACACACTGATGTTTCTCTTTCTTTATCTCCCTACCTCCCTTCCACTGTCTCTAAAAACCAATTGAAAAATATCTTCAGGTGAGGATTAAAATAATAATAATAAAATGAAATGAAACAAAAAAAGCAAACAAACAAACCGAAGAAACCCAACAATCCAAAACTGTGAAGGAACTTTGGGAGAAATTATCATTTGGGGTAAAGCAGCCATGTGAGAAAACCATTTCTCAAGCTGCAACTTTGTACTGTACAGGGACAGACTTAAGGGCAACCCAGTAGGTGCCAGGATTCTGACAACCTGAAGCTCTGATGACAATAAGTATCAATCCTGGACCCATGCTGCCTCAGTTTGTTATAGGAGACTGATAACACCAACCATTTACGCTGTCTTGAAGTCAAATGCATCCTAACTGACTCAAATGCATCCTAACTGGTTAAAGGACTGCCCAGAAAATACGGCAGAAAGGCAGTAGTGCCTAAACAGTAGTGTTGATTGTGACTCAATTGTAGTAACATCAATTCATCTAAAACTTCAGTAGGGAAAAAAAGAATAGTATGTTGGCCTACATGACTGACAATCCTGGCCTCGTTTTAGATGCAGGCAGAGCTGGACTCAGGTAAGTTGACAGCGCCATCAGCAGCCCCTTCCTCCTCCTTTGTTCTGCTCCCCCCTGTGACAACCTCATTTCAGTAGGTCTGCCCTCTGTCATGGTAAGGTGGCCAGCAGCAGCAGCAGGCATACATTTCTCCAGCTTGCCAATCCCAGTGGGAATAGCAGGCAGGGAGGACTCTGTCCCTATAGCTACAACGAAAGTCTAATGGGCCTGGCTTAGATTTCTGCTCATTTCTTTAACTACTGACCATTGCCAGGGGACATGAATTCTTCTCAGCTAGGCCAAGATCACAGAAATGTGATCAACCCAGTGGGAAAGGGTGGCCACAGGAAAGTCGGGGTGCCATTGGCAAAAGTAAGAGACAGACAGAAACAGCAGATATACACACATGGAGAACTGAAGAATTAAATCTTATACTCTAACCAATAGATTGCCACAGCTGTCCACTTCACTATAAACTAGCTATAGCCACCATATTACAAGCTACAAACAACAGAAATATGCTTTATGATTTCCTAACCCAGTTCCTGGCTTATCATAGACACTCAAATACTTATTAGCCAAGAGTTCTACCATTTGAATAAACAGCATCAGGGTGATCCCAGGATCAGCCTGTGAGATACCATCCTGGGGGACACAGCATCTCCTCTGCTCAAACAACAGAATATCAGAGCTGAAAGGTACCTTCAGTAAAAAAAAATGTTGAGCCCCAGAGAGGGTTAATGATATGGACTGAGTCTCTGGGCTAGTCAGGGTCAAACTGAGGGCTGGAGCCTGTTCCCAGCTCAAGCTTACCACTGTCACATGCACTCAGAATGCTTGCATGTGAAACCCAAAGAAAATTAAAATTTTCTCCCCTTTCTTAAGGGTTTTCTCAACATAACTGTACTGTTTTGTTTTTCTCAAAAAAAAAATTTTTAATAAATCTTTATTGTTCAGTTTATTACAGATGTTCCTCTTTTTTTCTCCCCATAGGTCTCCTCCACCTGATTCCCCATCCCCCTCAACCCCTTGCCCTTACCCCCCGTCACTGTCCTCATTCATAGGTGTAAGATTTTTGTCCAGTCTCTTCCTGCACCCCTCACTCTCCCTTTCCCCCAAGAATTGTTAGTCCATTCCCTTTCTAAGCCCCTAATTCTATTATATTCACCAGTTTATTCTGTTCATCGGATTTTTTATCCACTTGATTTTTAGATTCACTTGTTGATGGGTATGTATTTGTTATCACTTTGTGGTTCATAATTTTTATCTTTACCTTTTTATTCTTCTTCCTCTTCTTAAAGAAAACTCTTCAGCATTTCATATAATCCTGGTTTGGTGGTAATGAACTCCTTTAGCTTTTTCTTATCTGTGAAGCTCTTTATCTGACCTTCAATTCTGAATGATAGCTTTGCTGGGTAGAGCACTCTTGGTTATAGGTTCTTGCTATTCATCACGTTGAATATTTCCTGCCACTCCCTTCTGGCCTACATAGTTTCTGTTGAGAAATCAGCTGACAGTCGTATGGGTACTCCCTTGTAGGTAACTAACTGTTTTTCTCTTGCTGCTTTCAAGATTCTCTCTTTGTCTTTTGCTCTTGGCATTTTAATTATGATGTGTCTTGGTGTGGTCCTCTTTGGATTCTTTTATTTGGTGTTCTGTGTGCTTACTGGACTTGTTAAGTCCATTTCTTTCACCGGGTAGGGAAAGTTTTCAGTCATTATTTCTTCCAATAGATTTTCAGTATCTTGCTCTCTCTCTTCTTCTAGCACCCCCATAATTCTGATGTTGGTACGTACGCTTGAAGTTGTCCCAGAGGCTCCTTACACTATCTTCACATTTTTGGACTCTTTTTTCTTTTTGTTTTTCTGATAGGGTATTTTTTGCTTCCTTATATTCTAGATCTTTGATTTGATTCTTGGGGTCCTCTACTCTGCTATTGGATTTCTGTATATTATTCTTTGTTTCAGACAGTGCATGCTTAATTTCTGACTGGTCCTTTTCCTTTTTTTCTTTTTTTTACATTCTCATTAAGATCTTTGAAGGTCTCACCAAGTTTCTCAGAGGTCTCACTAAGTTTGTTGGCAGTTTGTAGAAGATTTTTGAGTAACTTTATAAATGTGGTTTTAAACTCTATGTCCAGTTGTTTGCTTTCCTCCATTTCTTTCATTCGTGACATGTTTCTTGGTCTCCGAATTTTGGCTGCTTCCCTGTGTTGATGGAGTGGCTTTTTGTGCTAGTTGTCCTTAGGGACCAGTAGCTCTGCCTTCCCAACCACCTGAGGTGGAAACCCTTGGTGCACCCCTTTGTGGGCTGGGTTCACAATCTTGTTGTAGTTAAGCCTTGATTGCTATTGGTACACTGGAAGGAATTGACCTCTAGGCCAATTGACTGTGAGGATTAGCTGTGTCTGTTAATAGAAGAACTGCTGTGCTGGAGAGACCCCTATGGGGCAAAACTTGCTTCAGTGGGGCTTTGGTGCTCACCGAGTCTGCCTCTTGAGTGTGTCACTTATGTATGTGAGGAGCTGAAATCTGGTGTCTTCTCACACTGACCTCTAGGTACACTGGTTCCTGTATCTCCAAGGAGGTGCAAGTCAGCTAGTGTCTGAGGCCACCCAGCAGGAGCTACAGGGAGATTTGCAGATTTCTCCTCTTTGCTTGGAGTTTGGAAGTTTTGGAGTTGATTTCTCCTCTTTGCTTGGAATTTGGAAGTTTTGGAGTTATCTGACCCAGTTGCAATTTGTTAGGTTAAGCTGCCAGGGGCCAGGCCCTTCATACACAAAAGTCGCCACACAGCTGGGTGGGTTTGTAAATTGGGCGGGGTGAGGTCTCAGGGAGTCTCTAGGTTAGGGAGTGGCAAACAGCAATGGCTGCCAGTTAGCCCTCTCTGCTCTGTTCTGTTCAATGACCTGAGTCCCGCTCCCCAGCACAGTAAACAATGATTCCTATACGTAACTCTGCGAGAGAGCCACCCTTCCTTTCCAACCAGAGGCAGACAGTTCAGTTTCTCCCTGGATGAGTCTGGGTCCCCAGAATCTCACCAGAAACTGGAGTTCAGAGAGTCGGGAACTTGTAACTCCCTCCTAATTGAAAAACAACAGCGCACGCCAGCCTGATTCATACACGTCTCCATAGCTCTGCCTTTATGAGCCTCTGTATGTCCTACCAGGTCTCAATGCATTTTTTTTTCTTTCCTTCTAGTTGTAGAAATTCCACTCAGCCAGCTTTCCCGTGGTTCTGGGGATAGTTGTTTTGTCTTTTAGTTGTAGTTTTGGTGTGGTTGCGAGAGACAGCACATATAAGTATAATACATATATCTTATGCCACCATCTTGGTTCTCCTAACTGTACTGTTTTTGAGGAGGAAAGCAATGAAAAGAATAGACATGTGTCTTTTGAATATCTGTTGTGTGTATCCTGCAGCTCTCCAGGCCTTTGTATTATTGTATTGTTTTTAGTGTTTCTTTTGTGTATGTTTAGGAAGGAGGGAGGGAGTAGGGAAGGGAGCCAGAATGAAGAAAGACCAGGACATGAGAATGTCCTGAACCAGAAAGATGTGTCTGGGTCCTGGTGCCTCAGAGGGTGGAAATCCCCATCCCCGCCCCTAGGTTCCAAGTTCCTCTACTTATTGGCCCAGAGAAGGCACTTCCATGAACAGAGGTTTAGAATGTGATATTCCAGACTTGATCCATGTGAATCCAATAGACCAAAGCCCATAATACTCAGTGTACATACAGTGTTTTTGTGACAGGCTCAAGAAGCATTTCCACCACAATGACAAACTATGCAGAGTTGAAACACAGATATGGCAGGAGAACTTGGCAGTGGGGAGGTGTGGGAAATAGTGTATATTTCCCACAGGAAGCCCCCTGGAGGGGTCAGGGCTGCATAACCCTTCCCTAGATCCAAGGGTTTGGAAAGGTCAACACAGATCCAGAGTAACTGCTGCCCAAGCTCCATCCCTAGCTTGAGACTTCTGACCTGACACTCAAAAAGAACCCTATGGACCAAACCAAGGAGGACAGGAAATGGGGAAGCATTCTGCAAATATAAAGTGCTCTGCACCAACGCAAAGGGAGTTTAGGGTAACCTTCCAACTTTCTTACTCTTTACTGTTTGGATGGTATTCTTAGGATATGATAGCTCAGTGGGAGGAGAAGAGGCAGAAGGGGGAACAGAGTGTCTAACAGCAGGGGAGAAACCTAGAAATACAACCTCCACTTAACAATATGGCTATACTTTAAGGAGTTAGCAGACAGCGCCATCACCCAGAAACAGCTGAGTGATGCTGCACACAGCATGGTTTTGAAATCCTACAGATCCTAGCCCAGATTGTGGCCTCACTAGCTCGGTGGCTTGAGCAAGTGGCTTAATCCCACCTCGTCTCAGTTTCCATATCTATGGCACAAGAGGAGTAACAGTACACATATCACTAGGCTGCCAGATCAAGTGCCTGCTACCCACTAAACCTGCTCTTCCCGAGAATGTGTCAGGAAAGGAAACAGCAGGTGGGGCAACTCCTTGCCGCAGATTAACATTTCCTTGAAAGAAGAATAAAGTCAAGTAGCATGAAAAGTGGAGAAAGGCAGAAAACTTCCACCAGCCTTAAATTACCCCAGCTACAGTCTACAGAACAAATCTATGAGTAGATATGGTCATTGTGAGCCTTTGAAAAGATGTTGGTGTACATAATTTGGGTGTTTATTTCTGTGATCACTGTATAAATATATCCTTGACCTGCATAGTATTTGCTCTCAAGCATGGAGCAACTCAGGACAGCTGGTGAAGTCCATTAGATTGATGTCCAAAGGAGGACTTTGCATTAGGAAATAATGCAACTGAAGCCCATAGCACCAGAGAAGCAGAAAGGATCTCCCATCCCAAGTAATCAACTGAAATCAGTAGTTTCCATTTCAATTCTCTTCGTGAGGATCTGCAGCTTGCTGCAGTCTCAACTTCAAAGACAGCACTCTGCAATGTAGAAAATACCCGCCTGACCCCTCTATGAGGAAGTATGAGTGGGAAGAACTGAAAACCTCTAATAAAGGAAGAAATTATAATTTGGACTTGTAGATGCTTAATGCCAAACCAGATAAAATTGGCAATTATCAGCTTTACAAGGTTGATGATAAATAATGGAATGTTGCTTTCTGAGAAGGTTGAAAGTAAACTTTGATAAAAGTCCAACAAGGATGAAAACAGAAATGCTATTTTTATGCCAGAATTAAGAGCTCCAAGATTTCTCTTTGCCTTCTTTGGTTTCCCTGAAGGAAAAGGATTTGATATGTCAAGTTCTCCTATCAGATGGACACACTCTCTTTAAAGTAATTTGGTTTTTATTTAAGAAAAATACATAACAATCAGCAAATCTCTAAATCTCTTCAAGGCTATCAAAATAAAACTTGAAGCATTAAAGTGAAACAAGTTTTTACCTTTAAAACGGCATCTTCCTTTTTTCTTTTAAAGACATGAACAAGTAGTTTTACAGTTGTCACTCGCTGAATTTAAAATGCCATATCAAGCCGAAACCAGTTTGGCTCAGTGGATAGAGAGTCGGCCTGTGGACTGAAGGGTCCCAGGTTCGATTTTGGTTAAGGGCATGTACCTTGGTTGCGGGCACATCCCCAGTGGAGGAGGCAGCTGATTGATGTCTCTCTCTAATCGATGCTTCTAACTCTATCCCTCTCCCTTCCTCTCTGTAAAAATAAAATATAAAATATAAATAAAATGTCATATCAAATGGCCAGAACAAAAGCCTGTCTCAAATGGTATAAAATGTCATCAGATATAGCAGGGACCTTCTTGAACTCACACAGAATGACAAATGAACTCTAAAACCATTCAGAGTACACAGAGTAAATTTTTTTTCTTGAGTAATGTTTCAAACATGGACTAGGAAGATTATTTTTAGTTATAGCTAAAAGCTTCAAGAAGCCAATTTTTTTCTGTTATTTTTTCTTGGCTAAGATTGCTATGGCTTTTATATAGTTTCTTATAAGTATGTGTGTATGTTTTTCATAAACAGATATTTAAATTTACATACAGAGACACACAACACATGATTTTCCACCTCCATTGTCCCCACATCAAAAGTAATAAAATCTAAACTTTTTATTTGGTTAAGACACTGCCAGCTGTTTTAAAAATACTTCAGCAGTTAAATGCCATTTTCAACTAGTGGGGGGGGAGGGGAGAATAGCTGTGGGAAAGAAGAGACCATTGGGACTGGAATTCATTAACACATTGGGCAATCATTTTCCTTTATTTAGAAGGCAGCTCTAACTCCTCCCAGTGTAAAGACTATGCCCAAATATGGACCAAGTGCTCACTGTCTCCTCTTTGCCTCTGAGCCTCAGCTAGATTTCCTCTCTTGTTTATCTTTGACATCCATCTGTTTCCTTTTACTTCTAATAAAACACCAGTCATATTACTACTTCATATTGGTATGGAACTCTGAGACTTACCAATGAAACATTTATCACAGTAAACTAATATATATATAGCGCTTCCCACGTCCTAAGCACTATTTGAAGAGTTTTATATATGTTCCCTTATTAAATAATAATTATATCATCTATATCTCACAATAATCCTATAGGGTTTATTTTATTGTTTAAATTCTTCTTCTGTTCCTAATAAACACTAAGTTTGTTAAAATTTCACTCTTTTCCACATGTCCATTACTTTAGGAGGGGCTGACCTAAGAGGTGGGTCCTTATTGATCTTTATTAAAAGGAAGATGCAGTTGTAAAGGTAAAAGCTTGTTTCACTTTAATGCTTCAAGTTTTATTTTGATAGCCTTGAAGAGATTTGGAGGTTTGCTGATTGTTATGTATTTTTCTTAAATACAAAGCAAATTACTAAAGCTGATATTTGCAAGCTAATTAAGTAGGCCCACCAAGTATAGGTATATGACACACTTCTGGGCAGTGATATGCAAAAGAAAGTCAGCTGGTTATGGGGTGGGGCAATTGGTTCATGACAATACTGTTTTTGTTGTTCTTAATAAAAGCCACAAAGAAAGAGAGAGTATCTCCCTCTTTTGGATCTAGATGGGTTTGGAGTTGATGCCTGGAACTGCTGCAACCTTCTTGCAACCATGAGTGAATATAGCCTCTAGGACAGAGGCACCATAGAGAGCACGCCAAGCCCAGAGAGTGAACCAGTGGGGACCCAGAGCCTCGATTCTGTGTCTGGAACTGTTGGAGCTTTTGCTTTCTTACTTGATGTGATAATACATTTCTCAAATGTTTTAAATTAGCTGAGTCCAGATTTTTCTCTTACTTGCAGCCAAAGGCATTCCTAATGATATAATTAACTCTACAGATAAAGAAAGAAAGAGGCTAAGAGAGCAAGTGACTTACCTATAATCAGGTTTAGTAAATGTACTAAACATATGTACATATTAGAGTCTAAAACTTATACATAAAACTGAAAAGAAATGCTAAGAGAAGGAATTCCAAACACCAACATTTTATAGTACATTATATGCTCATATATTTTATACTCACACACACATCACAATTAATCTTGAAATAACAGTTAGCAAGTAATCAACTACAGCTCAATATACATATATTTTTATTCCTACTCCCAATGATAGTTAGATTTTTATTTTGTTTGTGTATGAGAGATTATAGGCATGTCACTGAAAGTGTCATAAGCCCTTAGAAAGGCAAATAGATGATCATTTTTTATTAAACTCTAACGGTTTTGGCATTAACAGTTTATCTTAGTAAAATCAGGTGATTAGCCATGATAGTAAAAGTATATAAATATAGCAGTACGTAATCTGTTAACTTAATGTTTCTTTGTGCAATCACAAGTCATTAACTTGTGCATACCAGCACTGTGGGGATTTCAGCTATAAGGAGGAATTCAGCAATGTCTCCCTTCCTCCCCCTCACCCCAAAGAGAAGGGTTCATTACTCTACACAAGCTATAAAATGATACATGAAGGTACACTCCACCCAAGTAGGACTCTAAATATAATTCACTTTGGATGAGAAATCGTTGAGTTCTATGAAAGCAAAGAGTTCATTTTTAGTGACCACACATCAGTAAGTTACCAGTATAGAAAGGAAATTTTCTATCCAAGCATCTTATTTATATGTCCTCTTTGCCAACCTTTCCCCAGATGTTCGGAAAGCGATGTCTCAATATCTCTGCCACAGTCTATGGACAGGAAACATCTGGAAGTGGAAACATCTGCAAATGGGTTTTAATGAATTCAGAGCCCATAGCATCAGCTCGTGGAGGCTGAATTTCTTCTAAGAGGCAATATCTGTTGGGAGAAATCTCCTCCCTGTCATCTAGTTTCTGTGCAGTGGATTCTTCATTAAAGGTATGCCTCTGGTTTCTCCAGGGCCCCTCAGTCACTCCACCCTAGGAACAGGGAGTGAATCCAAACTGGTGGATTAGGACCAGGAACTATATATGCTTTGCTCAGTCCCACCCTCTCTCCTTGTCCTCTTCGGAGCTTTGGGCCCAGTCTTCTCATCAAAGCTAAAAATATTAAGAGTGTCAGGGCCCTAGGACATGGGCTCTGGTTTTCCAGGACCACCTGTGCCAATGCTCTGAGTCCAACTAGTTGAGTGACTTAGCAAAGACAGGGCTGGATGTGGACCCACCTCTCTCCACCTCCCCACAACATAGCAGTTCTGCATTGTAAAGGCTGCGTTAGTGCCCTACACAACTTACTGACTTTGATGTCATTTAGTAAAGAGAATAATTTACTTGAAGCCCAAACTTTAATTGTTCTGAGCTTTGGAGGCTTCTGCCAGGCAGAGAAGATAATTATATTGATTCCTTTGTTGTTTTAATGACCTATTTTTCATTCTTAAGCACTATGTCTCTCCCCCAATTTGAGACTCTTAAAAGTTCTTTAACAGTCGCTCTGCAAACTAATAAACTAAGCAATTATAAAGCACTTTGCAAAGTCAGACAATTCATTAAACTCTTGTACTTCTCAACTTTTCGGTGTCTACAATTTAAATAAGGAATGTCTACTGAGCAGCATAGTGTCAAGGCTAATTACTTCAACACATAAATCTACCAAGTTCTCTCATTTTGAAGGAAAGAAGAGTCCTTGCCCAGCTCAGTGGTTGAGCAAAGAAGTCACAGTTCAATTCCCAGTCAGAACACATGCTCAATTTGCAAGCTGGAAGCCCAGGAGAGGGCATGCAAGAGGCAGCCAGTCAATGATTCTATCTTCCTCTCCCTTTCTCTTTGAAATCAATAAAAACATTTTAGGATGAAAGGGAGGAGGAGGAGAAGGGAGAGGAGGAGGAGGGGGAGGAAGAGGAGGAGAGGAAGAAGGAGAAGGGAAATAGAAGAGGAGGAGGAGGGAGGTGGAAGAAGAGGAGGAGGGCAGTTCCTGACTGTCAGCATGTGGAATCAGACTCCAAGCCATCTGCTGACTTCAGATGCCTGCCACCCTGGGGCCTGGTAGACTATTTTTACATCATGGAATAAAACTCTAAGTTGCTGAAATGGGCAGGAAAGGGATCATTGTTGTCAACTGAACCAATGCCTAGGCAGAAAACACAGAGATATCTTTTCTAAAATGAACCAGGACATCTTCTTGCCTTAGCTGGTCCTACACAGTGGACACAACTCACTCCCCAGGGATCTCAGATCCCTCCTTCAGAGCACAACTTCTCACTGTGCGATTGTAAGTAGGGATGTGGAAAAGGGGTCCGCAATGACTCCTTCTTTCCCAAATCCAATGTCCTTTCTGCACCTTGAATTTCAGCTTTTGGCACTGCTGCCCTCTTCCTCCTGGCTCTCTCTGCACATGGGTCCCACCACCCTCCAGTCTCCTGCTCTCCCACCATTTCCCATGGCTCCCTCTCTGCAGAATCTTGTCCTTCCTTCCACCCCCTGCACTCAAACTTCTGAGGCTAGTTCTATCCTGCCTCCTCTAAGGACTCATTCCCACTCACAGCTGCAACCATCACCTCCCAGTCTGGAAGTGTTATCTCCCCACTTCTCACCCCCACTGTCTGCAGTATAGCAATCTTCACTATCAAACTGTCACCTCACACCATCCACAAACCCATCCACACTCATGGTTCCTCCCCAAAGCCTTGAATGCAACGCCTTTCCCCAACTTCACCTGTGATGTTGTTCTGCTTTTGTTGTTTTGCTTTTGTTGTTTTATTTACAGCCAAGTATGCTTACACTCTAAGAATGCATAGAGTACTTGGGCTTCATTTATACCTCACCCCCAATTTCTAAAGCTGGCCAGGGGCAAGTCCCCCTAAACTCTGCTATAGATACAGGCCACACAGTAGGCTTCTGCCTTGTTTTTCTGCTGGACCTGACTCCCTACCCTAAGCCATGTCCCAGTCTAAGCTGGAGCTCTGATACCTTCCAAGTTCTTGCCATGTCCCATAGTTACTTAGACCCAAGTCACATTCCAGACTCTCTTAAAATGAGGAATCCCAGAAATCAGCTTGACTTGGAGTGAACAGGGCAGCAGAGGTATAGGCTGGTAGAGCAGCAAGACCCCCAACTGGGGATGTAGATAAGCCTCGGTTCAAATCTCTCTACACCAACTCACTGAGTGACTAGGCAGACTTCTGCAAGCCTGGTTCCTCATCTGTAAAATGGGGATATCACCACTTTACTTTCGAGTTCCGAAGAATAAGGGAGATCATAAGAATAATGGGCTGTGATTTACCAAACTACCATTTAGAGAGAACCCTTATTCTGTGCCAGGTGCTCTGCTAAGGGCCAGGAGGAGACAGAGAGAGCAAAGCCCTCTCTTAAAGACATGAGGTCTCTTGCTAATAAACAGTCTGAAGGATCATCAGAGAAAAGAGAATAGATGTGATCTGCCCTTAGGGAAGTAAAAAACAGAATATCATAACACAGTGCAAGCCCTGCCCCAGCCCTGAGTCCTGGTATGGAGCCCACTACAGCAGTCCAATAACCCACAGGGTGAGCTGAAGAGAGGATTCTCCAAAGAAACCAACCAAAGACTCTCCCAAGACCATTCCTGAGCAATTTCTGAGCAACAGGAAAGGACAGGGAAGAAGCAGCAGCACATGACCTGGCCTCTTCCCTGAGTTCTGAAGGAGTGTCTTTGGGAAATGCCACCGATTCTTGCCTGTCTATACCAGCAATGTCTGTGCAGGAAAAGGTAAGGGGAGCTAACTATGCTCTTGCAATATAGAAGTCTCCAGAAAAATCAAAGGCAGCAATTATTTGGTGGGTTTCTGGTACCACCAAAAAGCTGTACCAGCCTCCATCTCAATTAAAAGGTACATCTCTCTCACGCCCTGCACCTTACCCAACTTCTGTACAAGCACACCTTGGAGATGTTGTGGGTTCAGTTCCAGACCATTGCAATAAAGGAAGCTGTAATCTGTTTGCTGGTGGAGGATTGTGCCTTCGATCTGTAAAAATACAGTATCTGAAAAGCACAATAAATCGAGATATTGTTGGTCTTTGGGCTTCCAAGTAAACCTGACTCAGGTCTCATATCCCCAAGGTCCCTTGCACATGACCCGAGCTTTTCTCCAAGTATTATGAGGGCACCAAGCCAGACATTAGGGGAGATGAGTTATTTTTCTTTAGCTGCTAACAAACTCTGTGACCTTGAGTGGGTCATACCTCCACGTTCTCATCTGTCATGACATCTGTGGGTATAAAAGTCAAAAGAGAAGAGAAATGAAAGCACCCTGAGAACATTCCAGAAAGGTCAAAGATGGTCAACAGCAGGTTCAATAGCCTTCCAATAGTGGGAAATAAGGGGCGGTGGACAGAGTGTCCCAAGTCTGAAGTCACCTAAGCCACCAAAATGAAATATATTGATAGGAAAGGCCTGTTGGGTATAGTGAAAAAAATCTCATCCCATGCAGAAATCAGGGCAAGGTTTCCAAACTTCCTGTCTGGAGTTTCCATTTGTGAGACAAGCTGTTTTCTGGAGCTGGCCAAGGCAGTTGGCGTGTTCCAAGGGGCATCATCCACAGAGCACAAGGATAGGACAGTTGAGTGAAGGCCAGAGGTTTATTTCCATTGTTGCCAAATGACTGTCCCACTGGCAGGAACTGGCCACATTCCTCTCCTCCTGGTTTCCTCCCCGAGTGTGTTTTTATAGTATCTCCATTAGCTGAGGGGTTGGAGCTGACTGATGGTAGATTTGTTATAATTCAGCAATTTCAACTATTCAGAATTGGGAAATCTTATATGTGGCCATTTTATTCACCTAACCTCTACCTCATAACATCTTTCAGATGGCAGAAAAGAGGGAAAGCAATTGGACAAGGCTTTAGGCGCCAGAGCTAGGTGCAAAATGAGCCTAGGGTGTGGCCAAGGGTGTGGAGCAGGATGGTGAATTCCGTATGAGCTATAGAGAAGCCTCAAGCTAAGCTCAGAGTCAGGAATACTCACGTTGTGTGTACCCACCAGGAGACCCCCATATTTCTGGGGAAAAGGAAGGGCAAATGAGATGGTCAGGGTCAAGAGGCCTAGTTTTTCTTAGTGGTAGGATCTCCACCCGAAATCCCATAAAAGGAATTGGCAGGGTGTTTTATGAGCGCTCTCCATGTTGTCCCAGAGAAACCCCATGCACACCTGACCCAAGGCTCTGCTCATCTCCCCTTTGCCCCTAAGGCCCAGCCCTCAAGGTTAGATAAGGACATTCTTTTGCCAGCTCCTGCAATGGTAGGGACAAACCTCATGGAGAGCAAGACATGATTGCTGCCAGGCACATAGGAAGAAAAGTGGGCTGGCTCAGTAGGTCAAAACAGAGATGGGCAAGTGGGAGATGAGGATAGGATGAACATAGCTTCCACATGACGGTCCCAACAAACCCCTGCTCTTCCTGGAAACATTTTGGAACCCAAATCAAAGGTATAGGATGGAAGGAAAGGATAGACTTGTAGGGGGAGAAGAAGGTAGAAGGAAGAATAATTATAGTGATAACATTACAGCCAGTTTTTATTGAGCCTCTACTAAAAGTACATTAAGCAGTTAATAGGAGTTAATACATTCAACCTTCCCAACAACCTTATAAAGTAGGTTCTATTATTACCTCATTTGTTTAGATGAGGAAACTGATCCCATAGCCAGTATTGAAAAATGTTCCCAGGGCCTCCAAGACACAGCTATCACTCTGAGTATCCAAGAAGAAAGGCCAGCATGTTTGGGAAGTGCCATTCCGTGTGACAAAATGGGAACTTAGCAACCTGCTGTCGAGAGCGTTTGTCAGAGTATCAAGAAAGAAGACAACTTGGCCCTGAGGGTATGGGCACCCTGTGGTGCTGGCCCACCAGCAGAGGCACCCTCCTCCCTGAGCAGCAAGGTAGGTGTCCATCATCACAGATCACTTTCTGTGAGACTCTGGTCCTTCAGCTCTTGGATAGGTCTTACTACATAGCACACAGCACAACCAGATCCTCCAATCCCATCCAGGGATGAAGGTTGATGATCAGCTTTGCATCTCCTTAGCACTTCACTACACCTACAGCACAACACCCCGCAATAACTTGTCTCCCCAAACTGATAATTGACAGTTACCATTTTTTGAACACTTACTCTGTGTCAGAGACTTGTAATATCTGGTGTTTCATATACATTGTTTCATAAAATCCTCAACCCTTCCAGGTAAGTATTGTCACGCCTTTCTTGTAGGTCCCATGACAAATGAAGAGTCTGAGATGCCCCTGTTAAGAGATTCCTAGTCAAACAGCTGGTAAGGTCAGGAGTCAAGTCTATGCCTGAATCTGCCCTAGTCATTTGTGGGCTCCTCTGATAGGTCCCATTCTAAGGTTTAAATTGTTTTAGGTGCCATGGGCTTTGATCCCACCATCCATACCCTCTTCCCAGGCCTCTGATGCAGCAGGAAGCAGAGGCCAATCCCCTCATAATGTCTTCCACGCAGGGTCTTCCAGTCTTCTGTCCATATCACCTCAGAGGGCTCAGTGAGGAAGGTGCTTGCTGCCCCCCGCCTCCCGCCCCCTGCACCTATCCCCAACACACATGCTCATTCCAGGCCTCCTCATACCCACCAATTGAAATAATCAAGGTTCATTTTGTACCTAGCCCCAGCCCAAGTTCTGAACAGACAAGAACCTTCCCATTTTCTGCTCAGCCTCAACTCCACCGACTGGACATTTGTTGAGCCTTATAAAGGAGGAAGAACATGATAGGTTTCAGCCTTTGAAGAGAAAGGCTTAAAGAGAAAATCAGTTCACCCCTGGTTGTTTTTCAACTAGAGGAAAGATGGGTAAATCAATACTGAACCACTCCTCCGATGATCCTGGACTCATAAGCCTCCCTTTGTGATGGGCAGGCCTGCAGAAGAGTGCTCAGAACAGGCAGATGCCCACCTGCCAGGCATTGTGTGGGCAGGTCCTGCTAACAGATCTCTTACCAGCACACTCTGGTAAGAAGGGGTTCCCCTTGGCAGTTGACAGAAGAAATGGACATTGTGCATTTAACCAGAAATTCTTATAGGAAGGCCTCAAAGCTTTTCATTCTTCTCATCTTTTAATCATGCTATAAGGGTAATATAGTTAACCCAATCCAAATTTCCAAGTGCAAAATTTAATTTCCCCAGGTTCCAATGAGTTGTAATGAGACCACCTAGATAGGGAGCAGGAAATGTGACCCAGGGGTGGGACTTGGGCCTTGCCCAGTGACTCAGTGATCCACAGAAATGATCCTGTCTCTGTAGTACCCAGGCAGTAAGGACCGCAAAGCAAAGCGCATGGCAGAAAGGACCTGAAGGTCCTCTTGGTTGCAGCGACATGGATATGGAATGCTTTTTATTCAGAAACAAACTAAGAAATCAGAAGTGACATCACAATCAAAACAAGCTGGAACTTGAGTGCCTGTGGTGTATTGGTGACCCCAAATGGAAAGGATCCTGCTCACTGTTAGCTATGAAAGGTGGTTGAGAGGCCCTGCGCTCCTACCGGGTGGGCCTTTGACTTCTGCCTCATGACTGCCCACTGCGGATATTTTTTAATTTCCAAACTCCAAGAATATACTGGGTCCCACTGTTATAAAACCAAGGGGAAATTATGGAGAAATGTTTACATTACTGGAACTACAGTTGAAAGCATGCTACATCAGCAAATCTGGATATTGGAGCCCAGCTGATAGTGGAAGAGTGTTCCAAAAAGTTATAGTCCAAATGGCATTAAAATATAACATCAGCTGGAGTCAAATGCAGAAGCATCAGATCAGGGTGTTGCCATGGAATGAAATTCATATTGCCTCGCCAATTTGATATGAGCATGTATTCTCGATCTGTGAAGTCCTTATGAAAAGGATAGTGAAAATATTCCAGAGCAAGTAAACTCTGACCTGGAGGTGGCATCCGTCCTATTTAAAGCTGAATGCAATATCCATATATCTCTTCTGGGAATCCAAGTAAGGCATGTCTACACTCCCTCTACAACAAAGCACTTCTCACCCATAAAACAGTCAATTACTCTAACCCAGTGGTCAGCAAACCACAGCACACGAGCCAGGAACAGCTCGCGTGCCTCAGTTTGCCACTATGTTGACTAATGAGTTTTCTGACCACTGCTCTAACCAATAGACACAGAGGAAATGAGGTCACAACCACACCTCTGTTAGCAAATTCTTTATCTGTCCGCCAGTTGGCTGCTCAGTGAGAGATGCTCTACCTGCTTGTTGTATGAAATAAGAAAATAATATCAATCACACAGATAAAGACAGATTTACTCCTCTGACATGGGCTGGAGTACACAGGCAAATAGCTGTGGTAGAGCTTCTACTTCAGAAGCGTGCTGATCCCCAGCTTCTAGGAAAAGGTAAAAGAACTACACTGTCCCTGGCCTGTATGTACTAACAGCTACATAGCTATTGTCAAAGTGCTGCTTGATTGTGGCATTGATATAAATGAATAATTTTGGAGACTCACCTTTGCTTTGTGCTGTACATGGAAATCATGTAAAATGTATAAAAATGAGTTTAGAAAATAGAGCTGAACCAACAATTGAAACCAACACTGGATATAATTTTATGGATTTAGCAGTAGCCCTGAGCTATGGAAATGTCTAACAAGTTACTGAGTCACATTTATGGAAACTGTTCAAAATACCAAGGAGTAGACAGTCTTCAGAAAGTGCTGTCTGCCCTTTCATTTACTTTTTGGCCCTTATAAACAACTAGACTTTATATAGAGTTTGCTATAAATCCATAGAAAAATTATTATTGAATTAAAAATGTACAGTATGTTTACAAAATGTTATAAGTAAATAAAGTACATTTTCAGTTTAAAAAAAAATAGAGATATACACCTGGAAGCCCAAATTTCTTGATCTGAAAGACTAGCCTCTACACATCATTCTGAGATGGCAATTTAATGGCCTAAAATGCAAACATAAAATGCATTTGGGACTTTACCGAATTATAGAGGTCCCATTCACCAGCTCGTCAAGCTCTTACTCTTACTCTGTGCCAAGCTCTTTGCATGAATATATCTTTAAATCTCAAAATAATCTCGTGAAATACCCCAGTTTAAAAAAGTGGAGGCTCAGAGAGGTTGAATTACTTGCCGACGTCAAAGAATTTGTTTGGAGGAGTACTAGGATTCAATTGCAAGGTCGGCTGCGATCCAATGATATCCACCTCTTTTAAGTGTTCACAAGAAGGTGAGCAGTGCCTTCTAAGTTTCTCCTTGGCATCCATAAATGCCTGTTGATACCAGGGTCCATAAAGCTTTTCAAGGGAAGAGAGCAAATCCATGCCCCACAGAGATAGTGGCTGAGTGCAGTGCTGACTATGAAAGCACCTGACACTAATTTCGGAGATAGGCCTCCTCATAAGCATAAAATCCCAGCCCTGAGAGACACATATTTGCAACATGAATTGGCTAAAGGGAAAAGCAATGACCTTCACTGGAGGGTTTCAACTAATTAGTGTTTTTTCTAACACAAAATCCAAGCCTTCAGAGGGCCTTTCCAATAAGGCTGTGTAAGCAGTTTTCAAACACTAGGAAAGAGTTATTGCTGATTCCTTCAGCCATAGTAATATTCCATCTTAGACAGACACATATTAAGTTCCTATTGATTGTGAAAATAATTGAATTTTTAATGCATTTTCTTTAGTAGCTTATGATGACCTAATTAGGGACAGAAAAATACTCACGAAAGACAGCTGGAGTAAATGTGAATATAGCTTTCCTTAGGACAACATGACAGAGGAAGAGACTGGCCTGGGCTTGTGCATGGGTGGAATATGGATGCTGTCAACTATATAGCTTCAGTGATTCAATGCATCATCCAGAAAAGGAAAGCTATTTTCTTGAATGGTCTGTTGCACTCACATTTTTTTTTACTTAAGGGATCAAACAAAAGCTTCAAAATGCAAATATTCATGGTGTGGAAATAAATAATGCCACTGCTACCCTTTACCACTTTAACTTGAATTATTTCTTGGGATCAGCTTCAACTGTCTAGCAGTCTTGGGGTTGGTTACATGGCACAGATCAGGAAAAGAAATATATGCGGCCTGGAGAATAGGACACTGAGAAAAAGACAGGCAGGAGGCATCAGGCAGTTGGGCAACCTGGGGTCTGCTGGGAGAACCCAGAAAGGAAAATAAGACAGAAAGATAAACCAACAGACAGCACAGAGAGACCACCCTGGTCTCCAAACACAGCTACAACCATTTCCCAGAAAACAAAAATCAACACTTCTCTCCAGCCACAGAATAAGGAAATGGAAAAGGATCCTCTTCTCAGATCAAATAAACAGAAATAACAAAGAAAGATGCCATCTGACACGGACAAGAATGCTCTTCTCTTCCCTTTTATGTCAGCATGCACCTATAAGTATATATGTGTGAGTCCCCTTCCTCTGACTTTCAGTATGAGTTTTTCTTTACTACAAAGCTATAACAAAGGATTGGACACTTTCTGAATCCTATGCTGGTTTCTACTAACATTTTTAAATAGTCTTATCATTGAAATTATGATTATTTAGGATGTCCACAGAGGGAGCTCAGATGGTGACAAATGTTCTGCTTCCAAGACAGAAAGGAGATAATGATCATCTTTTCATATTTAAAACCACAGCTTGATGGCCAGAGATCTTACACACCTCTGGCTCCCTCCACAAAGCCTCTGCAAGGATAACACATTTAGCCTCCACATCCATCTAGGGACAATGAAACACTGAGAAAAAATTTAATGGAAAAAGCAACCACAGACTTCGGGAACAAAAGTGAGAACTTCTATTTTCTAGCCGGCAAGACTGTCAGGTTGCTTTATTTAATTTCCTTTTAATACTGGAGCACATCTCCATAGTAACTCCAAGAACCAGGGAGCCTCATGAGGCCAGGTGGAGGCTGGAGGACTCTCGTCTTTGGGATCATAGAAGACCTCTGATGGAGGCCAGACTTCATTTTTATTTCCTCCCTCACCATCTCAGTGTTTATGAATTGAAGTGCTCTAGAAAAGCCTTGGGATTATATGCAAGAAAATGAACAAAACTAAGAAAGAAAAAAGGATACTCAGTGAAGTCTCTTCAACAAACCAGAGTGAGAACTTTCTCCTGCTGACTTCTGACTTTTGGGCTCAGGAGCTATACCTGATGATATATAGGAGGCTATCTGCAAAACTTGAGTACCAATTATTTACAAAGCTCTAAGTTTGATTACCCTCAAATTTCCATGCCATAAGGACCCTACTATAATCCATTTTGCTAATGGAGAAACTGAGTTGTGCTGAGATCATGTAATTATCAAAATGAGACTATTAAAAATGAGAATTGACTAGCATGGATTAAATCTACAGCTATGGTCACATATTACAACATCAGTGAACCTTGAAGACTTCATGCTAAGTGAAATACAGAAGTTGTAGGAGGGACAAACACTACATAATTCCACTTATATGAGGTCTCTAAAGTAGTCAAACTCATAGAAGCAAAAAGTAGCATGGTGGTTGACAGGGACTGGGAAGGGACAGGATGGGGAGTTTCTGCAGAATGGGTCAAGAGTTTCAGTCATACAAAATGAAAAGTTCTGGAGATCCGCTGTGTAATTGCATATAGTAAACAACACTGTACTATGCACTTAAAAATTTGTGAAGAGGGTAGATTTCATGTTATATCATTTTACCACAATAAGAAAATATCTATAGCTGTGAGTTGCTTAACAGTTGTGTCTGCTCCTTTCTAGTGCTGCTGCAAAGAAGAGTTTGAAGACTTTTCACTTATACTATAAAGGAAAATGTCTACAGCTATAGGTCTAGTGAGAGGAGATGACAAACATGGCCAGACATGAAGAGACATTTCACTGGAAAGGCAATACAGATGGTAACCATGCTCCAACGAATGGGAGGACATGATTGTAAATCATATATCTGATAAGGGTCTAGTGTCCAAGATATGTAAGGAACTTGTGTTCCTTTGCAAAGCTAAGACAGTCAATGCATTCAGCCTCCATGTTCATATGGAGGCAGTGAAAACACTGAGAAAGAATAAAAAGAAACACAATTAGCCCTGGCCAGTGTGGCTTAGTTGGTTGGGTATTGTCTTATGCACCAAAAGGTTGCTGGTTTGATTTGCATTCAGGGCACATACCCAAGTTGTGAACTTGACACCTTGTAGGAGGCATACAGGAGGCAGCCAATCAATATCTCTCATATCGATGTTTCTCTCTCTTCCTCCCCCTTCCTCTCTCTCTAAAAATTAATTTTTAAAAATGTAAAAAAATACTGGGCAAAGGATTTGAAGATATACAAACTAGTAAGCACATGAGAAGATGTTCAACATTACCAGTCATTAGGTAAATGCAAAATCAAAACCACAATGAGATACTACTTCATTCCCAGTAGGTGCTTGATTCAGTAAGACAGAAAATAACTAATAGTGGCCAAGGTGTGAAGGGAAATGGTGCAGCTGCTTTGAAAAACAGTTTAGCAATTTCTCAAAAGGCTAAACATGGAGTTACCATATGATCCAGCAATTCTACTCCTGGTATATACCAAAGAGAGATGAAAATATATATCAACATAAAAACTTACACATAAATATTCATAGCAGCATTCTATATAATAAAGAGGTAATATGCAAATTGACCATCACTCCAACACACAAGATGGCTGCCCCCATGCAGCCAAAAATGGCTACCCCCATGTGAACACAAAAGGCTGCCACAATATGGCCAGCAGGGTAGGGAAGTTGTGGACGATCAGGCCAGCAAAGGAGGGCAGTTGGGGGAGATAAGCCTGCAGGGGAGGGCAGTTGGGCTGATTAGGCTAGCAAGGGAGGGCAGTTAGTGGTGAGCAGGCCTGCAGGGGAAGGCAGTTGGAGGCACCCAGGCCTGAAGGGGAAGGCAGTTAGGTGTCAATCAGGCAGACAGGAGAGTGGTTAGGGGCAATCAGGCAGGCAGGCAGACAAGCAGTTGGGAGCCAGCAATCCTGTATTGGGAGAGGGATGTCCAACTGCCAATTAATTGGCCTAAACAGGCAATCGGACATCCCTTGAGAGTTCCCAGATTGGAGAGGGTGCAGACTGGGCTGAGGAACACACACACACACACACACACACACACACACACGCACAAATTCCATGCACCAGGCCTCTAGTTATTAATAATAGGCAAAAGTGAAAACAACCTGGTGTCCATCAACTAATGAATGGATAAGCAAAATATGGTACACCTATATAATGGAATATTACAACAGGAATGAACCTTGAAAACATTATATTAGGTGAAAGTAGCCAGACACAAAAGGCCACATATTATAAGATTTCATTTATATAAAATGTCCAACATTGGCAAATCAGAAGGGGAGTGGCTGCCAAGGGCTGGGAAGAGGGCAGAATTGGGAATGACTGGTAATGGATTCTGAGTTTCTTTTTAGAGGGATGAAAATGCTTTGGAAATAAATAATGATGGTTGCACATGTCAGTGAACAAAGTGTACTTAATTGTACACTTTAAAGGTGTGAGTCTTACAGTATGTGAATTATATCTCAATGAAAAAAAGATTTAAAATCATGGTGAGATAGTATTACACACCTATCAGAATGGTTAAAAAAATGATAATATCAAGTGCTGGCAATAATGCAAAAAACTGGATCACACATTGTTGGTCGAAATATAAATGATTCGGTCTCTTTAGAAAATAGTTTGGATGTTTCTTTAAAATGAAAAATTGATTTACTATATGACCTAATAACGACAACCTTGCACATTTTACTACAGAGAAATAAAAACTTAAGTCCACACAAAAACCTATACACGAATGTTCAAAGTAGCTTATTCATAATAGCTAGTAATTAGAAACTAGCAGTAAATGTTTTCCAGTGAGTGATTTAACAAAGATGGTACACCTATAATGAGAACAACTACTCAGCAAACAAAAGTAAGACAACAACTTGGATTAACCTCAGGGAAGTTGGCTGAATGAAGAAGATAATCTCAAAAAGCTACGTACTGTAAGATCCTACTTATATAACCATTGAAATAAAATTATAGAAAGAACAGATTAGTGGCCACCAAGTTTTAAGAATGGGTGAGGAGCAGGTGTTGCTATAAAGGGGTAGCATGAGAGACCATGGGATGATAGAACAGTCTATATCTTGGTTGAGGTGGTAGTGACAGGAAGCTACACATATGACAAACTTGTCTAGAGTTTTATACACACACACACAGAGAGAGAGAGAGAGAGAAGTGCATGTATAACTGGTGACATCTGAATTAGCTCTGTGGACTTGACCAATGTCATCACTTGGTTTTGCTATTGTACTATAGGTATATGTGATGTTCACCATAGGGAAGAATGAGGCAAGGGTACCAAACACCTCTCTCCATTTCTTTGCAGTTGCTAGTGAATCTATATTTTTTCCAAAATAAAGTCTTTTTTACAGTAATTATATAGTAAATCATTAGTCAATGTTTAAGAATAATTACTGTGTTTCAATAAAATTCACAGTTGATGACAAAGATAGAAAAGAAATGACAGCCAGCACAGTCAACCACAAACCATCCCCTCTACGTGTAGGAGGGAGTTCTCCTCTTACTGTGAATGCCCATACTCAAAAACAAGGCAAGAACATCCAGTGTGGACCACACATGTATCCTCATTGGTCCTCTATTTCCCTGTATGCAGCTCAACTATCACCCCTAGATCTTCATTCTTGCTCTTCTCTGTCTGAATTCATCATCTTCTCTTCCCTGGGCCTATCCTAATCATCCCTACTTCATGAGGCCCAGAATCAGTATCCATCTTCCCATGTGGGTTAATTGTATCCCTCCAACTACATACTGGAGTTCAGACACCAGGTGCCCTTCTACTGTATTCTCTGTAATACATGACACAGTACAAAGAATGTAGAAGGTATTCAAAAATCCTTGTTGATGGAATAAAAGCCTGTCTGCCTAGAGGTCTTTTTTCTTACTCTTATGAAGGAAAGTGGGTACATGTGAAGATGTATGAGCCATGACAAACGTTTCACACATAACCAGTACTTTTTACTTTCAAATGTCATTTCTGTTGTTTTCATGGCAATGCTGTGAACGAGATATAGTAGATATAATTAGACCTCTTTTACAGGTCAGGCAACTGAGTTCAGAATGGTTCAGTGATTTCCAAAGTCAGAGTTGATACTGATTCAGGTTTAGAACCCAAGACTCATTCTAAAGCCCTACCAAGTTGCAAATTGCCACATTAAAACTTTATCTTTAAGAAGGTTAATTATGAAGATTCAAACCTTCACAAAGGAAGTATAACATTTTGCAGCATAAGATGTGGTATTTAGCCAACACTTTGGAAGTGGCTGAAGCCCTGTAGGAAGAGGATAGAAAATAAATGTCTTAAAAGACATCTGATCAAGGACAAACTGGAAGAACATAGGAAAATGTGTCCACTTCCAAAACACAGCCTAAATCCAGGCATTTCTTCCAGCACCATTGCTATCTATCCCTTCACTCAAGCCTCTAGCCCTCAGATCATATCACTCTATTCAATGACTTCCCAAAGCACAAAGATCTAAACTTCTTATCCTTGCTTAGAAAGTTCTAAATGATGAGGCTCCTGCTCACCTCTCCAAATTCATCTTGTTCCATTCTTCCTCCATCAACAATGCTCACACATACTTTTCCATCCCTCAAGTGTGCCAGGCATCTCTGTCTTGGCCAGTAGCATTGGATTTCTCTTCTATCTGGAATGCTTTTCTGCCTGATCTTTGTTTAGCTGGCCATGTGTCATTCAAATTTCAGTGTGTTCTCACCTCAACTAAAGTAGTTACCAGTTCCTATCATTACTTTCTTTTAATTCTTTGCCAAACACCTAGCACTATCTGATATTTGTCTCATTGACTAATGTATTGACTGTCTCTCCCTCATCCCACTGCAATGTAAGTTCTAGGAGGGAGAGGTTTACTTTTGTTCTCTTTTGTATTCCCAATGCCTAACACAGAGTAGGTGTTCAATAAATATGTGTAGAGGAAGGCAGGAATGAAGAAAAAGACCACCCCCCCTACCTACTTCACAGCTCTGGTTCTATCTAGCCAAATGAATGGCCTAGTAATGACAACCTGAGAGTAGAGTAATAGTCTTCACCTAATAAGTAAATGAATTACATGATCATAAAAACCTTAAAAGCACTGTGAAAAAAGTATAGTTATAAGTCATTTTACAAGGTCTAGATCAAGCCACCTATCTTCTCTGAGATCTTCCTGGAATACTTAAGGCCTCTCTTCTCCCTCCCTGCTCTGACTTCCTAATGCTCTATTGCCCACACTACCCATGTGATATATAATAATCCCCTTACTTTCATTGGTATGAGTGCCTACTATGTGAGGGAACCCTGCTAGGTCTTGAGAATATAATGATGAATAAGTAGTTTATATATAATTTACACACTGGTTCCAGGTCATAGATAATAAAACAATATTTGCATAATTCATTACTTGACTGTATTTGTGATAAGTGCCACAAAGAAAAGAAAGTGTGTGCTAACAGCATAATTGGAGGACAAAACCAGATCAGCTGGATAAAGGAAGGAAAGCAGGTAGGAAGTGGGTCAGGGAAGTAATAGTTACTCTGTGAGCAGAAAGTCTCTCCAGTGTAGGAGGCAGAAGACCAATGAGCCAAAGATAAAATGGACTTAAAGTCAGGAGACCATATCTCACTTCCAGTCCTATCACTATCTACTCACATTCCACTTCACTTATCAGGCCTCAGATGACTTAACTGTGATTATTAATAACAGAAATAGTGTTTGTGGAACCCTAGGAAAAATAAAATATTAATTTTCCAGAGAGCATGTTTTATGTGTTTAACACAAAGATCCATAAAGGTGAATGGATTTACCCAAAATTAAGATTAGTTAGTAGTGACAGTCCAGATTAGAATCCAGATTCTCCTGAATCCCAGCACTGGATTCTTTTCAAAGATATCCACAGCCCTCTACAATTTGGTCCAACTCTAACTTGGCAATTTCCCACTATTCTCAATGCTAGAAACCCAATGGCTGAAATCATTCCACTCAATGTTTGTCCATGTCTTCTGAAATTCTGGACCCCATTATGAGGTCACACACCCACCCCTTTCATAGCTCAGATTGTGAAATGGTCCCTAACTTTGAGTGTCTCAAGTACCACCTTTTCTTGTACCATTCTCCTTTCACCAAGTTTGGCAATGGTTCTTGAAGTCTGCAATTTCTGGGGGATCCTGAGATACTTTTAGGGATTCATGAGATCAAAATTATTTTTGGAAAAATACTAAGATGTCTTTTTTACTGTGTTGACATTTGCACTATTTTGCAAAAGCAAATGTGAGTAAAACTGCTGGCACATACAGCAAGTCAAGGCAGTGACAACAAATTATACTAATAGTCATTATATTCTTCATTGCCTTGTGTGGGGGAAAAAAGAAAAAGCCAGTTTAATTTAAGAATGTCCTTGATGAAACAATAAAAATCATTCATTAAATACTGACCCTTGAGTAAACATGTTTTTAACATTCTGTGCAAGGAAATCAGAAGCACACATAAAGCACCCCAGCTGCTTTTCAAAGTACAATGGTTGTCAAGGAAAAGCACTGTTTGGCTGAGTTCTGAGCTGAACTAGTGGCTTTCTCCATGAAACACTATTTTTACTGGAAAGAATAAGCAACAGACAAACTAGAGTTATTCAGATTTGAGTATTTACAGACATTTTCTTGAAAATGGGCAAAGTAAGCTTGTCACTTCAAAGAAAATAACTACCAGTATTTTGTTACCAATGATAAAAGTCAAGTTTTTAAGTAAACATTATAATTTTAGAAAATTTGACACTGTGTGCTTGACATTTTCCCAATGCTAAAAGACTTTCTTGATGACATTATGAAATATTAATGAATAGGATATTAATATTTTTAAAATACCATTTTAGAGCAGTTTTACGTTTATAGCAAAATTGAGTAGAAGGTACAGTACAGATTAATCCTATTTAATAAAAGGGCAATATGCAAATTAACCATCACTCTATCACAAAGATGGTAGCACCCTTAGCCACAAGATGGTGGCACCCAATCCTCTCAGCCCCTCCAGAGTCCTCCAATCCTGGGAGGGCAGCTGCTAAGAGCAGACAGTGTGAGCAGCCTGGCAGAATGCTTGTTTCATCGCTACAGCAATGAGGCAAGTGTTCCACCCTGGCCACGGAGGGCCTCTGGGCAGCAGGCATGGAGTGGCCAGAGGGGTGAGAAACACTTGAATCATCACCCCAGCAATGAAGCAAGCATTCCGTGCCAGGCTGTAGATGGACCTCTGACCAGGCCAGGTATGGAGGGCCTCTGGCTGGGGAGGGCAATTGGAGGCCCTGAGGCCAGCTGGGGAGGGCAATTGGGGACCATGAGGCCAGCCAGGGAGGACAGTTATGGGTCATGAAGTTGGCAGGGGATGGTTGTAGGGGGCCATGAGGTCAGCAGGGGAGGGAATTAGAGGGTGATTAGGCCAGCAGGGGGGCAATTGGGAGTGAGCAGGCTGGCACGCAGAGTGATTAGGGGCGATTGGGCAGGAAGGCAGGTGAGCGGCTAGGAGCCAGTGGTCCTGGATTGCTAGAGGGATGTCTGACTGCCAGTTTGACCCAATCCCACAGGGACATCCCCAGGCAGTCAGACACCCCCTGAGGGGTCCCAGATTGGAGAGGGTGTGGGCTGAGAGACACCACCACCACCACCACCACCCATGCATGAATTTCATGCACCAGGCCACTAGTATCATATAAATTAAAAGCCTTAACATAAGCAAAATCTGTATAACTGAATTTTCTAAATGGTAAATTCATCATATTACAAAATCATGCATAGGGGAAAAAAATCCAACATGCAAGACAGACTAATGAATTATCATATAGGAATACAAAAAGATCATTGATAAAATTTCAGATTCTGCAGTGAAATTAACTTCTAAGAAAATACCACATTTTGGAATTTTGATGTGTCAAAGAAGAACACAGGTGCTAAAATATATGTTAAACTGAAGTTATGTTCCTCCATCCCTAAGAGGTCTATGATCTTGAAGAAATAGCCTGCTGAACTAGACTGTCTCAGCAAACTTCCAGGGACATTTTAAATCAAATACTTTTAGGGCAGCATGGAAGATCTTGATGAAGCAAGTTCTGACTGTTTCATCCAAACCTCACTTTAAAAACTACAGATCACCTTTCCCATTCCTATTTGCTTTTGATAATCAGAAATGATTACTGTTCTTTCCTTCCTTGCAGTATATTCTACCCAAGTTTGACCAAATGTTCTTAATGGGCATAGTCAAAAAGAAACATCAACTTCCAGTGCCAGTGAAGATGAAATAAGCTGAAAGCCTGTGACTTGTACTGATTACAGTTAAAATTCTCTGTACATACGTAATACCAAAAGCAACTACTTATGAACTCTGAAAACTAAATAACTAAAGGCAATAGGACCTGAACAAATGAGGATGAATCATGAAATTACAAAGCAAAATCTCCAGGAAAAATCCCCTATCTATTCAGAAGACCCAGCAAGAGGGCCCCAATGTACTGGAGAGTATGGAGAAAGTCCCTGTTTTTTTCTCTCAAACTTGCCCTAAGGCCAACCCCAAGTTTGCACTGCCCTAGTGGCACAGGCCAGAAGAAACAGATAACCTGAATAGTCCTGTCTATTAAAGAAATTGAATTATTTGCATATGCCATGATCCTTTATGTATAAAACCCTAAATGCCCCCCCCCCAAAAAAAACAACATTAGAACTAATAAACAAATCCAGTTAAAGTGTTACCTCGAGATATGAGTTTAATTCGTTCTGTAACCTTGAGGCGTGGGAAACTATGAGACACGCGAGTCGCGGTAAACTGGTGGGTCAAGTGCAGCCGGCCAATCCGCATGATTACTCCTATCTCAAATGTTGCTCGTATTTCAAAGCAAAAATCGCTCTCTCGACGGCTCGTATCTCAAAAATCTCGTATGTTAGGGCACTCGTATCTCGAGGTACCACTGTATTTATAGGATACGAAATCAATATGCAAAAATCAATTGCATTTCTTTATACCCACAATGACCTATCTGAAAAGAAATCAAGAAAACAATCTCATTTGTGATAGCATCAAATGAATAAAATACTTAGGAGTAAATTTAACCAAGAAGATAAAAAGATCTGTGTACTAAAAACTTTAAAACATTGATTGGAGCCTGGCCAGTGTGACTCAATGGCTGAGTGGTGATCTATGAACCAGGATATCATGGTTCAATTCCAGGTCAAGGAATATGCCTGGGTTGTGGGCTCCATCCCCAGTGAGGGGCATGCAGAAGGCAACTGATAAATGATTCTCTCTCATCATTGATGTTTCTGTCTCCCTCTCCCTTTCTCTCTGAAATCAATGAAATATTTTTTAAAAAAACATTGATGAGATAAAGTTTAGAAGACAAAAATAAATGAAAACCTATCTCAGGTTTATGGATTAGAAAATTAATATTGTTAATATAGGAACATTTTAGCAATATTAATTTTAGACTCTAGGTTGCTAGAATCCAAAGCAATCTAGAGAGTCAATACAATCCCTATCAAAATTCCAAAGGCATTTTTCACAGAAATTAAAAAGAAAAATCTGTTTCATGTGGAATACAAAAGAAAAACACTGACTAGCTAAAACAATATTGAGAAAGAAGAACAGAGTTGGAGGCATCATGCTTTCTGGTTTCAAACTATATTACAAAACTACAGTAATCAAAACACTATGAAATTGCCATAAAAATAGACACATAGGTCAATGGAACAGAATTGAGTATCTAGAATTAAATGCATGCATAGGTGGCCAGTTAATTTACAACATAGAAGGCAAAAATATACAATGGGGAAGAAACAGTCTCTTCAACAAATGGTGGGAAAACTGAACGACCACATGCAAAAGAATGAAGTGGGTCCACTATTTACACCATTCACAACAAATCAACTCAAAATGGATTATATACTTGAATGTAAGACCTGAAACTATAAAACTCCTAGAAAAAATCTAGACAGTGAGCTCCCTGACATGGGTCTTGGCAATGATTTTCTTGGATTTGACACCAAATGCAAGGGTAATAAGAGCAAAAATAAATAAAGTGCCTACATCATAATGACTCAGCAGCAAAAGAAACCATCAACAAAACAAAAAGGCAAACTACAGAATGGGAAAAATATTTGCAAATTATATATCTTGTAATGGGTTAATAATCAAAATATATAAGGAATTCATACAATTCAACAGCAAAAGAAAACAAATAACCCAATTTAAAAATGGGCAGAAGATCTGAAGACATACATATAGCCAACTAATCATCAGGGAAATGCAAGCCAAAACCACAATAAGATATTACCTCACACCTGTTAGGATGGCTATTTTCCAAAAAAAATAAAAGATTACATATGTTGGCAAGGATGTGAAAAGGAAACCCTTATACACTGTTGGTGAAAATGTAAATTGGTACATCCACTATGGAAAACAGTATGAAGTTACCTCAAATTTAAAAAAGGAATTACCATAATAGCCATCAATCCATCTTCTGGGTATATACCCCCCAAAAAAGAAATCATTAGGTGAAGGTGAAGGGACATTTTCCCTCCCATGTTCATTGCAGCATTATTCACAATAGCCAAGATATGGAAACAACCTGTTTCTGTTAACAGGTAAATGGATAAAGTAATTATGAAATACTAGAGACCTGGTGCACAAAATTCATGCACGTGGGGGTCCCCACAGCCCAGCCTGCACCCTCTTCAATCCGGGACCTCTCGGGGGATGTCCAACTGCCCCTCCTGCTGGCCTGGTCGCCCCCAACTGCCCACCCCCGCACTGGCCTGGTAGCCCCTTAGTGCCTCCCCACCAACCTGGTTGCCCCTCACTGCCCCTTCTCCCGGCCTGGTTGCTCCTCACAGCCCCCCCTCACTGGTCTGGTTACCTCCAACTGCTCCCCACCCCCACCCCATGGGCCTGGTAGCCCAATGCAGCCTGCTGCTCAGTCATTTGGTCACCCCTAACTAACCCCCTGCCAGCCTGGTTGCCCCATGCAACCTGCTGTTCGGTCATTTGGTTACCCCTCACTAAACCCCTGCCAACCTGGTCACCCCACACAGCCTGTTTGGTCATCCATTCAGTTGTTTCGAATGTGATAGTCACTTAGCCTTTTATATATATAGTTTATTCAGCCTTTAAAAAGAACAAGATTCTGTCTTTTGGACAACATGGGTGGACCTTGAGAGCATTATGCTAAGTGAAATAAGTCAGACCAAAAAAAAGACAAACACCATATAATCCCACCTATATCTTAAATCTTTTTTTTAATGAGAAACTACCACACACCTATTAGAATGTCCACTTTTTTTTTTACCTAACACTGAATACTGATGATGATGCAGAAGTGGAGCTCTCCCACATTGCTAATGCGAATGCAAAATGATAGAGCCACTCTCAAAAATAGTGTTTCAGTTTCTTATAAGAAACTAAAAAAAAAAAGTTGAACATACACTTACCTATGATTCAGCAAACCTATCCTAGGTATTTACCCAAAAGAAACTGAAATTCATGTTCACCCAAAAACCTGCACATGTATGTTTATAGAAGCTCCAGTAGCCTAATACTATAAACAACCTAAATATATCTCAGCTGGCAAGTAAAGAAATATAACTATGGTCCATCCCTATAATAGACTGTTTCTCAGCAATAAAAAGAAGTGACCTATTGACACACACAACATGTACAAATCTCAAGTGTACACTGATAAGTAAAAAAGGCCAAAATAAAAAATACAACATATTATGATTCCATTCATATGACATTCTGGAAAATGCAAAACTAGTGGGGGAGAACAAATCAGTGGTTCTCAGAAGTTGAGTTGGGTGAGGGTCTGACTATAAAGGGGTGATACATGGAAGGTTTTCTGTGATGATGGAACTTTTCTATATTATGGTATAGTTGTGAATATACAGCCATGTGTATTTGTCAAAATTTGTAACTGTACATGAAAAATAATAAATTTTATGGCAGTTGGGAAAGAGAGGGAGCAGGGGAAGGAAGAGGGAGGGCCAGAGAAGACCCCTGCTTAGGCTTCAGAGCTCCCTGAATGAGAGAGACATTATTCATTTTAACAAATGTGTGAGAGATTTGTTAAAATACACCAAATATACAATAGTAAATAAAACAGATATCCCTGCCTTTGTGTAGTTTAGTATACTTGGATAGACAGTGTCTGAAGAATGAGAAAACAGGGACAAAGGTGGTTTAACTAGGATCGCTGCCATCTTTAAACTTAAGAAAACCCCTCCCTCACTGGTGTAGTGTTGTATGTATTAATTCACCCAAAGCCAAACTTCATGGAAGAGCTGTCCACTCTCACCATCTCTATATCCATCCCCATATCCATCTCCATATCCTCTTGTCCACCCACACTCTTCATACCCTCACAATCTAGATTCTCCTTCCTCCCTCCATGGAAAGGCCACCAAAGTTGAGGGGTTTTTAGTTCTCATCTTTCTTGACTTCAATAGCTTTTGGCTCTGTTGATCTCTTATCCTTCTGGAAACATACTGTGCCTGGGACTCGCCTACTCCCTTTCTACCTGTGACTGCTCCTCCTCAACCAGCGATAGCATTCCACAAGGCTCATCCAACAATAGGGTTCTACTCCTCTTTATGTCCTCTCCCTTGGAAATCTCATTTGATCCAGTTTCAACTAACATCAAATTATTGTTCAGTTCCAATGGTACTAGTATATCTTCTACTCAGCACCCTTCTCAAAACTCCAAACTTATAGATCCAACTACCTCAACTCAGTACATCCAACACTAGATTCATGAATTCCCCTACCAAACCAATTCTCATTTCTCAGTGTTGGTTCTGGCATACAGATTACATGCCAGAACATCAGAATTATCTTTGACCACTATCCCACCTCTACCCCACAAATCCAAACCATCATTAACACCTACTTATTTTATTTCCTAATCTCTCAAATTTGCCTATTTTATTTCATCCCCACAGTCTCCCCCATAGTCCAGCATCTATCTGATAGCTTTTTAACAACCTACCTGTTCTTACTACATCACTTGCATTCTTTCCAATCCAGTTGGTATTTTCAAAATGTAAATTTGATTCTATCACTCTTTGTTATCAAAACATAAAAGGTTTCTCATTACTGTTAGGACAAAAAGCCAAATCCTCACCAAGACCTATCACTCCCTTCATGGTCTGGTCATACCTAATGCTCTCTTCTCATTCATCTAATTCACTCCCTTTGCTCCAGCCACAGAGGCTTGCTTTCATTTCCTCAAAGGTACTGTGTACCCTGCTACCACAGGGCCTTTGCACATACTGTCCTACTCTGCATTGTTCTCATCTCCCCTAATGCCTCTTCATCCAGGATATTTTAGCTCCAGTATCAATGCAACAGAGAAAGCTTTATATATCCCTAAGTTTAGGTCAAACTCCCTGATTCTTTCTTTTTGAATATTTTTATTTGAAATTATAAAGTCATTAATATGGCCATTTGATTATGTTAATTACCAACACTAGGACTATAAGCTTTATGGATCAGGAAACTTGTATTTTGTTCAACACTGAAACTCTAGTGTCTAACCCTGCCAGTGTGGCTCAGTGGTTGAGCATCAACCTATAAACCATGAGGTCATAATTCGATTCATGGTGAGAGCACATACCCAGGTTATGAGCTTGATCGCCAGTGAGGGGGGGAAGGGAGCGTGTGCAGGAGGCAGCCTCCATGATTCTCTCTCATCATTGATGTTTCTCTCTCTCTCCCTCTGCTTTCCTCTCTGAAATCAATAAAAATATATTTTTTAAAAAGAATCTTGCCAAAATTCAGTGGATAGAGCATCAGCCTGTCAACTGAAAAGTCCCAGGTTTGATTCTGGCCAAGGGCACGTACCTTGGTTATGGGCACATCCTCAGTAGGAGGTGTGCATGAGGCAGCTGATCTATGTTTCTCTCTCACTGATGTTTTTAACTCTGTAAAAAAATCAGTAAAATATATTATTTAAAAAAGAATCTCTAGTATATAACACAATAGCTCCTTCACAGTAGATACCCTATAAGTATTTGCTAAAGACTGAACTCAACACTCTCACAAAATGATGTAAAATGCCATATATGCCCACACTCGTTTTTTTAAGTAAATCTGTATTGACGTATTACATATGTCCCCTTTGTCCCCTATTAATTCCTTCTACCCTGCCCCCATTCCCTGCCCCCGGCCTTCACCACCCTACTGTCCATGTACATGGTTTATGCATATATGCATACAAGTTCTTTGGTTGATATCTTCCGACCCATCCACTCTCCCCTACCTTCCCTCTGAGATTCCAGTCTATTCCATGCTGCTATGTCTCTGGATGTATTTTGTTCTTCAGATTATTTTATTCATAGATTCCACATGAGTGAGATCATGTGATACTTGTCTTTCTCTGATTAGCTTAATTCACTTAACATAATACTCTTCAAGTCCCTCCATCCTGTCTCAAAGGGTAAGAGATCCTTCTTGTTTACTGCTGCATAGTATCCCATGATGTAAATGTACCTCAGCTCTTTTTTTTTTCTTTCTTTTTTTTATTGTGTTACATGTATACATATCTCCCCATTGCCACCCCTTCCTCCCAGGCATACCCCCACCCTCCAGTGTCTATGTTCATTGGTTATGCTTATATGCATAGATAAAAGTCCTTTGATTGATCTCTTATCTACCCCACCTCTCCTTAATCTTCCTGCTATAATATCACAGTCTGTTTGATGCTTTACTGCCTCTGTATCTATCCTTTTGTTCATCAGTTTACAATGTTCTTTATTATCCACAAATGAGGGAGAGCATGTGGTGCTTCGACTTCATTGACTGGCTTATTTCACTAAGCATAAGGCTCTCCAGTTCCATCCAGACTGCTGCAAATGGTGAGAATTCCTTCTTTTTAATGGCAGCATAGAATTCCCATTGTATAGATGTATCACAGTTTTCTGATCCACTCATCTGCTGACGGGCACCTAGGCTGTTTCCAAATTGTAGCTATTGTAAATTGTGCTGCTATGAACATAGGGGTGCATAAATCCTTTCTGATTGGTGTTTGTGATTTCTTAGGATAAATTCCTAAGAGTGGGACTACAGGGTCAAATGGGAGATCCATTTTTAGTTTTTTGAGGAAACTCCATACTGTTCTCTACAGTGGCTGCACCAGTCTGCATTCCCACCAACAGTGCACAAGGGGTCCTTTTTCTCCGCATCCTCGCCAACACTTGTCGTTTGTTAATTTGTTGATGATTGCCATTCTGACAGGTGTAAGATGGTATCCCATTGTCATTTTGATTTGCATCTCTCGGATAATTAGTGATTTTGAACATGTTTTCAGATGTCTCTTGGCCTTCCTTCTGTCATCTTTCAAGAAGGTTCTATTTAGGTCCGTTGCTCTTTTTTTTTTATTGGATCGTTCATCTTCCTTTTATTAAGTTGTATAAATTGGCTGTAGATGTTGGAGATTAAACCTTTATCAGTGATAACATTTGCAAATATGTTCTCCATTACAGTGGTCTTTCTTGTTGTTTTGTTGATGGTTTCTTTTGCTTTGCAAAAGCTTTTTATTTTGATGTAGTCCCATTTGTTTATTTTTTCTTTAGCTTCAATTGTCTTTGGAGCAGTATCAGTGAAGAAGTTCTTTCAGCATATGTCTGAGATTGTGCTGCCTATGGATTCCTCTAATATTTTTATGGTTTCCCTTCTAATGTTTAAGTCCTGTATCCATTTTGAGTTTATTTTTGTATTTGGTGTAAGTTGGTGGTCCAGTTTCATTTTTTGACATGTATCTGTCCAATTTTCCCAGCACCATTTGTTGAAGAGGCTATCTTGGCTCCATTGAATGTTCATGCCTCCTTTGTCAAATATTACTTGAGCATAGTGGTTTGGGTGGATATATGAATTCTCTATTCTATTCCATTGGTCTATATGTCTCTTCTTGTGCCAGTACCAAGCTGTTTTTAGAACAGTTGCTTTGTAATATAGCTTGAAATCTGGTATTGAGATCCCACCTACTTTATTCTTCTATCTCAGAATTGCTGTGGCTATTCGTGGTCTTTTTTTGTTCCAGATGAATCTATGAAGAATTCTTTCTAGGTCTGTGAAGTATGTTGTTGGAATTTTAATGGGTAGTGCATTGAATCTATAGATTACTTTGGGTAGTATGGACATTTTACTGATGTTGATTCTCCCAATCCATGAGCATGGTATGCTCTTCCATCTGTTAACATCTTCCTCTATCTCTTTTTTCAGTGTCCTGTAGTTTTCTGCATAAAGGTCTTTTACCTCTTTAGTTAGGTTGATTCCTAGGTATCTTAATTTTTTTAGTGCGATGGTCAATGAGATTGCTTTTTGAGTCTCTCTTTCTGTAATTTCACTATTAGTGTATAGAAATGCCACAGGTTTCTTGGCATTAACTTTGTATCCTGATACATTGCCGAATTCATTTATTAAGTCAATTAGTTTGGGGAAGGAGTCCTTCAGGTTTTTTATGTACAGTATCATGTCATCTGCAAATAAGGACAGCTTTACTTCTTCTTTTCCAATTTGGATGCCTTTTATTTCTTCTTCTTGTCTAATTGCAATGGCTAATACTTCCAGTACTATGTTGAACAGGAGAGGTCAGAGTGGGCATCCCTGTCTTGTTCCTTTTCTTAGAGGAAATGGTTTTAGTTTTTGCCCATTGAGTATGATGTTAGCTGTGGGTTTATCATATATGGCTTTTATGATGTTGAGGTATGCTCCTTCTATTCCCACTTTGCTAAGAGTTTTTATCAAGAAAGGGTGTTGGATTTTGTCAAATGCTTTTTCTGCATCAATTGATATGACTATGTGATTTTTATCTCTCAATCTGTTTATGTGATGTATCACGTTTATTGATTTGTGGATATTGTACCATCCCTGCATTCGTGGAATGAATCCTACTTGGTCATGGTGTATGATCTTTCTGATGTACTGCTGGATCCGATTTGCTAGAATGTTGTGGAGGATTTTGGCATCTGTGTTTATGAGAGATATTGGCCTATAATTCTCTTCCATTGTGTTGTCTTTATCTGGTTTTGGTATTAGGGTGATGCTGGCTTCATAGAAGGTGTTGGGAAGTGTTCCTTCTTCTTGAATGTTTTTGAAAAATCTGAGGAGGATAGGTTTTAATTCCTCCTTGAATGTTTGGTAAAACTCTCCTGTGTAGCCATCTGGTCCCGGGCTTTTATTTGCTGGAAGCTTTTAGATGACTGCTTCAATTTCTTCCATAGTTATTGGACTATTGAGATGTTTGGTTTCCTCCTCATTGAGTTTTGGGAGGTTATATTTTTCTAGGAATATGTCCATTTCTTGCAGGTTGTCCAATTTGTTGGAATAGAGTTGTTCATAGTATTTTTTAACAATCCTTTGTATTTCCACAGGGTCTGTTGTTATTTCTCCTCTTTCATTTCTCATTTTGTTTATTTGGTTCTTCTCTCTTTGCTTCTTGGTGAACCTGGCTAGAGGTCCATCAATCTTGTTTATCCTTTCAAAGAATTAGCTCTTTGTTTTGTTGATCTTTTGAATTGTTTCTTTGGTCTCCATGTTGTTTATCTCTGCTCTGATCTTTACTATTTCCTTCCTTCTGTTTACACTGGGCTTTTTTTGTTGCTCTCTTCCTAGCTCTTTGAGTTGTAGGGTTAGGTAATTTATTACCATTGTTTCCTGTTTTTTACAGTAGGCTTGTAGGGCTATGAACTTCCCTCTTAAGACTGCTTTCACTGTGTCCCATAAATTTTGGATTGTTGTGTTGTCATTGTCATTTGTTGCCATGATGTTTTTTATTTCTTCCTTGATCCCTTTGGTTACCCAGTCATTGTTTAATAGCATGCTGTTTAGTCTCCATGTGTTTGATTTCTTTCTATTGTATTTATTATAGTTGATTTCCAGTTTTATGCCACTGTAGTCTGAGAAAATGCTTGATATGATTTCTATCTTCTTGAATTTGAAGAGACTATTCTTATGACCCAACATATGTTCTATCTTTGAAAATGACCCATGTGCACTAGAGAAGAATCTATATTCTGTGGCTTTGGGGTGAAATGTTCTGAAGATGTCAATTAATTCCATCTGGTCTAGTGAGTCATTTAGGATTGATGTTTCTTTGCTGATTTTTTGTTTAAAGGATTTGGCCAATGGTGACAGGGGGGTATTAAAGGCTCCTACTATGATTGTATTGCTGTCAATCTCTCCCTTAATATCCTCCAAGAGTTTTTTTATGTATTTAGGTGCTCCTATATTGGGTGCATATATGTTTACCAGAGTTATTTCTTCTTGTTATATTGTTCCCTTTAGTATTATGAAGTGGCCTTCTTTATCTCTTATTATGTCCTTCACTTTGAGATGTAATTTGTCAGATATAAGTATTGCAACCCCAGCTTTTTTTTTCATTTCCATTTGCCTGAAATACCATCTTCTATCCCTTCACCCTCAATCTGTGTGCATCTCTTTTCCTGAGGTGGGTTTCTTGCAGACAAGCAGATATATGGATCATGTTTTCTTATCCAATTGGTTACCTTATATCTTTTGATTGGAGCATTTAATCCATTTACATTTAAAGTTATTATTGATAAGTACTTATCTGTTGCCATTTTTAGTCCTTACTCCCGAGTTCCTTCTTCGCTTTCTATTTCTTTTTATTACCGCAGACCCTTTAACATTTCTTGCATTGCTGGTTTGGTGGTAATATATTCCCTTAGTCCTTTTTTGTTTGTGAAGCTTCTGATTTCACCTTCAATTTTGATTGAGAGTCCTGCAGGATACAGTATTCTTGGATTCAGACCCTTCCTTTGCATGACTTTGTATATTTCATTCCTTTCCCTTCTGGCCTGATGAGTTTCTGTTGAGAAATCAGTAGCTAGTCTTATGTGGTTCCTTTGTAGGTAACTTTCTGTTTCTCTCTGGCTACTTTTAAGATTCTTACTTTTCGTTGGTGTTTGCCAATTTAATTATAATGTGCCTTGGTGTCGGTTTTTTGGTCGTAATTTTGCTTGAGATTCTGTGAGCTTCTTGTATTTGTGTGGGTTTTTTCTTTCCTATATTGGGGAAATTTTCTGTCATTATTTCTTCAAACAGGTTCTCTAATCCTTGTTCAGGTTCCACTCTTTCTGGAATCCCAATTATGCGGATGTTGTTTTGTTTCATATTATCCCAAAGTTCCCTTAGCTCTCCTCTTGCTTTTTAACTTTTTTTTCTAAAAGCTGCTGTACTTGAGTATTTTTTTCTACCATGTCTTCTAGCTCACTGATGCAGTCCTCTGCTTCTTCTAGTCTACTTTTGATGCTTTCTATTGAGTTTTTTATAGCAGTGATGTCATTTTTCATTTCTTTTTTATTATTCTGCACCTCCTCTAGGTTCTTCTGCATTTCTTCTTGCTTCTTCTTCATCTCCTCTTGGCTCTTACCCACATTGTCAATTTTGTCTTCCATTCTTTTCATCCACCTTATGACCATTTCTCTGAACTCTTTCTCTGGCAGGCTTATTTCTGCTTCTATTTTGTTTACTTCCTTTTCTGGTGAAACCTGCCTTTCTCTCTTATGTGGGCTGTTTCTTTTTCTGCCCATGGTCTTTTTTCTCTGGCTATGTAGTTCTCCCTCTACGTTGATTGAAAGGCACAAACTACAACACGACCAGGTACAGCACACAAGGCACTTATCCCAGGCGAAATCTGACCTTTCCGTGTGCTGTGTGGAGCTCCTGAGTCCGTGCCTGAGCAGATTGGAGAGTGATGTCTGGGTCCCTGGGTCCTCGGCTGTTCGGTGTGTGTTTCAGCTGCAGGTTTCAGAACGCCGCAGAAGTCCACCTCCCTCTGCAAGATGGCGCGGTCTCCTCGATCACGCTGGTGTCTCTGGCAGACAAAATCCCTGTGGCAGTGGGGCTGCCTGGCCAGGAGAGTCCCGTCCAGCAGTCCCTCACCTTCTCCTAGAGGATAACTGACTCTTAACTTGCCAACAAACACTCCCAGTGCAACTCTCAGCCGCTCTCTCTCCTTCTGCCCAGCGACAAAGCTCCAGACGCGTCTGTCTACTCTGTCGCCATTTTTCTGCCCCCGTACCTCAGCTCTTTTATCCACTCATCTGTTGATGGGCACTTGGGCTGTTTCCAGATCTTAGCTATTGTAAATTCTGCTATTATGAACATAGGATTGCTTACATTCTTTCTGATTAGTGTTTAAGATTTCTCAGGATATATTCATAGACGTGGGATTACTGGGTCAAATGGCAGTTCCATTTTTAATTTTTTGAGGAAACTCCATACTGTTTCCCATAATGGCTGCAATAGACTGCATCCCACTAGCAGTATATTAGGGTTCATTTTTTCTCTACATTCTTACCAGCACTTGTCATTTGTTGATTTGTTGATGATAGCCATTCTGAAAGGTGTGAGGTGCTTCCTCATTATCGTTTTATTTTTTATTTTTTTAAGCTGTTTATTTTCCATCAACCTTATATCCGTTCTGTTACAAGTTTATGGAAGAACAGCTTAGAACCACTAAGTGGTTATTCCTCCCCATTCGGTGACCTGAGCAGTGGAGTTGCAGACCAGTCTTTAGTGGCAGGCTGAGTGCTCGTCTTCAGTAGGAAACTGCTGAATGGGCACAGAGAGCACCTACACCTTCAGACCAGTCTGCACCCTCAGGCTGAGTAGCAGTGAACTCAGGAGCAAGAGCAGTCCATTCACCCTGAAATTCCTCCTTGGTCACAGTCTTTTCAGCAGTGGCCCACTCTTCCTTTCCATCTCTTTAGGATCTCTGTAGAAGTAAAGATCAGGCATGACCTCCCACGGGTGTTCACTGGAAATGGTACTTTCTGGGCCAGCATCTACCACATCAGACCCACTGAGTGAGCCCCCTTGTTGTTGCAAGGGATGGCAATGTCCACATAGCACAGAGGAGAGTCTGTGTTACACAGAGCAATGGTGGGCAGATGAACAGAAGGCGCCTCTGTGAGAGGCTAGTAGTCAGCCCTGGGATCAGTAACCCCCAGAAGCCTTGTCTCCCAGAAGGCTGCCTGGATCTGATCAGTGAAGGTTCCAGAAGTGAAGCAGCAGGCAATAGGAGTGGCTTCAGTGGTAGCAGCAAACTTCAGTGCAGCTGGCTGGCAGCATTCCTGGACAATATGACACTGACATCAGGGGGGTTTTCAATGGCAACAATGGCATGAGCTGCCAGCAGAAGCTTCTCGCAAATTCTCTTCAGATTGATGATGTAGATGCCGTCACTTTTCCTTTTGTAGATGCACTGTTCCATTTGGAAGTCAAGGTTGGTCCAAACATTGTGAAAAGTTTCCCTTTAAGTTACCTAGGAACTGAGAACAATGCCAATATGGAGCCCTCTCTGGGTGTGCGGAAAGCTCTTCATTGTCATTTTAATTTGCATCTCTCTGATGATCAGTGACTTTGAGTATTTCTTTATATGTTTCTTAGCCAACTTATGTTCACTTTGGAGAAGTGTCTAGTTAGGTCCTTTGCCCTTTTTAAATTGGATTGTTTGTCTTCCTTTTGTTAAGTTTCTGGAGTCTCTGTTCTATTCCATTGATCTATATGCATGCCTGTTCTTGTGCCAGTACCAGGTTGTTCTGATTACAATGGTTTTGTAGTATAACTTTATATCTGGTATTGTGATCATTCCAACTTCATTCTTTTTTCTCAAGGTTACTGTCGCTATTTGGGTATTTTGGTTCTATATAAATATTTGGAGTATTTGTTCTAGATCTGTGAAATATGCTGTTAGTATTTTAATAGGGATTGCATTGAATCTGTATATTGATTTAAGTAGTATGGGCATTTTAATGATGTTCATTCTACTAATCCATGAACATGGTATATTCTTCTACTTGTTTATATCTTCCTCTCCTTTTTAAACATCCTCTAGTTTTCCAAGTACAAGTCTTTTACCTCCTTGGTTAAGTTTATTACTATCTTAATTTTTTGCTGCAATGATAAAGTTTCTCTTACTGAGAATTAATTATCCTATATAATAAAAGTGTAGTACACAAATTGTCCCCTTGACTGGGAGTTTGTCTGGAAGTTCAACCAGAGGCCAGGGCTGGCCCAGGGAAGGGAAGGGTAGGGAAGGGAAGGGAAGGAGGCCCTAGCCCATGGCAGCAGCAGCAGGAGGCCCCAGTCAGCAGGGGCAGTAGGCAGCCAGGGGAAAAGAGGGAGTACCCAGCCAGCAGCTGGCAGCCACTAGGGATCCTGCCAGTGCACAAATTTTGTGCACTGGGCCTCTAGTTGTATAAAAATACCACTGATTCCTAGATGTTAACTTTGTATCCTGTTACATTGCCAAATTCATTTACTAAATCTAGTAGTTTTTTTGGTGGAGACTTTAGGGTTTTTTATGTATAAATTCATGTAATCTTCAAACAATGAGAGCTTTACTTCCTCCTCTCCAATTTGAATGCCATGTTTTAAATATTTATTGTTGAAAGTATTACAGATGTACCCCATTCTTCCCACCATTGCCCCTCTCCACACTGTTCCCACCACAACCCAGACCTTCACCACCTTACTGTGTCCAAGATCTTTGGTCAATCTCTTCCTGCCCCATGTCCCCATTCTGAGATTCATCAGTCTGTTCCATGTTTGCTGGCCTATGATTATATTTTATTCACTAGTTTATTTAGTTCATTAGATATCTTCTTCATTTATTTTTATTTTTAGATTTAATTATTGATATGTATTTATTGGTATTGTATTGTTCATATCTTTATCTCTTCTTCTTCCTTCTCCTCCTCCTCCTCTTCTTAAAGAATACCCTTCAACATTTCATGTAGTGTTGAAATGGTAGTGATGAGCTCCTTTAGTTTTTTCTTATTTGTGAAGGTCTTTATTTGATCCCTAATTCTAAATAAGAGCTTTGCTGGTAGAGTAACCAGGGTTGTAGGTCCTTACTATTCATCACCTTGAATATTTCTTGCCACTCCCTTCTGGCCTGCATAGTTTCTGTTGAGAAGTCAGCTGACAGTCATATGGGTGCTCCCTTGTAGATAACTAACTGCTTTTCTTTTGATGCTTTTAAGATTGTCTTTAACTTTTGGCATTTTAATTATGACGTGTCTTGGTGTGGTCCTCTTTGGGTTCCTGTTTGGGGTTCTCTGCACTTCCTGAACTTGTAAATCTATTTCTTTCACCAGGTGAGGGAGTTTTCTGTCATTATTTCTTCCAATATGTTTTCAATATCTTGCTCTCTTTTCATTCTGGCACTTCTATAATGCAAATGTTGGTACATTTGAGGTTGTCTCAGAGGGTCCTTATACTATCTTCATATTTTTTTATTTTTTTATTTTTGCCCTTCTGATTGAGTCTTCCTTATTTCCTCACATTCCAAATTGTTTATTTGATTCTTGAAATCCTCTACTTTACTACTGAATCCCTGAAAATTATTCTTTATTTCAGTTAGTGTATGTTTCATTTCTCACTGGTTCTTTTTCATGTCTTTCACATTCTCACTAAGATCCTTGAGAGTCTCATGAAAATCCTTGAGTAACCTCATAACTCTGTATTCAGTAATTTATTTGCTTCCATTTCTTTCATTTGTGACATTTTCTTTTTCTCCGCATTTTGGCTGCTTCCCTATTTTTGTTTCTAAGCATTAGGTAGAGCTGCTATGTCTCCTGGAATTGGTAGAGTAGCCTTGTGTAGTAGGTGTCGTTAGGGGCCAGTGGCTCAGCCTCCCCAGTCACTTGAGCTAGGCACTCTAGGTGTGTACCTGTGTGGGTTGTGCACAGTCTTATGGTAGCCTTGATTTCTGTTGGAGTTACTGGGAAGAGTTGATCTAGAAGTCAATTGTCTGTGGGGAGCAGCTGCAACTACAGTGGGAGAGCTGCTGTGCAGGAAACATCCATATGGAGCAGGACTTGCTTTGGTGGGGCTTTGGTGCTCACTTAGTCTGCCTCTTGAATGTTTTGCATGTAGATGTGTAGAGATGTAATCTGCTATGGTCTGAAGCTGTCCACCAGGTACACTGACTCTGGGTCCTCTAGGCAGGTACAAAGTCAGCCACTCCCTGGGGCCACGCAGCCAAAGCTACGGAGATCTTCAGATGGCTGCTATTCGCTATTTGTATCAAGTTTGCAGATGCGCAGGTGAGGCCTAACTCTGAAGCAAGGAAGGCTTGTGCTAGTGTTGGATCTTGGGCCTTTTTTTGACACTTTGGCTACACTGTTACCGCTGCAGCTTACTTGAGAGATTTTAGCAAAGTCTGAAGCCTGAGCCAGGACAGAGCATTCATATGGAAAAGCTGCTGCAAAAAGCTTGGGTGGGACTGCAAATTGGATGTAGCAGGATCTCAGGTAATCCCCAGAGTGGAACAAACAATGTGCTCCAGGCTGACGGAGACTCAGGTATGACTTCCAATCAGCCCTGGGACAGGGGAGATCTCAGCCCAGGAACAATAATCCCTGCCAGCACTCCCACCTGGGAGAAAGCCTCCCCCAAGTTCCTGCCCCAATGCCAAACAATCCAGTTCTTCTCCATATGTGTTTGGATCCCCCAAAACCACCCAGTGCTGGGAGCCCAAGTAAAACCATATGCCAGCCCTTTAAGTGGAACACCTGGTCTCCAGCAGTCTCTGTGTCACTCAGCCACAATCTCCACTTCTTTTTATAGCCTGCAGTTGCAGGAACTTCTCTTCCCAGATCTGGGGTCCTAGGCTGGGTGTCTAGTGTGGGACTGGACCCCTTGCTCCTCAGAGGAGGTCTCTGTAAGAGACAATCTCTTTCCTGAATGAAAAAACAGCACATGTGGATGTCAGACCAGTCCATTCCTCACTTCCACCCCTCTTACCAGTCTCCATGTGCTTTCTTCTTTACTTCTCTACTTGGATGACTTCTATTCAGCGAGCTTTCTGGCAGTTCTGAATTATGGTTGTTCTTTATTTTAGTTGTAATTTTGATGTGGTTGTGGGAGGTGGCAAGTATAGACGTTTACCTATGCTGCCATCTTGCTACTCTCTCTGGATGCCTTTTATTTCTTCTTCTTGCCTGATTACTATGGCTAGGACTTCCAATACTATGCTAAATAAGGGAGGGGAAAGCAGACATCCCTGTCCTGTTCCTGTTCTCAGGGGAATGGTTTTTCCTAAGAGTATATTTCTCATTGAGTATGATGTCTGCTGTAGGTTGGTCATATAAGGCCTTTATCATGTTGTGATATGCTCCCTTATTCCCACTTTGGTGAGAGTTTTTATCAAAAATGGGTGTTGGATTTTGTCACATGTTTTTTCTACATTTATTGATATGATCATGTGATTTTTGTCTTTCAATTTGTTTAGGTGATGTATCATGTTTATTGATTTGCATGTCCCCACTCTTTGTTAACAGTAATGTATTGGAAACAACCTAACTCCCCATCAGTAGGGAACTTGATTAAATATATTGTGACATAACATATGATGGAAAACTATGCAGCTATTTGAAGCATCTTTGTATGCATTCATATGGAAAAATCAAGACATCCTTGTGGATAAAGCAAGGCAAAGCAAAGTATAGTATGCTGCTGTTTGTGTCAAAGATAGTGATAAATAAGCCCGGCCAGTGTCGTTCAGTGGTTTAGTGTCAGCCTATGAACCAGGAGGAGGTCATGGTTTGATTCTTGTCAGGCCACAGGCCCAAGTTGAGGGCTTGATCCTCATTGTAGGACATGCAGAAGGCCTTCCCTCTTCCTCTCCCTTCCTCTCTGAAATAAAAAATGTATTTTTTTAAAGGTGGAAAATAATATGAAAAGATGTTCAACATTAGTGCTATAAGACTGAATGTTTGTATTCCCCAAAATTCTTATGTTAAAACCTAATCCTCAGGCATGTGCTGAGGGGCAGGAGCAGGTGGGAGAGGTCAATGTGGGGGGGGGGGGTCAAGGGGAGGCATATGCAATATTTTCAACAATAAAAAATTTACTTTTTAAAAAAAATTGGCAAATAATACATGTCTGCATTATTGCTTGGATAAAAATACTTATTGAATGTTTATAAGAAACTAGTAACAGCAGCTACTTGTTTGGGGGGCAAATGAGAACTGGGTAGATGGGAGGCAGAAGTGGAGAAAAACTCTACTGACTACCATTCTATACTTTCGTTTTGACAGTTATACTCACACAGCAGAATAGAAAAGAAGAAAGGAAGATGTCCAGGGCTGGTGTGGAGAGAATCCATATGAGTATGTTATCTATTTACAATTCAGTATACAAGGTAGTGTGTTTTTTTTTTAAGTTCCCCCTTCATGGAATCCAACAAATTATTTTAGATGAATGGAGGCTTAGATGATGGCTTGTCTGTCACCATTCTGTCCTCATTACACATTCCATCACCACTGCTGCCACTGCTCCACCACTCCCCTGGGAAGTAACAGGAAGCTTCTAGTTTTTAAAATATGTCATTTTGAAGTCTTATTTTAAAATAGTCAATTTACAGTAATAAGCCCTTCCAACACCCTTTCAAATATGTTATAATTAGTTAGGTCCTTACAACAATTTTAGAAAGAGTATACATTGTAGCATTTTATAGATGAGAAAGAGACTTTGTGAGAAATGAAGGGCCCTTCCCAAGGTCATTCCTCTGGAAATGGCAGAGCCATCTAGACTTTCAGATTACAAGTTTATATTGCTTCTAATGCAGCTTGGACAATAACTCCCTCATCCCTCCCAATTCTGAAAAAGAGGAAACAGAGATGGCAGATGACTCACATACATTTTATTTCAATCCCATAACATTCTGTGACAGACCTAGACAAGTAGTGGCCAGTCTGGGTCGTGGTCCTAGGGCAGTGGTCGGCAAACTCATTAGTCAACAGAGCCAAATATCAACAGTACAACGATTGAAATCTCTTTTGAGAGACAAATTTTTTAAACTTAAACTTCTTCTAACACCACTTCTTCAAAATAGACTCGCCCAAGCCGTGGTATTCTGTGGAAGAGACACACTCAAGGGGCCAAAGAGCCGCATGTGCTAACGAACCACAGTTTTCCCAATACGGTCCTAGGGGATAGTACTTGCAGAGAAGGGAAAATATCCAGCTTTTGTTTTGACAGTTATACTCACACAGCAGAATAGAAAAGAAGAAAGGAAGATGTCCATGGCTGGTGTGGAGAGAATCCTGCCAAGAAATCTGGTGGATGCTCCAACTTGCCAAAGACATCCCTAAGGTCCCATTAGCACCATGACACTGAACCAGAGCAGCACTGAACACTCAGTAACACTGCTGACGTCCTGGCAACTCTTGAAAGATTATGTTTCTAATTACTGAGGCACAGGTGGGATGCTTGAAGGTGGGACCAGAGAAGGGGAGGATTTTGCTGCTGAGGATGAGGTGAATGTGGCCCTGGATGTACATCACAAAAGCTTCCCAATGCATGCTTTCCTCCTCTACTGCTTCACCTCTGGATTGACTCCAGAGTCGCAGATTCGCTGACCCCCCACGATAAAGTGAGAACTATCAGTGAAGAGAATAAAAAATGCCTTCACAACCACAGTCCAGATCACTGTCGGAGCTGGAAGCTGAGAGCAACAGCATAAACACTAGAAAGCCCAAGAACTCGCCTATCTTATAATCTAAGATATGGCACATAATACATGAAAGGCATGTAGTGTGCAACACCCAGGCCATTTACAATGGTCTCGGTCCATGCAAAGCATTTGTGTGTTCTGGTTTTTCAAAAGTGTCCTCAGACCTTTTCCTTCTGGAATAAAAAATGTGACCTGAACAGCTCTTCTCATCCCTCCCTAAATAAGAACCTCCAGGAGAAAAACACAGACTGCCTCTGATGTAATATATTCATCCTGGAAGGGACAATGTGATGCTCACCTTCACACAGAAAAGGCAGGAAAAGTTTAGCATTCTTTTGAAGAAAGGAATAAGTAATTATCCACAACACTTCATCCAACTCTGAGATCATCAATTCACAACTACTTTAAACACTCCAAAGTACATAAAAATTTCTCAAGGAGCATCATAAAATGTAAATTATAATATTGACCCCCCAAAAAGACACTTAATTTTAGTTTAAAATTAAATTCTAAACTAGCTAGCTAACTTATCTCTGATGTGCTACCTTTCATAATGGGCAGGGATAAAGTGGGAGGGGTTCAAGAGGAGTTGAAAAGTACACAATACATCCTTTCTGACTTCTAAACGCAGCTACGCAGGAGCTAAAGCAACGATTTTCCTCCCCCAAAGCTTCTGACTCTTCCTCAGAGTCACCCAGCATGCCCTCCGTTTGTTGTCTAAGTGACCAAAAGGACTTCTCCCCAAGACCAACATCTGACCACCAGAAATAGGGCTGCCTTCATGTTGAAGCAATTCTTAACAGTCCTACTGTTCTGCTTTTTTAGATGATGGAAAATCTAATTCCAGGAAATGTTAATAGCTTCATTATGTGACCATAGGACTAATGAGTTATATAGTCAAAGTGTTTGAAACTAAACTACTAAGATATTTTTTGGAATAATAGTTGATCTCTTGATATAAATTTATCGCTATCAGGGACCTAGGAGTATAAGCAAAACTCCTACAAAAAGGAGAATTACACGGCTGACTTAAATTTGGAATGTGCTAAGACCTGACTCGAGCTGGAGATACCTTGGCAGATCTAGGCTGGTGTGGAGTGGACGCCAGTGCAGATTTAAAAAGGGAAGAAACGGGTGCTTGGGACCATTTTGGAAGCAAAATATAGGACGAGTGTTCAGAAAAATCTGACGAACCATGGAGGAGAGGTTAGAGGATTCTAGACTCTGTTAATAAAGTAAGTTTAAGGGAAGAGCCTCTTAGTAATACCCAGCAAGTAAAAATACAGTTTTCTTTAGTTGGGTACCAGCCCATCACGCTAACAGTTTCTGTGCAAGAGCATGAAGGTCTCCAGGTGCCAGGGATCCCTGGGCAAAAGATAAGAACTTTGGAAGAACAAGCGTGCACAGGGAGATAACCTAAGAAGACACTCAGATCTTCTAGGCCCTAAAGTGTAAAATAATAGTGGTACCATTATAATTAGCTAGTTATTAATAATAGGAAAGGAGCAAAGGGGAGGACAGACATAAGCATGGCCATTTGGGCAGCTTCACTAGGAAGCTACAATTTCACATTCCCCAGGGAACCACTGGCCCATTGCCTGCAGGTCACTGGGGGAAGGGGAGGTAGATGCATGTGCAGTGAAGTTGAGGTAACTAGGGAAGGTGTCTGTCCATCAAACCTGGGAATAGAGATCTTGGCAAGAATGGGCAGGACCACTATAAGCCTGTGAAAATTTGGGGATATATAATCTCCCAAACAAAAGATTTCACTCTTTTGGTTCATGGCTCTCTTAGCTTTCTGGTTCCTTTAACTTTGCTCATGCCTATATTCCTCCCATGGCCATGTAGTCATGTTGACCCCATACACAATGGATAAATGAACTGTAGCAGGGGACACAAGCACAGACACTGGCTCTGATCTTAGTCCTGTTAAAGGCAAAATAGGACTTCTTTCTTGGTAGAACAAAGGGAAATGGGACCTTGGAAATTCAGGGGCATAATTCCATGGAACTAAAATGTTCTATAATACCTTATCCTCCCATACAAGTCTTAAAAGATTCCTTTTCTCGGGATATTGCAAGAAACCCACTCCCACCAGCCACTGATGGGGATGAGGACTTCTCCCCCGACCATAACAATAGATCCAAAGATCAACATTGGCTATTCTTTCACCATTACTTTCTTTCTTTAAAAAAAATATATATATATATATTGATTTCAGAGAGGAAGAGAGAGGGATAGAGAGTTAGAAATATCAATGAGAGAGAAACATCAATCAGCTGCCTCCTGCACAACCCCCACTGGGGATGTGCTCACAACCAAGGTACATGCCCTTGAACAGAATCAAACCTAGGACCCTTCAGTCTACAGGCTGATGCTCAATCCACTGAGCCAAACTGGCCAGGGCTCACCATTCACTTCCTATAGTCACTTCTTTCCTAATAAATGAAAGAATCTCTAAGAATTGTGTTGATCTCTGATGAACTCTGACCATGTGAAATGAAATTGCTACCCAGGAATCTATCTGTGCTGTAATATATGTAAAAAAAGTATGTAGTGCTTTTATTGATTTCAGAGAGATGAAAGGAGGAGAGACAGAAACATCAATAATGAGAGAGAATCACTTAGGGTATCTCCCTGTGCACATGATAAAGTGACATTGGTGTCCATATTGACAAGGGTTTTCCCATTGGTCAGAGACAGAATCAGGGCCATCTGTCTCCTCTTGGTGCCACATTGGTACCCCCTCTTGGGTAGTGGGTGGTCTGAAGATGAAGAGGCGTTCTGAGCTTGGTGCTGTCTCTAATTTGTTTATGTTTTCATTTAACTGAAAACTGTCATTGTTAGCATCAAATCAATGTGAATGATTTTTGAAGAATATAATCTAGAAAATTCAATTATTTAGAGCCTGGAGCATTTTTCAAAGATTAAAATGCTGTGTAAAAACGTGTAAGCCTTTATTAAAATTAAATAAATGTTTGCTCCATGCAAT
>JAAGEH010000032.1:5428682-5454081 GCA_011751065.1 Lasiurus cinereus | reverse complement strand
TTAATCATGATCTTAGAAAAGCCGTAATAAAAGATTAGCAAAGCCATTTTACCCTGATGTTTCTAAAGGTACATAATTTACATAATTTCTACTTCCAGGTTCTCAATACTCTACACAGAAAAAATAAATCTGGGGGTGAATCTTGAGGAGACCCAGACTCTGACACTTCTATCTTTATCTCTAAACTTAGCAGTTCCTTTTATCTCCAAATTGCCTATTGTTTGTAATGTGGTGAATAGAAGAAAAAGGAGATGCTTGTTATTTATAAATATATTTATAACATGTGTGTATATCATACATAAATATGCACATATAATATACATGTTGCTGTACATATATCACGCATATCATATCTAATATATATGTATGATAAATGTATAAGCAAAATTGCCTTAAAATGGAAGTCTCTTTGTTCTGCAAGCAGCTTATGAATTAAGGTTTCTGCAAGTTGGAGCCTTGGAACCCAAATGAATTCTTTTATGCACTGAAAGGAAAAGAATTCTTGGGGAATTCTGGAGAGAAAGATAACCAAAAAGGAGGCTATGGAAGTGGGAGAGAAGATTCCAAGCTGGACCTCACCTCCCATGACTCCCAAATACTCTTCCTGAGATCTCCCTAACATCAGTGAAGATGAATAAATGTATGCATGCTTGTTACCTAAGTTTTGAAAGGAACTTCTGAGGTATGATCCAGCCCTTCGGAGTAGGGACTCAGAAGGAAGAAGACGTGGAAGGAGATTTGGAAGACATGCGGGGAAGGGCTCTGGGTATCCCCAGAAGTGGAATGATCAGGAGTCCAGCTGATCATTGTAATTAACCCAGTTATTAATAACAGGAATGGAGCAAAGGGAAGTTGCAATTTAGACACATGCCCAGTAAAGTCTGGGTGATGTAGGGGAGGGTGCTTGTTTGTCAGTCACACCTAGGATAGGTCCTTAGCCAGAATAGCCGTGCCCACTGCAAGCTGGGGAAGATTCGATACTTAAAGCTCCTGAACAAAGGAGTTCCCTCTCTTGTGCCATTTGGCTCTGGCTCTCTTGTTGCATGGTGCATGCTCTCTTGCATTTGCCCACACAATGGACTGATGGATTGTGACTAGCCTACACTGGGCCGAGCTCCACTGTGGAACAGAAACTTTGGACACTAGCCTTGCTTCTAGCTCTGCTGAATACTCAGCTGCATCTCTTCCAGGACTGGTTTAACTTGTTAAGCGCCCAGCCTGTTTTGTCTTCTGGATGAAAAGTATAGTGTCAGTCACCGGTGACTAACTGGGCGCTTAATGTGTTAAGGAAATGGGACTTAAGAACCCGAGGGATGGTCCAGCTGGCGTAGCTCTGTGGTTGAGGGTTGACCTAAGAACCAAGAGGTCACGATTTGATTGCTGGTAAGGGTACATGTCTGGATTACAGATTCAATCCTGAGTAGGGGACATGCAGGAGGGAGCAGATTGATGATTCTCTCTCATCATTAATATTTCTATTTCCCTCTCCCTTCCTCTCTGAAATCAATAAAAATATATATTTTTAAAAGCAATGGAAGAATGTAATTCCATGCAAATAAAAATCACTCATTCTCCGGTTTGAGTCATAGAAAATTATTTTTCTCAAGATATCATAAGCACCCGATCCCCCAACACCAATGGGAAAAAGTATCCCCCACTTCCACCAATGGACACCCTACTTCCATTGACAACACAGACAGTGATGCTCAGCTAGTGCAGGAATGAAAGGGCACAGCTAACAATAGGTCACGTAGTCTAGAATCTGGCAACTCAATCAACCAAATTCTTATTCTTACAAAATCCCCTAGGATGGGTCTAAAAACAGAAGAAAAAAATAACAGTGAGAACTCCTCACAGGAACTAACAATCCCTGCTCACCTGTGGGTCAGCTGAGGGCCTCAGTAAATTTTGTTAAAAAAATTATTCGAGGGAAAACAAAAGGACAGCAGTTTTGGTAGTATATGAATCCCTGCTGCGACAGGCCCACATCCTGCCCCTTCAGATACCAGACTTTAGTACAATCTATAACTAGTATTCAAGGATAACGTGAGACACTGCTAGCATTGCTCATTTGTCGCTCATTTAATATGTGAATTCAGAAATTTCAATGTCATTGTTTTAGTTTGCTAGCACTGCCATAACAAAATACCACTGTCTCAAGGCATAAACAACAGACATTTATTTCCTCACAGTTGTGGAGGCTGGAAGTCCAAGATCAAAGTGCTATCAGAGTTGATTGCTGGTGTGGTCACTGTTTTAGACTTTCAGATAGTTACCTTTCCTCTTTGTCCTCACATGACCTACCCTCTATGTGCCTGTAGAGAGAGTGAGCTCTTATGTCTTCCCCCTCTCACTAGCCCTATTGAATTAGGGCCTCACCCTTATGACCTCATTTAACCCTAATTTCCTCCCTAAAGGCTCTATCTCCAAATACAGTCTCATTGTGGGGTAAGGCTTCAACATATGAATTTAAGGGGTAAAGAGACACAATTCAGTCCTTAGCAGTAGTTACCAGAAAGGGGACCTGGCTCTGAATGAGTCTGCCTAGGGCCAGCAGGCAGGAAAAATTTCACAACATGAGTGTGGATGAATTTTAGAGGACATTGACTAAAGCTGGGGACAGTGAAACAAGGGACGGCTAGGGAAATGAGCCTAAAATAGTCTGCTTTGGCACACTGGGAAATCAGAGAAAAGGGGCCTTAGGGACAGTCAGGGGGTTAGTCTGGGATGAATTGCTGCTGTATATTGCTGCCCTGGTTACAAGCCTTGTGGGGTTCCCTAGAGTTCAGCAGATGCAAAAGGGAGGGGAGAGGGAGTTAGCAAACTGGGCCTTCGTTTTGGAGAGGTTTTAAAGGCTGGGTATTTAGGAGAGGTCTTCGGGGAGGATCTCCATAGAATATTCATCAGCTTTATGCTGATGTCTCAAAATGAGGTTTATTCTCTTAACTTCATCTGTCTGTGGGTGTGGTTGGCAAATGTCACTACTGGATTTCTGCTGTCTCCCTGAGTAGAGTGATTTAAGTTCTTTACCCTCTGGCTGGGGAGAAGTGCAAATTGTTTACTCTTAAGATAGGATTTACTAGATGATGAAAAATTGCTTGGCATCTAGATTTTCTAGATGGCTACAAACTGCTACTTAACTATCTGTCTCAGTTTCTTTATTCTACTTGTTTTGGCGTACTGACCTCTCTCACCATTATTTAGCAGGTGTCCTGCAGGTTTGCTAGAAAGAGAGAAGAGATATAAAATGGCTTATATTCCTGGCAAAAAGAATTAGAGTAAGATCCTGGCCAGTGTGTCACAGTGGTTAGAGTGCTGGCCCATGCCCCAAAGGGTCTCGAGTTCAATTTCTCTCAAGGTTCATTCCCTGGTCTCCATCTGGGTGCATGCAGGAGGCAACCGATGGAAGTGTCTCTCTCACATTGATGTTTCTCTCTCTCCCCCTCTCTTCTACTCTCTCTAAAAAATCAATGAAAAAAATACCTTTGGATAAGGTTTAACAACAATCAAAAGAATTAGAACAATCATTGCCAAATTGTAATATTAACAATTGCTAACAATTATTCATTGCTTACTATGGGTCAAGCAATGTTGTAAGGACTTCACATATGTTATGTTAATCAGTTCTCTAACCAACACTCCAAAGTGGATATTACTATTATTTGTATTTTATAGACAGGAAATTCAGAAACAGAGAAATTAATTGACTTACCTAAGATTCCACAGCTAGAAAGTGACTGAGCCAGCATTCAAACCCTGCCCTCAGACTCCAGGGTCCATGAGCTTAGTGGACTAGAATAGGGCAAAACAGGCAATGTTTTAAAGACACAAGTGGGCTCTTTTTCTAACACTAACTAAAGTACGTATATGGATAGTGTCAACTTAAGAAACATTCAAATCTATAAAGAATTTTTGTGAGTTTATTTGAGATAAACTATTGACAATTTCCAGGAAGCAGACTCTCAACACACTGAGATAATACTTCAGAGAATGGCAGTTTTGCACCTTTTTTATACATTACAACCAAAAGAGAAGGCATAAGTGAGTTATATGAACTCTATTGGTGATAGGTTAGGGAGGTGGGAGATAGCAAAGGTACAAGGAACTTCTGGAATTGGATGAAAAGTAAAATGACAGACCCATACATCTTTTACCTAGATGGGTCAGGATCGTCAACAGTCAACAATTAACATGATAACAATAACAATGAGAGGATTTCTGGTTTCTAACTTTCTGCATTGGTTGTGCCCTGAGGGGTTTGGAAAAAGAGGCGTTACCCTGACATTCCAAAGTAATGTTGTCTTAGATGCAAAACACATTAGACAGGTTTCATTAAGGACTTTTCTCAGAGAAGAGTCTAGCCTAGGACATGAATACCTGCCATAAATTGCTTTTAGTTAAAAAGTTTTCATTTCAGCCCAGCCAGTATGGATCACTTGGTTAAGCATTGTCCTATGGACCAAGAGGTTGCCCGTTTAATTCCGACTGAGGGAACATGCCTGGGAGGTGGGGGGTGCAGGAGGCAGCCAATCAATGTTTCTATTTCACCTATGTTTCTGTCACTTTCTTCCTCTCTCTCTAAAATCAATAAAAACATGTGTGTTTTTTAATTAATTTTAGGTCTCTGAGTTTGCAAGAACACTAAGTTTCCCTTCCCTGAGCTTCTCAGGTTAGCATGTGTGACAACAGTAATAACCTTAGCATAATCACTAGTGATTGGTAAGTGAGGGTGTATCAAGACAACACTAATTCTTTATGAGTGGCAGCCCTGCTCCACTTTAGTCCTATGTTATTACTCATATAGACAAGACAGTAAAAAAGTTGTTCTTTTTAATTGAATCTTCAAGTGTCTCAGAGCCTAGAAAAGATTTGTCCACTTCGACAGACCTTAAAACACTGACTTTTCTTTCCATTTAGGTGTGCAAATAAATAAAAATCAGTATATATGCCTGTTTATTCTCTTTTTGCATAAACTTAGAATAAAAACTTTTCCAATAACTACCCAGAATGTCTTTTCTGGAAGCAAGCCCTTTAAGAGATTGTTCTTTGCCTGAATTCTTTACAAGCACACCAGGCATGCTTTTCCTCTCCTCTGTAAGTTCTGGCAGAGCGCCTCACAGACTGGGGTTCTTTACCTGGAGTCATGGATGTGTCCCCTGGTGAGCAGCTCCTTTCTGGGGACTGAGAAAGCCAAACAAGCAGAGCTCCAGATAGCCAGGATGGGAGGCAAAAATTCTATGAGTGCATTTTTGGGCTTAATAGTGAGAAAGTTGCTTCTACTACTTGACTCTAAGACTCGTATGATCTGGCTATGTGGGAGACAACACTGTATAATGTTTTGTTTCAAAGCATATAGATAGCACTTCATCTTTTCAGGGTGTTGACTCCCAAGTGATACAATAACTGAATCTTCAGTAAACCATTAAATTATATTACTATGCTAACAAAAAGTGCTCTGTGGCTTCTAGATGATTGAGTAAGTGGTAAAACTGATGCTATTATAATTACCTGGTTATTACTTAACAGGAAAGAAGAAAAGGGAAACCAATGATATGGACGTGTTAGAAATAAGGCGAGCCCCCAAATTCAGGAGTCCTAGTAGAGCACAAAACATACTTGGGAGCCAGGCAGCAAGTCAAATATCTTTACTTCTACATAGAAGCGTGCGCACACATGGTGTGGAAGTGCACGCACACTGAGCAGGTGTTCTGCTTGGCTTTATAATCCCTGACACACATGACCTGTTCCTTACTCTTGATTGGAGCTCAGGTGCAGTTTTTTACAATTGGCTAATTCAAAGGGAGGAGTTGGCCTTTGCCATTCCAAGATGGCAGCCTCCAGGGGAGCACAAGCCATGCGGCCAACATAGTGGCTTCCAAGTCACACAGTTTAAAATGGCAGCTGTCTAAACTGTTCTTTGACAGAAAAGATGATTTGTTTATTCTCACAATTCCACCCTTTTCTTTATTTAAACTCTTCTTCAAACTTGGCTGACACTCATTTCATACTCTACAGTATCTAGGAGGAGACTAATTTGTTGTTTGGTCAATGTGGTTTTAATGAAACCTTGGGGGAGAACCCAAGATGGCGGCATAGGTAAATACCTACACTGCTGCCTTGCACAACAATTTCAAAACTACAACTAAAAGGCAGAACAGACATCATCTAGAACCACAGGAAAGCTGGCTGAGTGGAAGTTCTAGAGGGAAGGAGAGGGGCTCACAGAGACCCAGAGGAGCTGCAAAAAGCTGAGGTACAAAGACGCACACGTAGAGAGAGCGGGTGCCGGAATACCTGGCTGGTTTTCTCTGGCAGGAGGGAAACGGAGACTCTCAAAGGCATTGAACCCCTTATCTTACAACACTAAACCCCAGATCCAGATCATACGGGGGGGAGTTTGGACTGTGAAAAGGGAGAGGTGCGCGGAAATTTAGGGGAGTTGCAAAAGATCAGAGGTCTGGTGGTGCGCATGGCACTGCGTGTAGAGGACAGATTGCTGATTGTGCCGCTGGCTTTCACGAGCAGGCGGGAGACAGACCCTCCCAACTATGCCACTTCTGACTCCACTAAGCCCCTGTTTTGGGTGAAACCCTGAGGACCTAGACTCGTGTGGTCCTGGAGCACAGGGGAGCTGGAAAGGCAGCGGTCTAGAGGCACTGTGGGGGCACACGCACAAGGACCGCTCCAGCAATTACCCAGTCACGTGAGACTCAGGGGCCGTGGAGGGCAGGGCCAACTGGAAGGCAAGGCGGTCCCTTAAGCCCTGAGACTCCACCATCCCAAGCTCAACAGAGGCTGCTTTGGTTTTGCAAGTCTGGTATCATAAGGCTGAATCCAACACAGAAGTTCTCCCGGCATAGTGAAAATGCCGAGACAAGGGAAGGGATCACAAACAAAAGAAATGGAGGAAAAAAATGACTGGATATAGAGTTCAAAACCACATTTATAAGGTTTTTCAATAATATGCTAGAAAAGATGGATAAATTTAGTGAGAGCCAAGAGGAGATGAAAAAGGACCAACTAGAAACACTGACTGAAATAAAAAATATTATACAGAGTTCTAACAGCAGACTAGAGGAAGGCAAGAATCAAGTCAAAAATTTGAAATATAAAGAAGCAGAAAACATTCAACTGGAAAAGCAAGAAGAGAAAAGAATCCAAAAATGTGAAGATAATGTAAGAAGCCTCTGGGACAGCTTCAAGCATACCAACATCAGAATTGTGGGGGTGCCAGAAGAAGAGAGAGAGCAATATACTGAAAACATATTTGAAGAAATAATGACTGAAAACTTCCTACATCTGGTAAAAGAAATAGACTTACAAGTCCAGGAAGCACACAGAACCCCATATAAAAGGAATCCAAAGAGGACCACACCATGACACATCATAATTAAAATACCAAGAGCAAAAGACAAAGAGAGAATATTAAAAGCAGCAAGAGAAAAACAGTTAGTTACCTACAAGGGAGCACCCATACGACTGTCAGCTGATTTCTCAACAGAAACGATGCAGGCCAGATGGGAGTGGCAAGAAATATTCAATGTGAATAGCAAGAACCTACAACCAAAAATAATCTATCCAGCAAAGCTATCATTCAGAATTGAAGGGCAGATAAAGAGCTTCACAGAGAAGAAAAAGCTAAAGGAGTTCATCAACTCCAAACCAGTATTATATGAAATGCTGAAAGGTACTCTTTTAGAAGAGGAAGAAGAAAAAGGTAAAAGCCAAAAAATTATGAACAACAAATACATATCTATCTACAAGTGAATCTAAAAATTAAGTGAATTAAAAATTTGATCAACAGAATAAACTGGTGAATATAATAGAATCAGGAGCACAGAAAGGGAGTGGACTGATAATTCTCAGGGGGAAAGGGATGAGGGGTGTATAGGGAGAGACTGGACAAAAATCATACACCTATGGATGAGGTCAATGGGAGGGAGGTAAGGGCAGAGGGGAGGGTGGGAGCTGGGTGGAGGGGTGCTATGGAGGGGAAAAAAGAGAAACAAATGTAATAATCTGAATAATACAGATTTAATTAAAAAAAATACTGTGTTTCCTAACATATTCCAGTGATTAACCTGGAGCATCTAGGGCAGTGGTTCTCAACCCCTTTGGGGGTCGAATGACACTTTCACAGGGTTCGCCTAAGACCATCGGGAAACACAGGTATTTACATTATAATTCATAACAATAGCAAAATTACAGTTATGAAGTATGGTTGGGGGTCACCACAACATGAGGAACTGTATTAAAGGGTAGCGGCATTAGAAAGGTTGAGAACTACTGATCTAGGGGAACACAGGTATTGATTGTATTACAAGGTGGATGAAGGGGAGGGTATGGTATAGCCAGCATCAAGTGGTGGAAAGTGGTTGCTTTTTAGTTGTTTCTCAATATCAGTCACTGCTTCATCACCTATGCAGGTCTGGGAACATAAAAGGAGGACGGTTAGGTTAGCATATTAAAAATGATGTTTTGGCACTGTTGAAACTAGAAAATCTGTTCAGGTAAGCTCAGTTTCTCCAGGTGGGAAGGAGAAAATTCCTGCGTTACTGGACCCCATGGATACCTAAGACCACTGCCTGGCATGCTTTGCTCATCTGTCCTTTGGGAATTAGAGACCAAATGATAGCATGCATTTCACATTATTTGGGCCCTGATGGGAAGGAAACTATTAAATATGTCAAATAAAAATTATTCAAAATAAAAAAATTAAACCTTGGATAAGACCCCCCGCCATACATGGAATGATGTAACATCCCATCACTATAACTTCTAATCAAAGGGGTGAATGTGGACACCATTGTTCTAGTGCATCAGAAAAAGTGTCCTTGATCTCAGGTTCCAGCTCTCTCATCACAAAGCTGCCAATGCCTTAGGCTCAGTGACAGTCCATCTGATGTGTTGTCAGGGATGAATGTGCAGCAATGGCCCCCAACACTACACATCCTCCTCCTCCTACTGCCAGAATCGTATCCAAGGCCAACCTACTCTCCCAAGTCATCCTGCTGTTGGCATCTAGTGTTCGCTAAAACCTTTTGCTGCATCTCGAATGTAGTTAACAAGTGGTTCTAGAAAATATAATTAATCCACCACATTCTTGTTCACAGTGGCCACCTGCACAGGACAGACTCAAACCCTATGGCTATCTGATTTCTAACCTTAAACTCCTTGGCACTCCCCCTGGAACCTCAATGGGATCTATGTGTATATAGGGATCAAAGGAACCCCCTGGACTCTTTCTCCTCTTTCTAGTCTGTCTGTCCACTGAAAAGGTTTACAATATGTCAAAGTGAAAGGGATAGACAATTGTATCAGAGTGCAAGTTCCACTCCATTTGCTGGGCAAGGCCACAAGTCAGAGTCCCCCATGACACCACCAGACATCAGCACAGGGTATTCACAGTGCAGCATGATTCGCTTCCAAGGATACTTGACTACTTACGCATCCAGATAAATTTATCATGCATCCAGATAAATTTATCATAAACTCTGAGCACTGTCTTCTCACCCCCCACCCCCACCCCCGCTTGAGAGGCAGGAGGTATAGTTTACGTCGGAGGACAAGGCCCAGATCATTTTGGGGGGAATTCTTGCTCTTTACCTCTGTTGAATGGGAACAATAGGGCAAGAATCTTACAGGAAGCATTTCCCCAGGTGGTGTCCTCCTGGTACAAGGCAAGCACATATTCCATCTTGTTACTGACGGAGGTCCATCAGAATGTAAATGGGAGGAACACTTGGGCCTCTAGCCTTCCTGCCGCGCAGCAATATAGTCGCTTTTATTTAGGGCACATCAAGAATATTTAATCCATTCCACCCAGGCATTCATTCCCTCATATCCTACTTCTATTTTTATGGTGGTAACAGTGGCCGAGGGGACCTCGTCCGGTGACATCTATTCCTAAATCTAGTTCTAGCCAATCTTTTGACTAAAGGCTGAAATATCCAAGTCATTCAAGTTATCTGAATCAATAACTTAACTGGGTAAGCATGATCTGGATTGTACACATTTCTCAAGCCCACATTGTAAGCCCCTGCAATTTGCCAGATCTCTAAAGCAAATAGAACTCAGTACATGATGGTTATTAAGACAGCTCACAGTTTTTAGCATCAATTTCAAGGGGATATGTCCTGGTATGGCTGTTCAAGTTGAAGTGTGTCTGCCCTTAACCCATGTGTGATGGGTCCAACCTTGCTTGGGAGTCCAAACAGCAGTCTCTGTGGTAAGTGAGAAAGATAGGGTCCTTCCCAGAAGAATTCCAACTTGCTTCCCTTCCAAGTCTTGATTAGAACAAGTCTCCCCGTCAATGGTGATGAACCAGAAACTCAAGAGGGTTTTGGGTTAGGAGGCCTTCTAACCTGAGAGAGATTAAAGTAGAAGAGATACTCAGTATATAGTTCTTAAGAAATTGGTCCTCAGTTTCCAATGTAGGAAGATTTTTGAGGCATTCCAGGGCCTACTGGAATCACCTACAGCCACTCTAGGTTAAAAAAAATTTTTCTTAAAATTCAAACCCTAGGAAGATTGTCAAACTTGATTTTACCAAAAAATATATATAACTGATTGGATTTCTGCTATCAGTCTCCTTGAGTATTTTGACAAAGTTATTTACCCTCTGTTTAGAAAGGCAAAATACAAATCATTTACTCTTAAGAGTTCTTGGAGTTTTCTAGATGGTTGCAAACTGTTCTCTTAATATTTCAACTTCCCTGTTCTGCTTGTCCTGGCTTACTGGCCTGTATCATTTCATCAATTTCCTTTTAACATTTCTTTTTATAAATTTCTTATAACTTCCACGGACATTTTTACAACTTTTAAAAACATTTTTACAATTTCCAGAAATAACTACCTTTAGAAATCACCTTCTTTTTCCTTCAAAATGCATAACCATGCTTCAGTCCTTCCATTAAGTATTTCTATGCTAATATTCTTTCTTTGTCTTTTTCTTTTTAATATATTCTTCACTTTTAGAAACCTTAATTTTTTAATAATTACAAAAAAATAAACAGCCAGCATTTCTTATATTAACATTTATGAACACACGTAAAATGTACTTTTACTTCCAGGAAAATATAACTTCATCATAGTACAGAGACCTTCTGTAATAAAAACTAAAAGCAGGCAAATTAAAACATGTCTAGCAGTTTTCTGTTTTTGTCTTTCTTACTTTTATGTACACAGATCTTCAGAGCCTTCTTTTAACAACTTTTCTGCACTTCTATCCTTCTCATTCTCTACTTTTGCAGTTTTCTTCAGATGTCAGGCCAACCATTGGTGACAAAATGTAATTTTTAATGTTTCTTGACCCAACAGGTCCTCAGAGTCTGGTTCAGAGTACTTTCTCATTTGATCTTTTAGTCTTTGGTAAAATTCGGAAGACCCTTCTTCTTTGCCCTGATGAATGTTGAAGACCTTATTTAAGTTCTGGGGCTCCTGGGTTTGGAAATCTTACATCCGCTGGAAGCACATCATGGCCAGCCAGGTGCTCCCTTTTCCAGATAGCCATAGCCGACTTTCAAATCATTCCCCCTTCTTTTAGGATACTAGTCACATGGGTCTTCCAGCATAGTTTTAACTTCTTTCTTCCTTCCTTCCTTTCTTTTTTTTTTTTTTCCTACAACTCCTTTTGCAACCTAGAAAAAGCTGGTTTCTGATGGCACATGGCCTCATGGTGATTGGAACATTATCAAGATAACTCCTCCTGAGGGGAAGGCTAAGATTATAAATCGCCATGTTAGCTATTCCCTTAGATCATCTCTGGGTAGTATTGGGAGGGAAAGGCAGGACAGGGGTATCATTGTCCTTGTTCTCTTTTTGGCTTCTCTGCCTTTACAGGGAGAAAGAGGACTGGCCCCTTCCTCTAATAGAGAGCACAGTCAGTCTCCTCATGAGTGACTGGACTTTCATTATTAACATACTTATAATTATTACTGAAAAGCTTTATCTAAATTCTTCATTTTAGTTACATATATTTATTAACAATTTTGAGATTTTTAAAACCAATTATTACCTAAAAGCATTTTCTTGACTAATTTTGTAACAAGGATAACTCAATGTAAAAGTATCACTTTAATTATGCTGTTAACTATGATTACCCTTTCTGTTCAAAGAAAGTACATGCTAATCTAGCTTGGAGTTATATGCTTCCAAGCAAGAACTGCCCATTATCATGGAAGCATTAATATTGTTACCCAGCCCAGCCTGCATAGCTTACTTTCTTATGTAATTTCCAGTATATTGTATTGATCTAATTTAGTTCAAAAATATTTCTTCTTAGGGAGAGAGTAGATCTTTGTGTCACCTCAGGGCCCTTGAGATGTCACAAAGCTGTCTTTCAGTTAAATTCTCGAAATATTACATTTGAAAAAGCTGTCAAATATACCCAATTTAAATATTATTAAAACTTAAACCAGTTGTAACATTAAAGATTTGGTCTTGACCACAGAATTAATTATTTTCAATTTGGCTATTAAATTTTTATATTTAGTAACATCACAGATATAATACACTTTGAATGTCTCAGAGAAACCGCTGGGAGGACACACCTAACACCCGCCCATTTCCTTGCTGCCCTACCATCAAGACACAGAAGCTGCAAAGTTGGAATTGCTTAATAGCCAGGCTCAGTTCTGCCTTGGCTGACCTGCATGAGTTTGTGACATCAGAAGCAGGTTCAGGCCACCTGCTTCCATCCTGGTCCCATTCTGGTTCTATTCCAGTCCCGTTTCAGTTAATACCAATGCTGAAAACTGAATGTTTAATGGACATGATGCTGGGTGAGGTTTTGCAAATTTCTCCACCCTGCCAAATTCAGCAAGTACCCAAGTACCACCTCCCATTCTGTTGCTTGGAAACCTTTGAGTTTTTTCCCCCTTTCCCCTCCCACTTTGCCTCAGGTGGGAAAGATAATGGTTTGTTAACCACACACAGTCTTGGGACTGGCTGGTCTTTGTTTTAAACTTCTCTGGGTTGCAAACTTTACAAATTTTACACTTTTAAATAATGCTTAGAATCTTAACATTTTAACCCAGCACAGAAAATCATTAATAAGGGAAGAGTAAATTAAAGTCCTTACTTTACAGACATAAAGACAGAAATCTTCCTAGCTAACAGTTTCTGGCAGGCCAACACCCGGCCACGGAGAGCAGGGTGAATCCCCAAAAATAAGGATTCTTGGCAGCTGCTAGGACGTTCCTGCAATCTCTGTCACATGTTCAGGCCTACCACACACAACTGGGAATCCATCTTTAAACAAATTAAACAAAAAGACATAAAACATCAACATACACTCGCATACAGGTGCACATAACACTACTAGTAAAAGTTTACACCAAGAGCAATGTCTTCAGTCCCTGGTTCAGCAATTTGCCTTCTTAGAATCCCAGCATTCTCCCAATGGACTATATCAGGGAAATGTATGCCCTAGGCCTAGAATTTCTGTTTCCCATTTTTGGCAGGTCCCTTGTGACTATGTACTCAACCCCCCATGTTGGAGGTTTCTCATACTCCCCAAAATCTGTTTCATTCCTCTCTGGCTGCTTCCCTTGCAGGAGAATGGAACTGCAGATCAGAACTCCACACGCACTTTATGTCCAAGACACATCCCAGTCACATATGCCTGACCTCCAAGGACACCCAGTCACCAAAGTGTGCTCAGTCCAATTTCCCACCTTGGCTCATGCATGAGGTTACCTGATTGACGCGGGTCTTGGCTGGGCCCTTCCTGCATTGCTGGCTAACTCTTGATCCCAAGCTCGTAGCCAGCCCAGGGTAATGGCTGTCCCTCCTCACCAAGGATGCCACAACTTGGCAGTGAGGCACACCTCCTCAGGAGAAGGGTCCAATATCCCTGGGATGACAAATGGTATTCTGGACTCACCCCCAAATTGTTAGAAATAAGGCAAGCCCCCAAATTCAAGGGTCCTGATAGAACACAAAACGTACTCAGGAGCCAGACAGCCAGGCAAATATCTTTTCTTCTACCCAGAAGTGTGTGCACACATGGTCCAGAACCAGGCACACAATGAGCAGGCAGCCTGCTTGGCTTTATAATCCCTAATGCACATGACCTGACTCTTTCTCTTGATTGGAGCTCAGGCTCTTAGCCTTTCGAGATTAGCTAAATCAAAGGGAGGGGTTGGCCTTGCCATTTCAAGATGGCAGCCCCCAAGGGAGCTCAAGCCATGTGGCCAACATGGCGGCTGCTAAGTCACGCAGTTTAAAATGGCGGCTGTCTAAACTGTTCTTTGACAGAGAAGATGATTTGTTTATTCTCACAGACATGTTATTTATACAGCTTTGCCAAAAATCTATATGTAACACTCTCCAAGTCTGTTCCCCACTGGCAGATGGGGGAAAGAATTGGACAAAGGCAATTTAGACACATGCCCAGTAAGATCTGAATAACCTGGGAAAGTGCTTTCCTGTCAGTCACACCTGGGAGTTAATCAATGTCCAAAATAGGCATGGCCACTGCAAGCCTAAGAAACCTGGGTATTTAAACATCTAAACAAAGAAGCACACTCCTCTGGGTTTTTACTCTTTCTGGCACACTGGGTTCCTGGCTCTCCTGTGGCAGGGTTCACTCCCTTCTGCCCATGTGGCTCACAGCCATATGGGACTCCACACAATAGACTAACGTACTTCAATTAGCTTGAATACTGAACTATACCTGGCTGCAACATGGAAAGGAGGCTCTGAACACTGGCCTTTCTTTGGGCTCTGCTGGAACCTCATCTATACTTCTTTCAGGGCTGGCTTCAGGGGCAGGGCACCTCAGAGCCCAATGAATGTAACTTCATGCAAATAAAGCATAATCTCTTGTCCACATCTCCCATGTGGGCTTCTGAAACTTCTTATTTCAGCGGTACCGCAAGAACCTTAACCCCACTCCCACGATCAAGGGAGGAACTTGATTCTCCAATAACAAAACAAGTGAATGGTCAAGAGTCCATTGCTGCATTCTCTTTGCTGTTAAAGAACCAATGCCATGGAGATCACTGATCAGAAACAATGCCATGGGAAATAGCGTGACAGTGGGTAAGGTGTTCTGTGAGTTCATAAGTAGTGCTATTGACAGAGCATTGTGGGTCAGGGAAGGTGTATCCACATCCAGAATATATGTATTTCAGTGAGGATAAACATCTGCCTCCTCCAAGATGGAAGAGGTCCAATTGTAAGCAACCTGCCACCAGGTGGTTGACTGGTTCTCCCAGTGAATGGAACCATATTAGGGGATCAACATTGGTCTCTGTCGCTGACATAGTAGGCCCTCCATAGTGATGTTAGCAAGCTTGGCCTTGGTGAGGGTGAATCCATGTTGTCAAGTAAATGTGTAGCCTATATTCCTACCATCATGGTCATTTTTTCTCTTAGGATTTTACCTACAAAATATCATGTTATCAGCAAATATAGTATTCCTTCTTTTCCATTCTTGATGCCTTTTATTTCTTTTCCTTGCCTAAGTACTGGCTATAACTTCCAATTCAATGTTGACTAAAGTTGACAAGATCAAAATTCATGACTTTTTTCTGATCTTAGGGAGAAAGCTTTCAGTCTTTCACCATTACCTATGATATTAACTGTGAGTTTTTCATAGATGCCTTCTATCATATTGAGGATGTTCCCTCCTATTTCTAATTTGTTGATTGTTTTTTCATAAAGGGTGTTAGATTTTGCCAAATGTGATTTTTATCCTTTATTTCTATTAATATGGTGTATAGATTTCCATGTGTTGAACCAATTTGCAATCCTGGGATAAATCTCACCTGGACATACTATACATTATTTTCATATGTTGCTGAATTCTCTTTGATAGTATTTTTTTTTACTGATTTCAGAGAGGAATGGAGAGGGAGAGAGAGACAGAAACATCAATGATGAGAGAGAATCATTGATCGGCTGCCTCCTGCATACCATACACTGGGGATCAAGCCTACAACCTGAACGGAAACTGAACCATGACCTCCTGATTCATAGGTCAATGCTCAACTACTGATGCATAACAACCAGGCACTTTGATAGTATTTTTTAAGGATTTTTGCATCTACATTCACAAGAGATATTGGTCTATAGCTTCAATTTTTGTGTGATTTCTTTTCTGTTTGTCTTGATATTAGGGTAATACTAGCCTCATAGAATGGATGGGGGAGTATCCTCTCTTTAACTTTAAAAAAATATGTGATGTATCAGTATTGATTCTTCTTTAAAATGTTTGGTAGAATACATCAGTGAAACACATGTGTTCCTGAATTTTTCTTTATGGGAAGTTTTTTTAATTACTGACATAATCTCTTTACTTAGGAATTCATTCATAGTTTCCATTTCTTTTTTTAGTCAGTTGTGGTATTTTGTGCTCTAGGAATATTACCCACTTAATCTAGATTATCTAATTTGTTAAAAGAATTATGTTTTGATGCATAAATTACAGCTTTGATATGATCCCTCAAGAAAAAAAAGCTAATGGAGATAGATCAGATGAAAGAAGTGGCCAAACAAGAGAACTTCCTATACCAAGTCACTGGTCTCAGAAATTCTTCTCCAAAAAACTGTCACAGTTGAAACCTTAAAATTAAAAAATCATTTTTTAAAATCCACAAAACTAAGTATAAAGAACTATAAATCACTAAACTTCCAATGATGCTTTTGTGAATTTGTGCTTCTGAAGTTCATAAAGCCTAAACCTGCACTAAGGCTTTTGGAACACCCTGTTATATACATATGTACACTCCCTCACTCTGTCCACGGAGAAGGTTTAGGCAGTAACATTCCTATAGCAATGAGAGTACCTACCACTCATTCTAAATATCATTCTCTACTAAAAGGAACTAGGGCTCTTTGGAGAAATAGCTGATTCCACAGATTAGTTGGGGGATATGGGTGAAAATGAAAATTCTCAGATGAACCAGCAATATTGCTGTGACAAAAACTAAGGGAGCGCTCAAAGAACAACTGGGACATATTAAGACATACACACAAACACACATGCATACACACACACACACACACACACACACACAATCCTGAAGGGGATCCTATGATCAATTATAATTAATAATGATAGTAATTTTTTAAGCTTAATTGCTTATTTTATAGAATAAAGTAAGAAATCATGAATCCACACTAGTAATACATGAATGAATAGAGAGAAGACTTTAGAGATATTTACATAATAACAAATAGCTCACCACAAAATATTTATATATTACAAAGGGGAAAAGAACAAAGGGGAGAAGCTTGGAAGGTACTACCTTACTCAAAGTAAACATTCTGAGTAATGGGACAAATTGAAATCATGTGCCACCTGATAGAATGAAATGAGAACACAGTGTCACTTCTATTCCTGCTGAAGACATATAAATCCTATATAATAAAAGGCTAATACGCAAATTGTCCCCTTGGAAGTTTGACCACTCACTATGACATGCACTGACCACCAGGAGGTGGCGCGGAACGAAGGAAAGCCCTGGCCAGCATCTGGGGGAAGGAAGGTCCCAATCAGCCCTGAATCACTGTCCAGGCCTAGTACCCATGCACGAATTTCATGTGCTGGACCTCTAGTGTAAATATAAAAATGAAGAAATATAAGACAAACACAATTTGAAGAATATTCTACAAATAATTGACCTATACTCTTTGTATGAAGTTCATAAAAATTAATAAAATATCCAACAACTTTTACAGATTGAAGGAGGGGGAAAAAAAAAAAACCTCCAAAAAGACTAAGTTCTAACCATGATCTTGAATTAGATCCTTTTGCTGTAAAGGGCATTATTGAGGCAAGTGCCACAATTAGAATGGGGTCTGAACTTTTGATAAGGATAATATGTCAATGCTAATTTTCTATTCCCATGCCCTTGATTGTAATAAATACACACTAACGTGTTTTCAGGTGATAGGGCATCATGGAGTAACTTATTTTCAAGTGGTTCCAGAAGAAAATTAATTGGAACTGGACTGCAACTTTTCTGTAGAAAATTATTAAATAAATGGATTAGCCAAGAAGTTTTCAAAAGAGCATTGGCAGAAATAATTTGCCCTTTCAGTTATTAAAGTAAAATGTATAGCTATAATGTGTAAAACAGTGTGGTCATTGTACCAGAAGCAACAAAACAGGTGTGTGTTTATAAGAACTTAAAATAGTGTGTAGGAGCAACACAAGCTGCCAACCACTGCACATTCATATATTTGAATAATTTATCACAATCAAACTTATTTTTAAACATTCTAACTGACATGTATATGATATAATGTTAAGTAACAGAAGAGTGTAAATGATCTGTGGGAAAAAATAAAAAGATAAGTGATCTCTGGGCACATGCTGGGCTCTTAGGGTGTTGGCTATAATCTATGTCTTGACCTTTGTTGTAGTTGGAGAGCCATTCACTATATTTCATAAAAGCTTAATGTATTTTCCTTATGTGTTATCTTTAAAGACATCTTGAATCCTTATCATCCTGATCTACATTCTAGATATTGAGCTGTTAAGTAGATCAATATTATCTCCCTTTCATTCAGATGAGGAACCAAGTTCCAAAAAGTTTAAATCATTGCTCTCCAGCTTATAAGTACCAAGGCCAGGAAGTGTACTTATCAATGCTTTGGCCATTACACTGCCCTGTGTCCCCAGCATTAGTGGTGATAGGGCTAAAAGTCATCACAACAAGTACTATGCCTCTGTGCCCCAAAATTGTTTCAGACAGTGTGCTGGTCACTTTACACATATTACTCATCTATCCCTCACAACAGGTCTGTAAAGATGGTGTTATTACTCCCAATTTACTTAAGGAAAAGGGGCACAGAATGAAGCTGCATTCAGATCCTAGTCGATTTATTCATTAGATTGGCAATTTTCAAGCTGTTTCACCTCATGTTACTAAAAATTAGAAACACCTATCAGAAAGGACATATGGACTCCTATGTTCATAGCAGCGCAATTTACAGTAGCTAAGATTTGGAACAGCCTAAGTGCTCATCAGCAGAGAAGTGAATTAAAGAAACTGTGATACATCTACACAATGGAATACTATGCTGCTGTAAAAGAGAAAGAACTCTTACCATTCGCAACCACATGGATGGACATGGAGAACATTATGCTAAGCAAAATAAGCCAGTCAGAGAAAGATAAATATCACATGATCTCACTCATTTGTGGAATATAATGAACATAAACTGATGAACAAAAATAGATCCAGAGACAGAGAAGCATTGAACAGACTGTCAAAATTCAGAGGGAAGGCAGGGGTAGTAGGTGGTAAGAGATCAACCAAAAGACTTGTATGCATGTATATAAGCATAACCAATGGACACAGACAGTGGGGGTTAAGGGCATGTGCTGGGGGTTGGTGGTGACTGGGAAGAGATCAATGGAGGAAAAAGGAAACATATGTAATACTATATGTAATACTTTAAACAATAAAAAAATTTAAACTTTTTTTTGCTGATCTGACAAAAAAAAATAAGTATAATTTCGATTCATTCACACCGGACAGCTATTGCTGTGTTAGCTGTTGTCAGTTTTTTAACAATATAGGGAAAAAGAGGTCAGTGTCCCTGGCTAAATAGTCAGGTATTGCATGTTTTCAAAATTCTTGTGGTACATCAGTTGAAAAGCACTTCATTAGATAAACACAAACTAAGTAGTAGCTATATGTCAGGCAGTGGAATGGTGTTGGAGATATAAGACACATAAAACATGATTCCTACCCTCCAGGAGTTGACCATCCTGATGAACTCCAAATTTTGGCCACTCCATCTATACCTATTGTTCACCAGTAAGAGTGCCTATCTGTTGTCTAAATACCAATACAGTCCAAACACATATACTTCTCCCAGTGGCAATCAAGTTATCTGCCACACATCTCCTTTCTACAATGTTAAATGATGAACAAACAAGCAAACCACCACCACCAACAACAACAAAAGCCCTCAACTGTGATTCCATTATCCTACCAGAATTAGCTTCTTTATCTGAATCTGAAATCCATTTAGATTTTTTTTTATGCTTGTCTGCTATTGTAATACTGCATAGATATGGGGGAATAGGTCCAGAAACACAGACCAGACACCAACAAATTAAAAATTAAAGACATTTTCCTAATTTATTACATTCTCTATTCGTGCGGTGCATTTCTTGGAGGCTCCCAATGTGCTATATAAATGTTAACTCATTCTTCCTTCTTGTATCCTTGGCAGGCAGGAAGCCAATGTTATTTTATAGATAAAGAAGCTACAGTCCCAGGAGGTTAAATGCCTTGTCCAGGGTCACATAACTGCAGGCTGTTGCGGGTGCTGGGAATAGGGCTTAGGGTTAGGAATCCCTGCCTGGGATCCTTTGGCTCCCAAATGGGCCCTCCTTCTGATGAGATAACTTTGTATGTTAAAACTCTGTTGCAGTCTTGTTCTATAAAAGGAATGTTCTGGGGCTGCTGAGAGACAACTGCATTTTTCTTCCCCTGCACATTCATACTTGCTACATTTCCAGAATCATGTTTAGGACATGTTGCCATTGTCTATGATAGTTTCAAATTCACCCAATATAGATACTAATATTTAGCTAAAATGACTTTTCCAATGACTGTGAGTCCATGATACTTCTCTCGTGTCAGATGAGGATGGACATCAGGGACCTAAACTCTTGATAGATATCTTAAACTATGTCATTTTAAGATCTGCATTTCAGAAAAAAAAAATGAGCGAAGTTTGGGATTGACAAATGTCCCATTGAAATGGTTCCATGTTTGTTAGGTTATGAGAACAATGGTTAAGCACTATGCTTACTTGCTCACTAGACTGTCATGATGAAGACACTGTCAATAGCCCCTGGCACAGTTGGCAAAATAGAAATAGGGGGACTAGTTTATTTTTTTTCAAGTAACCAAGATGAGACTAAGAATTCTTGATGTAATTTCAAGTCTATCGAACCAAATTGAACATCCTCTTGCATAATTTTTTAGACACTACATGGAAATACTAGCCATAATTGAGCATTTTTACGTCATCATTCAACATTTACGTTTTAATAAATCACTTTCAGCATTTACTCTTCAACTACTATGTGTTGGACACTGTTCTAGATCCTGAGTTTACAGCAATGAATGCCTTCTTGGAGTACACACTCATCAATACTCAAGTTGCTACAGTTAATAAATCGGGAAGAAAAAAATTTGCCTTTGAAGATGAAACTTATACCTGAGAAATAATGGCTTGAAAATCTTGTTCAACATCCTCTGAACACCTTCATTTCAATATGTAACTGACAAAGTTAAGCACAAGGTCTCAGGTCTCTAAGAAGCCAAGCTTCTCTACATATTAGAACAGAACTGACCCTCAGACTGAGAGCAAGGTGGGTTTCATTGACCTTCTTTGTGCATCCATTTCCTTGTAATGAAATGAAAGAACAAAGAAATAAGCCACAGTTGGGGAGGAGTGGGAGAGGAAATACATGTGATTATCATGAAGCTGCTTTGAGTGTCCTTGACATGCCAGTAAGTGGTTCTTTCTCATAGGAAATGGAGTCTTCTAGGGAGATGATAGAAGCCATAGCAAGTCGAGTGGAACACAGCTCTTAGAAGGCAAGACCCCTCCAGCTAAAGGGGAGACCCACAGCTGGGCGTATTCAGTAGACTGGAAATTTACAAACTGTGCACACCAGACCAATTTGCATCTCTGAGCACTTGCCTGATAGCTCAGCTCATCAAAATCTGCTCAGGGAATGTGTGAAGCTAATAGAATAGTACGCATGGGAAAGTTTATAAACACACCAAGCATACATACCACTGTGTGTTTTCAGTTTGCTTGTGCAATATTCTTGCCAGCTGCATAGAAAAGTTAAAACCCTATTGAAAAGCGTGCTGGAGGAATGACCTCTTATTCCTGAGGAAAGATCTCCTAGCATTTTCAACTTAGTAGGATATTGTGATGACTATTAAGAAATGAACAGAAAGTGAGGAAGAAGTTTGAATATTCTCATATTTATAATAAAAGTATTGCATTTAATAAAGACTGCTTTGAAATGTAAATAAAATTGTTGCTGATTGCAGCCTTCGATTTTTTACATCAAGAAAGAGTCCAGGAGGAGGAGACAATGGCGGCGGAGTAGACGGACGCGTCTGGAGCTTTGTCGCTGGGCAGAGGGAGAGAGCGGCTGAGAGTCGCATTGGGAGTGTTTGTTGGCAAGCTAGGAGCCAGTTGTCCTCCAGGGGAAGGCGGGGAACTGCTGGAGGGGGCTCTCCCGGACAGGCAGCCCCACTGCCACGGGGTTTTTGTCCGCCGGAGCCACCAGCGCGAACCCGGAGCCCCAGCCATCTTGCAGTGGGAGGTGGATGTCTGCGGCGGTCTGAAGCCTTCGGCTGGGCACCAATCGAGCAGCCAGGAACCCGGGGACCCAGAACTCCGCTCTCCAATCGGCGCAGACACGCAGCGGAACCAGAGATCCACAGAGCACACGGAAAGGTCAGATTGCGCCTGACTTAAGGGGGAGGTGGATGTCTGCCGAGGTCTGAAAGCTGCGGCTGACGGAGGCACCCACAGAGCAGCCAGGACCCAGAGCGCGGCTTCCCAGGCAGCACAGACGCGCAGGCGGAGGATTCAGAGATCCACACGGCGCGGGGGGGTCAGATTTCGCCTGGGACTCCTACCCCAGCACAACAGAGACGCGAACACTGTGGGAGCCGGGCTGTGGGAAAGCTGCCTCTGGAGAGGTCCGCAGAGGTGGTCAGGGTGTGATCCCTGAGTGTGAAGGCAGACCCTCTGAGCTGTTGACAGAGGGGAGCTCCGGAAAACGACTCTTTTTTTTTTTTTTCTTTTTCTCTGGGGCAGAGGGACAACCTGGGAGTTATTGCAGTGTCCAGGCTGCAAAACCCCCACAAACTGGTTTTGGGATCCACAGAGTAGCAGGATCTGAGCACAGCCTAGAGAGGTCCTGTGCTTTGTCTCAGAGATCAATTCCGAAACACTGCCACCAAGTGGATGACACACAAATTGACTCTCACATAACCACAAGAGAATAAATAGATGAAAAAACCAAGAGGAGAACACAGAGAACTGCAATACCTCCCCTACTGGGAAACAGGAGTGCCAAGCAGAATAATAGTGGAAGTGAAGGACCATTCTATTTTTCTTCTTTTTTTTTTTCCTTTTTTCTTTTTTCTTTTTTTAAATTTTTAATTCTTTATTTTTCATTTTCACATATTTTAATTAAACGAATATTTTTTTTCTTTCTGCCTCAAATGATTTTACCTTTATAATTATTACATTTTTGTCTTAAACTAGTATTATTAATTACTACTAGTACTTTACCGTTTTTGGGGAAAATAAGTGGCCTTTTTGTTTTCTCTTTATTTTATTTCGGGATTAGAGTTCTACATTCTATTTTCATCTTCCCTTTAGCATAATTTTACTCCAACTCAACTCCACCTTTATGCCAACACTTTCCTCCTAACTTTCCCCATTTTGCTGTCTTGTTTCTCTTTCCCTTTTCCAACTTTAGATTCTCCCTATTTTTCTCTTTACCTGGTTAAAATTTCACCCCATTTATATATCTAATTTCAAATCCCCTACTACAAGTCCACACAAACCTCTCCCCTCTTGTCTTCACTAGCCAAAAAGTTGTTTTTTCTCTATGTCCTTTTGTTGCTATTTGCCTGAAAAGTGATTATATCGATTTTTTGAAATTTTTTTGAGAGATTATTTTAGTTTATTCTATTTGTTTTATTTTGCTTTTTGCTTGCTTTGTTTTCTACCTCTCTTTTCCCTCATCTCCCTCGATGCCAGTTGCTATTTGCAATTTGCATCAATCTCTAGGTACTGGTTGCTGGCCTTTATTGGGATTAGTGACTGTTCTATTGGAGTTGTCTCCTGACATCTATATTTTGTTCCTCTTTTCTCTCTTATACACTTTCTTTTCTCTCTGACTTTTTTCTCTTTCTCTTTCCTTCTCCTTTTTCTCCTTTTTATTTTCTTATTTTATTTTATTTTATTGTTCATTTATTTATATTTTTTTTCTCACTCTCCAAATTTGATTTTGGCACTTCTTTCTTTTCTTTCTTCCTCATTTTCCTCTTCTTCTTTCTCTATTTACCCCTAATTTGTCCTTCATTGGTGGTCACCTTATTTGTGATTATTAACATCTTAAATACATTTCTACTCAGTGCCTTGTGTGCTATACCTGGTCGTGTTGTAGTTTGTGCCTTTCAATCAACGTAGGAGAGAGCACTACATAACCAGACACCCAGAGAAGAAAGACCATGGGCAGAAAAAGAAACAGCCCACAAAAGACAGAAAGGCAGGTTTCACCAGAAAAGGAAGTAAACGAAATAGAACCACAAATAAGCCTACCAGAGAAAGAGTTCAGAGAAATTATCATAATGTGGTTGAAAAGAATGGAAGACAAATTTGACAATATGAGTAAGAGCCAAGAGGAAATGAAGAAGAACCTACAGGAGGTGAAGAAGCATGAAGAAGAAATGCAGAAGAAACTAGAGGAGGTGCAGAATAAACAAGAAGAAATGAATAATGACATCACTGCTATAAAGAACTCAATAGAAAGCATCAAAAGTAGACTAGAAGAAGCAGAGGACCGCATCAGTGAGCTAGAAGACATGGTAGGAAAAAATACCCAAGTACAGCAGCTTCTAGAAAAAAAAGTTAAAAAGCAAGAGCAGAGTCTAAGGGAACTTTGGGATAACATGAAACAAAATAACATCCGCATAATTGGGGTTCCAGAAAGAGTGGAAACTGAACAAGGATTAGAGAACGTGTTTGAAGAAATAATGACAGAAAATTTCCCCAATATAGAAAAGAAAAAACCCACACAAATCCAAGAAGCTCACAGAGTCCCAAGCAAAATGAACCCCAACAAACCGACACCGAGGCACATTATAATTAAATTGGCAAACACCGACGACAAAGTAAGAATCTTAAAAGCAGCCAGAGAGAAACAGACAGTTACCTACAAAGGAACCCCCATAAGACTAGCTACTGACTTCTCAACAGAAACTCGTCAGGCCAGAAGAGAATGGAATGAAATATACAAAGTCATGCAAAGGAAGGGTCTGAATCCAAGAATACTGTACCCTGCAAGACTCTCAATCAAATTTGAAGGTGAAATCAAAAGCTTCACAGACAAAAAAGGACTAAGGGAATATATTACCACCAAACCAGCAATGCAAGAAATGTTAAAAGGTCTGCTGTAATAAGAAGAAGGAACTCGGGAGTAAGGACTAAAAATGGCAACAGATAAGTACTTATCAATAATAACTTTAAATGTAAACGGATTAAATGCTCCAATCAAAAGACATAGGGTAACCAATTGGATAAGAAAACATGATCCATATATCTGCTGTCTGCAAGAAACCCACCTTAGGAAAAGAGATGCACACAGATTGAAGGTGAA
>JAAGEH010000032.1:5414020-5428672 GCA_011751065.1 Lasiurus cinereus | reverse complement strand
GTGGTAAGTGGACAACGCCTCAGGAACCAAGACCAACTTTGGCATCTGAGTTTGTGGGATTTGGGGCAAGAATAAGATGTGAAATGTGGGGCAGGAGCCACCCCCCACCCCCTGGGACAAGTCCCATTAAGTGGTCTCAGAGCCATGTCCAAATGGTTTATTGTAAAGCATGAAAGAAATGAGCACCACGCCTGGGAGGAGGAGATTAGCGGTCATATGGAACATTGTATTGGAAGTTGAGGGCATCTACACCTGGATAGACAAGGATGCCAAACTAAAGGGACAGCAGACGAAAAGGCAGTATGCAGTGAAGGCAAGGCAGAGAAGCCCAAAGCCTGACTTAAACTAAATATTGCCATCTTGGGATTCCTACCTTTTTGTTTTCCTTACATGCTATTGGATGTGAGACCTTCAATTTCTTTCTTGATTACACTTTAAAATAATTTTTTAAAACTTCCTACACTGTTGGTGGGAATGCAGACTGGTACAACCATTATGGAAAACAGTGTGGAGTTTCCTCAAAAAATTAAAAATGGAACAGCCATTTGACCCAGGAATATATCCTAAGAAGCCACAAACACCAATCAGAAAGAATGTATGTATCCCTAGTTCCTAGCAGTGATATTTACAATAGCTAAGATCTGTACATAGCCCAAGTGCCCATCAGTAGATGAATGGATAAAAAGCTGTAGCACAGTCCTAACCAGTTTGGGTCAATAAAGTGTTGGCATGTGGACTGAGGACACATACCTGTGTTGTGGCTCGATGCCCAGTAGGGGGTTGCAGAAGGCAGCCAATCAATGATTCTCTCTCATCATTGATGTTTCTATCTCTCTCCTTCTTCCTTCCTCTATAAAGTAAATAAAAATAGATTTTTTAAAAACTGCAGTAATTTACACAATGAATATAAGTCCTTTGGTTATATTCCCCCTTCCCTGAAAATCCTCAGTCTGATCCATGCTTTCATGTCTCTGGATTTATTTTGTTTGTCAGATTATTTTGTCCATTAGTTTCCACATATAAGTGAGATCGTGTGATACTTGTCATTCTCTGACTGGCTTATATCACTTAGCATAATCTCCACATCTCTCCATGCTGTCTCAAAGGGTAAGAGATACTTCTTTGTTTATAGTATTACTGCATAGTATTCCAAAAGTTATTTTAAAAGTCAAATTTTTCTCTAACCAGTTTAGCTCAGTGGATTGAGTGTTGGCCTGAGGACTGAAGGATCCCAGGTTCAATTCTTGTCAAAGGCATGTACCCTGGTTGCAGGCACATCTTCAGTGAGGGATGTGCAGGAGGCAGCTAATGGATGTTTCTCTCTCATCAATGTTTCTAACTCTCTATCCCTCTCCCTTCCTCTGTAAAAAATCAATTAAATTTATTTTTAAAAATAGAGGGGTAAAGGACTGGGAAAGGGATGGGATTGGGGAGGTAGGGATTCAATGAGAAAAGGGGGGAATCTGTAATACTTTTAACAATAAGAACAAATTTTTTAATAAAATAAAAATAAAGTAGAAAAATAATTATTATTTAAAACTTCATATCTTCTCACAGCCTTTTTAATTTACATCTAATACATGTCTTTAAAAGTTTAAATATGAGAGGGGGATGGAGGAGTAATGGGGGGAATAAGAACACATATGTAATACTTTAATCAGTAAAGAAATTTTTAAAAAATGAAAAATAATAAGCAATAATAAGACAACCCAACTAAAAACAGGCAAAAAAAAAAAGTATAAATAGTTGTGCCTTACCTAATTTTATTCAGTGGTTAGAGCATGGACCTATGCAACCTGACACATGGACCTCCCTAAAACACTTCAGAGGGACCAAGACTGGTTTGTTTCCATGGAATCTGTTACCTACTCAGGAAACATTATCTTCTGCTCTAGTTTCCTATTGATGCCACCCATCTTTAGGTGGGGTTTTGTATGGCATGAAGGTTCCTGTGCTATTGATTTGGGGCAGCACTCATTGCAGCCATGAACTTGAGATGCCTCCTAAGAATTATGACCAACTCTCAAACAGTCCCAAGTGAATGGGCAGCTTAGTGCTTCTCCAGCTGTCTTTCTGGTCATTGATAACACAGACCAAGCCAAGGTAGGGTTATAATCAATGCAGAGAAAAGTAAAACTCCAAATATATATGAGTGGTGTGTGTGTGTGAGAGAGAGAGAGAGAGAGACAGAGAGACAGAGAGAGAGAGAGAGAGAGAGAGAGAGAGAGAAAGAGAGAGATTGTGTGACTATGTAACTGTCTTTCATTACATAAAGAGCCACATGAATTTTAACCATCAGGTTTAAATTTTTTATTTTTTCATGGCAAAACTTGCAGAGTTTGCTACATAACAATGACAGAATGAGCATACTAATATGCAGTGTCACAGCTGGGAAGAGAAGCCTCCTAAGCTGTTTATTGCATAAGAATGAGGGTCAGGTGACCTGACTTGAGTTGTGGTTTGGGACATCTTAGCTCTCTAACCCACTGAAGACACACAAAGTGAAGAAAGTGAAGCCCCTGCTATCCTTTCCTTTCATCCACCAAGGACAAGTGAGATGACAAGTTAGAAATGAGTCAATATTCTACACACAGGTCCTAAACTTTTTTACTTCTTTTAATATATACATATATATTTCAGGATTTCAGGGAGGGAGAGAGAGATAGAAAGATCAATGAGGAGAGAGAATCATTGATCAGCTGTCTCCTGCACATCCCCAACTAGGAATTGAGCCTGCCACCCGGGCATATGCCCTGACTGGGTATTGAACCATGACTTCCTGGTTCATAGGTTGATTCTCAACCACTGACCCATGCCAGTAGGAAAGCTGGAATATTCCGGTTAGAGTGAAGATCCACTTAGACTCACTATTCTTTTTTTTTTAAATTGATTTCAGAGAAGGAGAGAGAAATAGAAACATCAATGATGAGAGGAAATCATTGATCGGCTGCCTCCTGCATGCCCTCTACTGAGAATCAAGCCTGCAACCCGGGCATGTGCACTGAGCAGAAATCGAACCCTGCTCTCCTTGTTCAAAAGATCAACAGCCAGGCAGATTCTTTATTCTTGACTGAAGCTCAAAATTCAAACAAACCAGTCAGTACCTGCTGAGGTAAAAAAAGGTTGGAGAGTGAGCCTTTGAGTATCCCTCTTCTTGGAATAGAGGAACAAACCATGGAACATTTCTGCTCATATTCACTCTGAGCGCCTGCTCAGAACAAGCGAGTTGGATGGAGCCCACAGTACAGATTACTGGCCCCCTCTCACCCAGAATCCACTTTGCCCTCTGAAAACCTCTGCTCTCACCTGTAAAGCTGGAAAATAACTTAGCATTTTTATGAGCTTCCACAAATGCAGGAGAGCAAAACTCTGATTAGCTGGAAGAATTGAGATAAAGAACCAAAACAAGCTTTTGATCTTAAAATTACTTGAGATTTCTTGGAGAATTATCCCCCAAATCCTTTTGTTGTTGTTGTTTTTGTAGTTTTTTTTTATTGTTCAAAGTATTGTAAATAGTAGTACATTTGTCTCCTTCCCCTTTTATGGGAAAACAAAGGTCACAGAAATCGAATGGTTTGCCAGCAGTGTGAGAGAGTGAGCAGCAAAGTGTGATACAGACAAGAGCTCTCAGCGCAGCGGGGCTCCGGTTCTGGAGGCTGTTATTCAGAGAAAGCCACCCTGTAGAGCCCAACAATTAGTGACTCACAGCCAGACCATCATCTGGGTGCTCATCCCGAGGGGAAATGGTTTTCTAACCTGCAATCGCCAATCTGTCCCTGTCCTGTGTCAGGAAAATGGGCCAACCAGGACACCCAGCCCCAATTTCAAGGTTGATTAAATGTATCCAGATGTGGAGAACAGCTGTAGTGGGTTTGAAAACAAAACAAAACAATGTTTTCCTACCCATCAGCTCTTCCAGGTAGCTACTAAGGGTGAGGAGAAACAGGGAATAAACCTGTGGTTCAGAGCCCCTTTCTGATCCAAACCCACAACCTTGCATAAATCTGTCATTTTGATTCTGCTGCATAGGCAACCGCAAACCTGAAAGGTGGAAATGCGAAAGGGGCCCAGGTGTGGCTGTGAGGCAAGGTGGAGGGAAACATTCTTGGTCATGGTCATGGCTGTGATGGGCCTGGGAATGGAGGTGGGGAGCCTATGTTCAGCCTGTGAATGTGGCTGTGCACTGGAAGTCTTATTTAAGACAGACAAAGGGCCACCCACAGGCCAGTGCAGTACTGCACCCACATCGCCTCCCTGGTCAGTTTGAAAGAGAAATAGGGATCTGTTGTTCTACCTACTCATACATTCATTTATTGCTCCCTGTATGGGACCTGCCCAGGGATCAGACCTGCAACCTTGGCACATTGGACAACACTCAAACTAACTGAGCTACCCAACCAGGGCTGATGTTGGTATTTAAATGCTTAAATAAGAAATATCTGTAGGAGGGCAGAACCCCTGGTCATTTCTCAGCCCTGAGCTTTGAGAAGAGTGATGTCAGTAAAATGGGATTAGAAAAAGCTCTAGACATTGGAGTTTCTTTCTTTCTTTCTTTTTTTAATTCTGACTCTTCCCCAAATAAACCCCAAGTATTTGCAAATAATTTATTTTATCTATTTTTCTTTTTATCTATTTATCTATCTACAAATAGATTGCAAATTAGATTTTTGTTGTTAATCCTCAATGGAAGATATTTTTTCCAATGATTTTTACAGAGTGGGAGAAAACGCAGGCACCCAGCAGCCACCCAAGTAGGAGCTGTCACTACTGGGTATTGCTGTATTATCACTGTTCCTCCAAAACCAGGGAGATGCTGTCCCAATGAGAGACTGGCTGTTGAGGATGAATTATAGATATCTGGAGGCCAGACAGTGGTGTTAGGGGGAAGCTGAGTGCTAGAGGAGGTGGCATACTGGGGCAGGTCCCCACACTCAAATGGGGAGAAAAGGGTGAAGAGGATAGTGGAAGGAAAATGATGATCGGGTCAGACTAAACAGAAAGTTCTCAACTGGGGAGGAGCAGACTTCAGAGCTAAGAAGTTCTGCCTGGATAAGACAAAACAGAAGTGGACTGGAGCCAAGGAATGTGCTGGGAATGCGACAAGAGGGCCTCATTTGCCAGGGTCCTCCTGAGGAAGGTGTGAAGCTGCTCACCTGAGGGGAAGACTAGGAGGGCCCCAATTATGGGACTTCAGGAGTGGTGTGGAAGGTGCACACTACTAGGACGGTATACTCTTCAAACTTTGTTGACTGCTACCTGATTTGATCAAGTTCTTTCCATATACACATTTTTATTTGTAAGTTATTCATCTGTATTGATCACATATAAAGTATGGCTTAGATAAAAAGCAAGCACAATGTGATCTATACAACATTGTGCCAATAGTTAATAATATTGCATTATGCACCGAGACCGGTTTGGCTCAGTGGATAGAGCATCAGCCTTCAGACTGAAAGGTCCCAGGTTCGATTCCGGTCAAGGGCATGTACCTTGGTTGCGGGCACATCTCCAGTAGGGGGCGTGCAGGAGGCAGCTGCTCGGTGTCTCTCTCTCATCGATGTTTCTGATTTTCTATCCCTCTCCCTTCCTCTCTGTAAAAAATCAATAAAATATATTTTTAAAAATTTTTTTTAAAAAAATAATAATAATAATGCATTATGCACTTAAAAACTTGTCAAGATCTCTGGACAGTATGGCTCAGTTGGTTGAGCATCATCCCATACAACAAAATGTCGTGAGTTTAATACCCAGTCAGGGCACATACCTGGGTTGTGGCTCGATCCCCAGTAGGAGGCATGCAGAGGCAGCATTGAAATTTCCATCTCCCTATCTCTCTCAAATCAATGAAGACACATTTAAAGGGGAAAAAAAACTGGTTAAGAGGATAGATCTCTTGTTAACTGTTCTTAGCACAATATAAATAAGTTAATTAATTAATTAATTAATTAAGTTTTTATGGGTGTGTGTTTTTTCCTGGCCCTCAGTGGATTTACTTGTATACCCAATCTGGACTCTCCTGGCCTCCAAAACAGGAGATGGGTGAGGGGACAGGGCTTTACCCCTCTATTCTCAGAAAGATAACTCATTTTTATTTCTTAAATACCAGCAGTCTTTAAAGAGTGCAAGTAGAGTAACCTTTGTTTTGCTTTGTAGGTCAGAAGGTTAAAATCAGAGAGGTAAAACATCCGATAAGCCCTGACCGAGGTGACTCAGCCAGTTGGAGTGTTATCCCATACACCAAAAGATTGTGAGTTTGATTTCTGGTCATGGCACATACCTAGACTGTGGATTTCATCCCTGGTTGGGTACATACAGATCTCTCTCTCTCTCTCTCTCTCTCTTTCTCTCTCTCTCATACATCAATGTTCTTCTCTTCCTCTCTCTCTAAAATCAATAAACATATCCTTAGATGACAATTGATGTACGTAATACAGACCCCAAATTTATGCTTTTGTGAAAAGTTGGAGGTGGTAGAAACAATTACCAAGTAGGAATGCTGATTTATGATTCATTTGTCCCTTACAAATCTGAATCTGATACTTCCTTTGTACACCACTCAGACCAAAGTAAGAGCTGCCTCATCTACCCCTGATAAGCCCCTTGGGCAAGGGTGAAGCTTGCACAACTCACAGTGTCATGACACAGCCAGCCAGCACGTGAAGGGTAAGGAAACTAACTCTATGAGAGTGGGGCCTTGCCTGGTTTGCCTGCTTTCAGTCCAGCTTTTCAGACTGCTTCCTTTCCTTCTCTCGACCACGATTCACAACTCCATGCCTCTGAGCATGGTCACCCCTACCTGGAATGGTTTTTGCTCCTCTCCTGCAGTCCCCTTCGGCTACTCAACAAAACCTATTCACCTTATAAACGCAGCTTAAGCTTTTAAAAATAGATTGCTGCCCTAGCCGGTTTACTTCAGTGGATAGAGCATTGACCTATAGACTGAAGGGTCCCAGGTTCAATTCCTTTCAAGGGCATATGCCCGGGAAGTGGGCTCAATCCCCAGTAGGGGGAGTGCAATAAGCAGCCAAACAATGATTCTCTCTCATCATTGATGTTTCTATCTTTCTCTTTCTCTCCCTTCCTCTCTGAAATCAATACAAATTATTTTTTAAGAAAAGGATTGCTAATAAGAAATAAAATAAACAACAATAAAAAACTGGATTGCTACCCAGACAGTGTGGCTATCAACCTATGAACCAGGAGGCCACTGTTCAATTCCCAGTCAAGGGTACATGCCCAGATTGTGGGCTCGACCTCCAATAGAAAGTGTGCAGGAGGCAACCTATCAGTGATTCTCATCATGGATGTTTATTTCTCTCTTCCTCTCCCTTTTTTTCCTGAAATCAATAAAAAATATATGTTTTTAAAATTTTTAATAAACAAAATAAAAATGGATTGCTTCCTTTTTTTTTTTGGTCTCTCACTCAATACAATTCCAATAACTAGCTGTTTGTTTGTATTTCTGTGTCCCTCAGCTTTTTATTAGTAAAAAAAATCTTTATTGTTGAAAGTATTACTTACAGATGTCCATTTTTTTCTCTCATTTACCTTTTTGAGCCTGCCCCCTACTTCAGCTTTTTATTTACTTATTTATATTTATTAAATGTTGCAAATCTCCCTCAGCTTTGTTAGAAGCGCCATGAGAGCAATGATAGTATCTCAGTGATCTCTGAATCCCCTTGCCCAACAAACTGTATTAGGAGACAGTTACTGATTGCTAAATGCTTGTCTTTTCTGCCCCACCATGTTCTATTTCCTGCCATTCCCGCAGCATCCACCTTTTGCTGAAGAGCATTTATCCTGTACTCTGGTTATCTATTGCCACATGATAAACTACCCTAAGTCATGTTGTCAGAACTTTATGCCTGACAACATGTCTTAATATTTCTCATGATTCTATGGGTTGGCTGAACTTACATCAACAATTCTTCTGTTCCACATGGTATAGATTGTGGTGATCTAAGCCGCTGCATTTGGCTTGAACGCTTAGCTGAGCCAGAACAGCCAAGAAGACTTCACTCCGATGACAGGCAGTTAGTTGGTGTTGGCCATTGGCTGGAGCCTCTAAGGTCTCCCCACATGGCCCTCTTCCTTCACAGTACAGATGGGCTTCCTCACAGCATGGCAGCTGAGTTCCAAAAGCATGGAAGTGCCTGTGAACCACATCACTTCCCCTGAATTCTGTTGGCAAAAGCAAGTCACAAGGCCAGCCCAGACTCAACAGGAGGAGAGAGAGAATCCATCTCTTGAGGTAGGAGAAGCTGTGTGTACAGGGAGGAGAGAAATTGCTGGTGGCTGGCATTAAAGGCAATCTCCCCACCCTGAGTAGTTATGACAGTGCCTTTATTTCTCCTGAAGGACTTCTTTCACTCCAATGTGCTTGGCAACTTGTTAGGTACCTGATTTAGAAACAAACTTCACCACATGATATAGGCTCAGTCTGTCTTTATCCTGAGCTAATCTACATTCTCTCTGCTAGCTGCCTGTCTTCCAGTCTGCAGATCAAGCTCTTTGTTTTACTGAAGCAATTGAGGTTGGGAGCCATTAAGATTCCCTTTCACAAAGAGCAATCACTTCTCTTCAGAGTCTAATGTGGAAAAAAGGCACCCTATTGTGTAGAAACTTTTATGCTTCTGATAAAATATCATTAAAAATTTCCCCCAACAACACCACATGGAGCAGGGGGGTTCATGAGTTAATTTTGTATCAGTAAAAGTAGGTTAATCATTGCAACAACAAAGCCCACAATTCCAGTAATTTAACATTTTAATTTAATTTTCACTCATGTAACATCCCAACATCCAAGTCAATGGGTTACTTGGCTGCATGCAGTCATTCAAGATCCTGGCATAGTGGAAACTCTGCCACCATTTGCCCATTACTTCCAAGATCATCCAGGGCATTGGCATCCTACTAGTAAAAAAGAAAAGCATGGGAAATATTTTTAAGCCAGGTCTGGAAATGGTGCAGATCAATTCCATCGGTCATGTCTCAGTCACACAGTCAAATCCAACTACAATAGACACCAGGAAATGTAGTCCACCTGTGTGCCCAGGAAGGAGTGAAAGCAAGTTCAATGATGAATCAGAAGCCACAGTATCCCAGACCATATAAATTATACACACAGTGTTACTTATTCTTGTTAGTACACAGCTCACACTCATTGTGACCATTCGGACCCAGAAAAAGGAGGGTGAGCATGCCTGTAAAATCAAGGAAGAGTTGAGCACATTTTCCCTCAACTTTCCCTGAGGATTGAAAACATCTTCTCAGACTTGCTCACAGTGCCATCTGCTGCTGAGAGTAAAAATCAGAAAAGGAGATGGCACTGAGCTTGAGGATCCAAGTAACGAGGCTAGGAGAATCAGAATTTAGTAAATACTCTGGAAACTTAAGTAGTTTGATAGCCATAGGAGATAAGGGAAATTCATACAGCCGCATCTTCATTTAATAGACACAGGGATTGTGAGGATGAGGAGAGGAGTTGTTTGGTTTGGTTGGTTTTGGCTTAGTTTGCTTATCTGTGAAATTAAACAAGAGGTGGAAATAAAGAAGACTATATAAAAGTGTTTACATAGGAAGAAGTCATTGGATTGGAGTAAAACACAACAACAACAACCTAGAACTAAGTCTAGCTCTGTCATTACTTGGGCTGTAATTTCCTCTGTTTTAAAATGAGGGAATAAGAAAACTTTTCTGGATCCTTTCAGCTGAGAGTTCTAATACAACCACATAGTCTTATTATATGGCACATTGGATCCCCAGGGAAAATAGCTTTTGCTTTCTTTAAAAAAAAAATCCAAATCCAGCTGCTTTGATTTCCATATCAGAAACCTATTCCTTGCATTTAAAGAAGATAAATATGTATGCTTATGGGAGTCAGTGATGAGAGAAGAGAGTTTCTCTAGCATAGTGCAACTTGGTAGCTGATGAAATCCTGCAACTAAGAGCAATAATAGCTAAACAATTTATTTTATTTTATATTTTCCATATATTTTTATTGATTTCAGATAGGGAAAGAGAGAGCGCGCACAAGAGAAACAGCAATGATGAGAGAGAATCATTGATTGGCTGCCTCCTGTACCCCCCACACTGGGGACCACCCCAAAACCCTGGTATGTGCCCTGACTGGAAATCGAACCATGATCTCCTGGTTCATATGTCAACATTCAATCACAGAGCCACACTAGCCAGGTAATAGTTAACCAACTTTTGAGCACCAACTCTAAATCAGGCACATTCTAATTGCTTTGCATAAATTACCTCAATTTTCACAACAACAGCTTCGAAGAGTACTAATGTTGGCCCATTTCACAAAAGAGAAAACTGGGACATGAAATACTGGTGGAAGAACAAATTAAAAATGGGTAGGAAGGTTAGAGTGTGAGTGACCTTGTGGAGAGGACTTCCTGTGCTCCATTTCACCCCCTCACCTCCTAGCCCAGAAAACCATTTCATTCCCCCCACCCCACCTCCTTGCCCAGAAAACCTACTCTGGGCTATTACACAGATAAGAAACAAAATTTTATTGGCTAAACCACTAAAATTTGAGAGTATCGCTGTTATAGGAATAATAGTGTATATCTTGCTACATATAATTAAAACAGTGTGATGTAAACACAATAAATATTAAACATGTTGAGTTTGAAATCTTATGGGACAACCAAATGACAGTGGCTAATAGGCATATTGTGAAAGTCTGTAGGAACACATGGAGTCATCCTTAACATATGTAAATTAACCTGTGTGTGTACTTGGTCTTAAATAAATAAATAGAGAGAGGAAGAATTATTTAAATTTTTTTCTTTCTGCCAATTCACCCCATGGCTATCGACTCTAAACTGACTATGAAATGGGATGTGTGAACCTGTTCTTCCTCCAAACGCTCTCATTTCCCTTATCAGTCCTCACAATCTGAACAAATCAAAATTCTGAATATAGTTCTCTTCTTTAAAGAAATCTTTTTTCCCATAAAATGGCTCCCAAGTTGAGCCATTTTATTGAATTTATCTCTTATTCAACTGAAAAAAAGAAAACACTGAACAAGTTTTACATTAATAAAATGCTATTTTTACCTCAGACTCTGACCTTAGAACTCAACCTTATACAAAATGTGACCCTATTGTGTAAGTTTGGGAATTAATGTTTTCAAGATAGCAGCTGACTTCATGAGAACTGCATCTCCTGAGGGAATGCATAGAGAGAGGAGAGAACCAATGGGAAACAGGAAGCAAGAGGACGAGGAGGAGCAATAACTGCTCCACAAGCCAAAGAAGACAAAATGCCAAAAACTGAACAATTGTTTCAAACTAAACAACAACCCCAAAAAAGTTGACAAAAGGATCATCAGATCTGACAATAAAAATATCATTCACACCCTGATTGGGCTGCTCAGTTGGCTGTAGCGTTGTCCCATACACCAAAAGGTTGAGTTTAATTCCAGATCAGACCAAATACCTAGGTTGCTGGTTCAATCCCCGGTCTTGGTGTGTATGGAAGGCAACCAATTCATTAATGTATCTCTCTCTCTCTCGCTTTCTCTCTCTCTCTTCCCTTCCTCCCCCTTCTCTCTCTAAAATCAATAAGCATATCCTCAGATGAGGATATACACACACACACACACACACACACACACACACACACATATATCATTCACAACTTTTGCCAAAGAAATTGCGATGGAGTTGCAGAAATAAAAATCAGATGATAATTGGTTAGAAAAATGAATGGGATGTAAGGCAGAGGAAACAGGGTTCTAAGAATCTGGAAATGAATTGCCAAAGCTGGGGATAGGTTGGGAGTCAGCAGATCAAATCGCCCCCCAAATTTCCTAGTTGTTCAACCATTTTCAGGTTCAGTTTCTTTATCTGGAAAATAGGTTTAATTCTGAAGATGAAATGAGAGGACGATCATGAGTGTTTTAAGAAACCTAGCAAGTAGGAATGAGTTTAAGCTATGGGTGTTCCAGGCATTTCAAAATCCTCCTCTCCATAAAGTAGAATCGACAGAGAGCTTGGCACGGGGATCACACAATTCCATTCCTCATAGAACTGCTTTTGCTAACATGCACTTGAATGACTATTTGAAGAATGTTATGGGAGCAGCCCTTTGAAACCCTTTAATTCATTTGTTGAAAAGAATGTTTTTTATTATAGTACACAACCTCATCTGATAGATGACTGTAGGGAGTATCCTCTCTGGTCTTAATTGTGTAATTAACTGTGTGAGTAATTATGTTTCTCCTGAACAACTGACCTCTTTTTATCAGGTTTCCCTTTTTGCAATGGTTAGTAGAAACCTTAGAGGCAAATGTGTGACTTACCCTTTGCATGTACATAAGAGACCACAGATGCATTTTTGTACTAAATTCTTCTCCAGTTCTTTTTTATGTCCCTACCTTGCTGTTCTCATATTTAATACCTGTGCCATATGATTTTATATTATGCTTTCTTGGTGGTGTTGAATACTTTTTATGTTAATATAATTTATTTATAAATTATAATATATAAATTATAAAACTGTATAAATATAAATTATTTGTTTAAATTAGTTATATTAATATAAATTAATAGTACTCTTATACAATATAATATATAAATATATATTAACATAATACCTCTCAGTCTACCTACCTATAATCTCATAAAACTTGTACTTGTGTGCCTTTCTCAACCTCAGAGTTCATAACAATAGCTAACATGAATTAATCCCTTACTATAGGCTTAGCTATTTCAAGTGCATTATATGTATGGATACATTTAATCATCATAAGAACTTCTATTTCTGTCCACTTTATAGATAAGGGAACCAAGCCACATAAAGGTTAAATAACTTTACCAAAACCACACAGATAGTAAGTGATATTTGTAAGATTAAAAACCCAGTTGGCTGGCTCCAGTCTGGCCCTTTCCCATCTCGCATGTGATATAATAATACCACCTATCTACATGCTTTTTAGGGTCTTTAAAGGAAGAATGCATGAGGCTAAAAGTGGTAAGGAATTATAAATTTACTAGAGTTTCAGTGCACGAATTTGTGCACAGGTGGGAATCGAGCCAAAGCTGGCAGTCAAACATCCCTCTTGCAGTCTGGGGCCCTTGCAGTCTGGGACTCCTCACTCTTTACCACCCACCTGCAGCAGAGGCAGCAGGAAAGGCTCCTGCCACCACTGCTGCACTCACCAGCCATGAGCCCAGCTTCTGGCTGAGCAGTGCTCCCCCTTTGGGAGGGCAATAACCACCAGAGGGAAGCTCCTGCACTGAGTGTCTGCCCCCTGGTGGTCAGTGAGCATCATAGCAACCAGTCGTTCCTCCGTTTGGTCAATTTGCATATTAGGTTTTTATTATATAGGATTAGGTCATCTGGAAACCAGATGGTCTTAGCAGATGGAATATGGCCTAAGTAAAAGTGAGTGTGGGTTGGAAAATGATCTAATGGCTAGTATCCCAGAGGAGGGGATATTAATTAAATGATTTGATCAGACCTAGTAATGCTCAGAGAAAACTCAGACAAAATTGCTTAGATGTTTTGTTCTTGATGCTTTGTAGGATGTTAGCAAGAAAAGCTAGAGACAGAGAACAAGATAGCTAGATTAAATTTCTTTCATGTAATGAGATAGGCAAAATATAGCATAAATTTAAGGAATACAGATCTCTTTGTTAAATAAAAATTGATTTTTTTAATATATTTTATTGATTTTTTACAGAGAGGAAAAGAGAGGGATAGAGAGTAGAAACATCGATAAGAGAGAGACATCAATCAGCCGCCTCCTGCACACCTCCTACTGGGGATGTGCCCACAACCAAGGTACATGCCCTTGACCGGAATCGAACCCAGGACCCCTCAGTCCGCAGGCCAACGCTCTATCCACTGATCCAAACCGGTTTCGGCTAAAAATTGATTTTTAATTAGACTAATTTTCCTCCCTAGGTCTCAAACAGTCTTAAGGTACAAATTGTTTATACACTTCATGTGTCTTATAATGATAGTTTTAACTTCTTGAAAGTAGCTGGATGAAATAGATATGTATCTATGAGAAAAACAGAAATACATCTATATTAGAGGCCCAGTGCACAAATTTGTGCACAGGTGGGGTCCAGCTGTCCCACCCCAGTGGGGACCCATTGGGCCCGGCCAGTGGGGGGAGGGGTTGCAGGTGGTTGGTCAGCTGAAATAAAAAGGGACCCCAAATAGCCTCAGCAATTTTGAGAAAGAAGAACAAAGTAAGTGGGATCTCAATACAAGATTCCAAACTAGACCACCAACTTACACCATACACAAAAATACATAAGATGGGAAACCATAAAAATACTAGAGGAATCCACAGGCAGCAAAATCTCAGACATATGCCAAAGCAATTTCTTCACTTAGTTTCTTCACTTATATCGCTCCTAGAGCAATGAAAACTAAAGAGAAAATAAACGAATGGGACTACATCAAAATAAAAAAGCTTTTTCGCAGCAAAAGAAACCATCAACCAAATGACACTGGGAGAGTGGGATGAAGGCATGCAACAGGGGGTAGGGATGGCTGGGGAAAGATCAATGCTGGGGGAAAAAGGAGATATATGTGCTAGCATATGTAATTCTTTATTAAGAAGGAAGGAAGGAAGGAAGGAAGGAAGGAAGGAAGGAAGGAAGGAAGGAAGGAAGG